>CM052248.1:1759290-1867120 GCA_028455795.1 Lasioglossum marginatum
TCAGGAGCGGAATCCCGGACCCTTGCAATCCTCGCGTACGTATACGTACGTCTAGCGGTGTGTGCACTCGCACACAGTCACGCTCGAGCTAGGAGACTCTGCCCTTAATGCAAGCGAAGATAAAAATTGCAACTTTTTAAATTTATAATCCTTTTTCCTGAAACTTTCCCCATAGTATTCGTCCGGTTTTTCTAATTAAAATGAGACAGTGAATAATCGTATAATGTCATTCTTTAACACGGTCCGCGCCGCTGAACTTTCCGTTCAGGCCGATTGGAAGTCCCATTGAAAAACGAAGGATTTTCTAAAAATTTATTGTAAAGTCAAGTAGAGGCATCTTAAGATCTGTAGAATGTTGCGACCAAAAGAATGAGGTATTATAAAAATGCGGTACAGAACAAATGGCCTGAATGGAAAATCGAGCAGAAACAGCTCGGCACGGAACGTGTTAATATAATAATGCAGTAATGCGACATAAGGCTGGGGACATTTTTAGTGGCATAATTCGGGAGGGCGAATTTATAGGTCGCATTAATATTCGACTGATTCCGTGTTCCGGCGTTTTCGGAGTCAGACGCTAGCCGCAGAGCACAGTTTCTTCAGCGCCTCGGTCACTCTGGATGTCTCTGATGTACTTTGTTGAATGGACATCGAGATACGGCGTGTGAATAAAAGCGGTGAAAACTTCGCGTCCCACCGTTATTACCAACAAAGTTGGCTGCTGATATCTTTATCAAATAACATTCAGTTGGAGCAACGTGATGATAGTAGAACTTCTCCCTTCGGAAATAACTAGGAAACGCGAGAGCGCACAAACAAGCCACAGTCAAGTATGAGCGATTACAAATTAAACGAGATGTTGCCGGTGATATTTATCGTTTCTATTAAACAATATATTACGTGCACGTGTACAATGTCACGAGACACATTAAACCATTTTCGTTTCAAACATTTTGTACAAGTAGTTTATGAGTAAATTCAGGTGATACAGATGAATGATACATTCTTATCATTTTGTCCACCAGCATAGTGTACGTTTATTGTTAAATTCTCTGGACCCGAGTTGCTTTCATTGTCAGAAGAATTTCTGTCCGCTGTGCTTTCATCCCGAGAGTTAACGTTAACTCGAACCTGCCCAGCGAATTATTAATCGTGTGGTATTAGCAAACCCGTTGCTCATAGCATGTGCGCAGGTAAACCTACGTATTCGAGTAAACTGTCTCTCTCTCTGTACTGGTGCCATTGCAATTCCTATTGCATTGTGCTTCGCACAATCAGTGAAAGATTTCATATTGCTTTGAACCTGGTCCAAGTCTAAATAAATCTGCGTATCATAAATATAACAGCCCCATTACATTTAGTTAGTTTTGTTAATTAGCGTTGCTTGTTATTGCTAGGTAGCATACTCGGAAAACTTCGGAGAATAAAAAAATTTTACCTACAATTATATATATATTTTTATATTTATTTTACATATTGGGTTGCAACAAAAGTTCGTAGCGTTTTTAAATTAAAACCCAAAGATGAAATTAGGATATTTATACATAGCTTTGTTCGATAACATTTTTTCCATTCTCTTCTATTAGTTTCTGCCATTTTTAAGTGACTTATCATCTTATTTAATAAACCTATGAATAAATATCTTAATTTCATCTTTGAATTTTGATTTAAAAACTTTGTACATATATTATTTTATATAATCTTTTAAGAGAATAATTACTTTTTGACCCAGAGTACCTTTCGCACTTTCTGTCCTCGCGGCAAGTAGAATACGATGCATAAAAAATATTTTTGACCTTTTGACCTTGAAAGTGAAGGTCACCCTGTACAGCGTAATTATTAATAACGCTGCACGGTAACACACATGGTATATCGTCGGTAAAACATACGCCGAAGACAAACTTGCCGAGGACACGCGTTTCGCTAAAAAAATCTGGCGCGAAAACGTGAAATGTGAAGGTTCATGTTAAATTTATTTGAGCCACGCCTCGTCCAAGTCACGTTTGATTTCAAAGCATGCTGCGACCTACTCTTATCCTTTTTCTTTCTCTCCACTTGATGAACTCTTTTCTTCGTTTCTCCTTTCGAAAAACTCGCGAAGACTTCACTGTCTACATTTTTAATGGTATGTATTCGTTAAATTAAAATTGATAGGTTAGCAGCAATCTTGAAAACATACGGGGCTATAGTTGATTTTATGAACCTTTTTTAAATAATGCTTTATCGACATTTTCCATCCGATGGATCGCCCCCCAGTCCGTATTATCATCCTACCTTAATCGTTCTAGGATTAGTAGACTGCGGACGTTTATGCAAATTAAAGCGTCTATAGGTAGATTTGAAGAAAATCGATTTATATATAGTGTGTACTATAAGTTCACCAACTCATCAGTAGATTCTAATGTTGAGATGGTTTGAGAAATAGTTATGATGATGATTCATGTTGGCATTATTACCATTTGTGATTATCATTAACACGTAATTTGAACTTTCTACAATATTTTAAGTTAAAATATTATTTAATGTTCTTAGACAGGTTTCAATTGATATTTTTAGGAAAAATGAGTCTTCAGTTTCTCGTCTGCTATGTCATGTAAAAATATCTTAAGGGAAAATAAATAATGGTATGCGGAAGTAGAATCTTCAAGCTTTAAAATGAGTCCAAGTTTGTTGCTGTACGATTGTTTTTTGCGAAATTATAATGGGTTTAATATCATAAATTTCAAATATTTTTCGAACCCACTATACTTTAACGAGAACGTTTATTATTGAAAGTAATTGTTATAAATAATATTTATTACAGAAAAATGCAATATGTCGACAAGTGGTTGACACACGTATTTTCTAATTATTGCACATTCTAGGAGTAAAAGTGACACTAGATTCAAGATTAAAGAACATGGCAGGAAGACTTTTTTTTACTAAGTAAGGCAAGCATGAATAGGCATTAGGGAAATGTAGATTCAATGTTGGCGGCAGGTCTCTCGGCAAGTGGGAAAGGTTCTAAGTGGGAAAGTTTTCATTTCAAACAGCAGTATTCAGTTTACAGACACTTTAGAAAACCATTTAAAAACATCTTAGGCAGATTAGAATGATGAAAAGGGTTTATCTAAAAGTATGGTGACAAATCGCCTGGAAACCTGTTTTAATCGAACATGGACCGTTCGATAACCTATCAAGAAAAAACATTTTCTACCAAGTTTCAATCTTACACCTCTTCTGTGGAGATAGTTATAGGGAAAAATCGAAAAACCATTTTTTCCTTCATTTAATAACAATGAAAAATTCTGAAAAAATTTGAGGCATCCAACTATTACACTAGGAATTTCATTCCGGAATTTTCAATTGTAAGCTCTCGATGTGAAAAATAACGAAAACGTAAAAAATATTCTAATTTCCATTTTATAATTTCCACATCATATTAGACTAATTTGCATTTGGTAACAAGCCAAGAGCATTTATTGTCTTTTATCAATATTTGTATAAAACATTGACTTATCTGTAATATTCATTTTATTTTTTCATTTTTAACCCTGATACGTTATACTGTTTTCGAATTTGTAAACATTTACTGAGATGCTTCCAAGTATATAATTTAGGGATGCAAAATCCAAACGTTCTTTCTCTCTCTGAAAAAATGCTAGAGACATTTGTAATTATCTTGCAACAGAAAAATTATCTGACGTCACAAGAGGCCCCGGATTAATATAAATAATTCTCTTAACGATCGTATCCACGGTTTTGATTGAATATTTCCTGCAAAGGGTAGTAGATTCATCTCGTACTATATTGGGATCGTTAACCATCTCGTCGTTAATGCTTCTATCAATAAACAAAATAAAAAATGGCCGCAGAAGCGCCGCAAAACCGTACGACGTTTTCTGAACGACGCTCACGCTTCGATGACGATCCTAATTGAACCACCGTGAAGGATGCATGCGAACTTTCGCGTTCTCAATTTTATAATCTGTTGCTCATTTCAATTTCCCTAAGCTACCGACTGCACAGGATAAACGAATCAGGCGCAATCGTGCCCCTCGTCTGTATGTCGTCATAAAGAAGGAGCATAGATTGCCCTGATGAAGTCGTTTCCACATAATTAATCATCCTTCTAATACACGTTTATCAACGTGTTTATCTTGTTTAGCGCTATCATGTTGAAATTAATTGGACCGAAGATCTTCACGAATATTATCATCTGCATACCTAATTTTATAATTACTTCTGACTAGATTGCGAATTGTTTTGCAAATATTTAATATTTCATTTATTTCGGATTCTATACAATTTTTAACATTGTACCAATGTGACAGTCATGGAAGAGTATTTTAGAAATTTGTGTATGCCAAAAATTTATAAACATCCACAGTCCAATCGTGATGAAAATTTTGAAAACTTTCGTGTAAGAATTCACGGTACATTATTTCTAATTAATATAAATATATAATAAGAAATATATAAAATATAAAGAAATAATTTGTAATTATGTTTCATAAAGCAGTATTCATGCACAACGTGTCAAATGAAAATTAAAGCAGCACTACAACAATATTTAGGTTGAAAACACGTTTATGCTCGTAATCCACAATTCACTCACACTCGAGAGAAAATTCTATCAGGAGAAGCAGTTTCGCGTCGTGAGAGATTTCCAGCTTTCACTATGAAATAAATACGAACTCGTTGTCGTGGTGGCAGGAAAACTAATTTAGGTAATGGGGTGCCGGGTTGCCTCGCGTTAGATCACAGAGTTGTTAAGGGTTTCATTACGGAACTAATGTATTAAGATTTTTCGATTAACGAAGGGCACGGATGGGAGACTGCTATAAGGGTTATAGCATTCAATCAAAAAAAGTATTTTTGAGCACTACTAATCTCGTTAAAAAGAAAAAGTACAAAGATAAATTTGGACTCATTTTAAAGCTCGAAGTTTCTACTTTCGCAGACCGTTATTTATTTTCATCTCTGTCGTGCATATGTCACAATGCTTTTTTTTCTTTCTTTTCACCTGTGATATTAATAATGAGCGACAAATACTGTAATAAATAAACTCCCATACTGTACTCCTCTACCAATACTGCTATGAAGCGACGAATTTCGTGTGTTCCTACTTTATCTTTTTGTTGTTGTTATCCCTAGGTAGTTTTTTGTATTTTTATCTGCACCTTATGTGAATATTATTAATTCCTAGCAAATAAAAATTTTCAAGAAAAGGGGTACTGGCAGAGAGAGGGTAACTTTTTCCCCTCAATTCCGAAATATTTAACGTTTTTAAATTAATTTCGATTTCTCCGAAGCTTCAGTTTTTTTTCTCGAAAACTTCCTACGGACAAGCTAATTCCATTACCGATTGAAAAGAAAATGGTGTCCTTTTGTACTTTCGAGGTGGATTCCTGTTTTCTTCGGTTATAAAAGGAATTTGAAACTCGATCGCCGAAACTCTTCTGGCTAGAAGAGAAAGCGAGCTAGCTAGATCCTCTGAAGTAGGATGTGCAGAGGCGCCCATTAGCGGCCTGTTTGTATACTCCACCGTCGTGAAGGGTACTCTTTCGAAGCTACTTCATCTTCTGGTAAGGAGCTGACCTCGCCGAGCACGAGCTCCCATTGTCTCCGAAGTGAAGTACATCTTTGCTGGTCGGGAAGAAAAGAAGTTAATTCTATATGAACGTGTCTCTTTCGCGTTGTCACCTCATTCCGTCGCCGTCGGATTCCTCTCCTTCCCTCGTAAACACTTCAGAACGAGCGACACTAAGGCACACTGACATACCGTGGATCCAAAATGTATTTAAACTAGATTTCAGATTCTCGAAAAATTGTTGATAATTAAGTTGTGATCATTTCGTAAGAAAAAAGACAGGACAACCATAAAGTCTGGACTCATTTGAAAGCTTGAAGCTTCTATTTTCGCAAAGCATCTTCTAAAAAATTCTGCAAATTCAAACGTCTTCAAAAACTGCCGTGTTTAATTTGATTAAGTGTAATTATGTATGATGAGATTTCAAATAGCTACTTCATATTGCAAAAAAATACATAACTGGAAAAATATTTCAAGTAGTATTGACCCTCTATTGCATGAATTTTTATGACGAGTTGAAAAAATATATATGGCTGTCAGACTACTTAAAAATGAATGTGGTCATGAAGTAAATAATAAAATTTCATGTTCCTGTATGGGAACTTTATACATATGCGATTTTATGCATAAGTGCAATGGTCCTACCTGGTGATAACATGCTTCAGTATTATCTACTTAATTTATAGATAGTTTTTTATAGATAGATAATTTATAGCTGGATAATTTTATAGATAGATAATTTATAGATAGAGAATAGAGGGTTAATATTAGAGAGAGAGAGTAAAGAATGATTTCGAAATTACGCAATGTAACATTTCAGGAATACTCTCGGAAAATGTTTTTATGTCTCCTCTTTCTGAGCACTGTCAGAGTGCTGTAAAACCGGACGTTGGGCGTGTAACAACGTAATATTTAGGTGAAAGCGTGTGAACGACGGCTAATTTCACCGTGTAACCCAGTAACAGCCACGTGTAAAGCATCGAAAACCACCCTTGACGCAAGGCGGGCGCAAGATTGAAAGCCGCACGATTCGTGTACGGGGTGGTCGAGGTAAACCCGGAAAATTCATTAGATAAAGAAAAACAGTTGAAATTCCGGGAAAATATTTATTTATTTATTATTTGATGCCATTTTCCATAAGTACTGGCCTTATTCAAGTTGACAGACGTCAAGCACCATAGTCGCCAGATTAAAACTTGTCTCCCCACGCTTCCACCACGGTCCACCATTAATCACGTGACTAATCACCGGTACTGGCAGAGAGAGGGCAGTTGCATTCCCCTCATCTGGCCACTCTTGTGGGGACAGTCTTAGGAGACTTCTTTTCAGCTTCCAATAAGAGTACCAATAAGAGTGCCTATTGGAAAATTATTTCGTTAATAAAAAAGTTACAGTAAAGTCGCGTTATTTTGCAAACGTCTGTGTTCTGCATGGAGAAATATCGTGTAGGGAGTTTACCGAGCCGGAAGTACAAAGGAAGCCGAACGTAGAAAAGGACAGCATATAAACACGGATCGCGCTGTCCTTCCTTGCACATCCTTCCGAAACTTTCATCGTAAATTAAACCACTAAATACAGCTGAAATTATATCGTGTTCAGTTCTTTTTAATCAGAATTTGATCTGATTTTAATCAGAAAAGTGCCACAAATAAGTTGGTGAAAGTCCCATAAAAAAGGTAATGGAAAATAAAGAAGTTTTGTAATTGGATTAGTAGTGGTTCACACCGACATACCCGAACCGAGATCAAACTACGCGGCATGTTTACACTGCTCGGAGGCCGAGGCAGCTCGAGCTTCTTGTCTCCTGCGGCGTTGCCCCTGAGTGGAGGGGGTAGGTACTTGACAAATTCTGGGTAGGCGGTCGCTGAGAAATAACGCGACTTTACTGTATTTCGAATAGGCTCAGAAATCAGCCCTCTCAAAGAATTATAACGTTCTTGCGACACCCTGTATAATTTGTGGAGGAGACCGAACGGGGGCTGCGTGAAAACCAACGAAAAAATCACGTGTCCTGCAAACCGCACGCAAAGGTAGCCACCATTACAGTTGCGAAACGCGAAACACTCGATAGTCACGCGAGCTGATCCTTTTGCGCGTATAATCCAATTTCCTCGTTTAGCCCAACATGGAAATTACGAAATTCCTCGGCGCAAATAACTACCCCCCGAAGTCGGTCAAACCGGCGGCCGGAATATTTTTCCGAACGTCTCTCCTTTCATTTTGAGCATGCAATTTAAACGGTTATTTTTAGAGCATGTATGCAAATGTTTCGAACATTTTTACCGCGATATACTCGTTCACGTTTGCGAAACCTTTGAGTAAATTTAGTGTCGTCATTTTTACAAGGTAACATTTAACGATAATGCTTGGTAGGTATGGTGATAACCGGATGTTTGGCATATGTCATTGCCCTCCAAAGTTCTCGCACCTAGCTTTGAATTAAAGCTTCAGAATCGTTATTCATGTTCATGGGATGGCACGGGCCAGTAAACCCGAAAAGATAGGCCAAGCATGCTGACTCCAAGATGAAAATCGTAGGGACCTGGCAACTGTTGGACGATCTCAGGAGCCGACTCGATTCCACCAGATTTGGAGATAGAATTGGCACAGACACCTGTGCTCAAAAACCGTCGAAGAACATGTGCGCTTCTTCTGTCCCGTTCTTTCTCTCCACCTGATCCTGATCCACGCTCTCCTCGATCGCTTCCTCGGGCTTTCTTTCTCCTCCTCTCCTTCTTCCTTTTCCGCCTAGGTCACTCGCTCCACTCTATAGCGGACAAATATCGACCCGACCGGCTCTATAAATAGACACGCGGGTCGTCGGCGGTATTTAGCATTTCACAACGAACTACTTACTTACTTGTGCGGTCTGCGTGCTCCGATGCGCCGGACCATCAGGAGTTTAGGGGTCCAATTCACGCGATGTGTTCCATATGAGCCAATTTTTGGGAATTTTTTTAGAGGAACCGTAGGACGTTAGCCTCCAAACTTTTAGCACCTATTAGAAGCTACTTTATTCATTTTTAAAAGAATTTATTTGTTCAACCCTCCCCGGGTCATTTTTGACCCGACTCTTGCGAAGCGTTTTATTTATGACAGATACGTTTAAAAAAGTGAGCATTCCGTAAAGAAAATGTCGTAAGCATTTTGCACACGATTATGTGGTCGTCTGTTAAACGTCCAACGTCCACCATTGTAATAAACTAATTCCCAGCAAACGGAGCATGGACCACATGTTGCTCGCGTGTGTCCATATTGTAGAAGGGACAATTTCAGAAGCAACTAACATCGCCGCCATAAATACAACGGCCACCGGACAACAGAGTTAACGTGCAGCAAATTCGCTCTCCCCACACGCAATTTTACTTTGGTTAACTAGTACATCTGGTTACGTTACTGCTGCCGGGTAAATTGGTTAAGACCCGAGGGGATAATCCCTTGGCCGCTGTAATAACCAGCTTTGTTAACCGCTTCTGTTAAAGTGTGACGTAAACGGCAATCGTGACTGGTAAATATGGAGATTTATAACAACGACGGTCGGATCGCGTTTTAAAGCTGTAGCCAATGACGTTCCAAAACGACTTTTCCTGGCACGCACGATGCACAGTGGGTCAGAATGGTAAAAAGCCGGACAAAATTCGTATCTATATTAATTATTAGACTGCGGATCTTCATGCAAAATAAAAATTGTCTGCATCGATTGCAAGAAATGGAAACTAAATTGAATGTTATTTCTTCCCTTAAGGATTTTAATAGAGGAGAATTCAATTTTTAAAATCTTCCAACAATTTTGAATTTCATCTACTCAATTTTATTATAAATGCATAAAGATTCGCAGTCTATTAATTATACATTATTCATAGCGCATTTAAAATAAAAATAAAAATTGTCTACATTAATCGCGAAATACAGAAGCTATGCAGGCTGTCCCAAAAATGTAGTTCCTTGGAGGGGGTGATACCTAACGTGATTTGAAGCAACTTTTTGCTTTGCGGAAATGTTCTCCGCGGCTTTGTTCAGGAGTTATTTTAACAGGAAACACGGACCAATCAGAACGCGGCTACTACGGCTCGCGCTGAGCCCCTAGCATTGGCATTGGCCGAGCCGGAATCTGTCCGCTAGTAGCAGCGCTCCCATTGCTCCATCTTTTTCGTTGATAATTCTTTAACCCTTTGCCGTAGCATTTTCTTTACAGTCACAGTGATTAAAAAAACTCTTTATGCACAAAAATGTCGTAGAAGGGAAAAGAAAATTTATATTTCTTGTATGGCTACATTTATTTTAATAATCAACATTAAACCTACCATCACCGGTCAAGATGACCGGTTTCAGATTCTTTATTTTACGATTATTGATATAATAAAAATATTTTCATAAGAAATGATTGTACAGATATCTTTAGTGGAGCACATATTACAATAGGAGCTGCACAAAGTCTAAATAAAATCAATCTTGACATTTTTATAAGGGAATGTACCAATTACTTTCAAGGGTAGGTTTAGTGTTATTAATAAATAATGATTACAAACGAATCAAATTTTATTTCATCTACAATCAAATGAAACATGTAACATTCATATTTGTTAGACTTTGTTAAAAACCTTCATCACGAGTCTGGCTCGTCAAAATACGGCAAGGGGTTAACGAAGTCTCGGAGAACATTGTCGCAAAAGTTACTGTAAATTACCTCCGGTATTACCTTGTTCAAAGAACTACTGTATAGAAATTTTTTTTACACCACTTTTGCATTATCAAATTCATATATTTCTTTTCGTGTGTACTATTTACACATTGTAAACTAGCTTTATCTCTTGGCGTTTACACAGTCGCTGACAGAATCGGAAAAATTCATCAACAGGTACTAGAAATGACACTTGCCATTGATAATAATGAATCACGGCAAGCACGTCATAATATTTGTACTATGCTCAAACTAGTTCGCACTCCAATGCGATCCGTAAACTAGCCGCTGCAAATAGAAAGTTATTATAGCTTTACGAAGCACATAAATCTTTCCGCGACAGCGACGCGATGTTTACAGAAGTTTGTACTTTTAATCGATTCGATTGTGCATCGGACTCGAAATAAACCTTTGAAATAAACTTCTGCTCGAGCGGCTATTCAAGGAAATTTTTCGCCTTATTTATTGTCGGAATTTTTTAAATACCTTTTGACGATATTTAAGATTTTATTTCTCATTTCCATCGATCACGGAAATCGTCCGAATTTTGTTCATATTATTTAATACTCCCTCAATATTTTTCATAAAAAGAATATAGATTTTTATGAATTTTACAAATTTCACAAACAAGAAAATGATTGGAACGTAACGCGGATTCATTCTGTTTCTCATTTCCATTATTGATGGAAATCGAATTGTCCCAATGTTTTGATAATGTTTAATCTTCCCTCAACATGTTTAACGGAGGGCATGCAGACTTTTATGAATTTTATAAACATATGAAATAATTGATATTCGATGCACTTTCATTTTATTTCGCTTTTCCATTAGTGAAGAAAATCAAATTATATTTCAGTTTGTGGTTCTCGGAAATGAAATTGTTGTCAGAATTCTCACCCTGTTACTAACACTAGAACCAGAGTTGGGCAAAAATTTAATCAACGATTGACGAATAAATTTCTGTTTCAATCGTTAGTCGCAATTAACAATTAATCTTCTAGCTTAGTCGTTAATTGCGATTAACGATTACATTTGTTTCAATTGTAATCGTCAATCGGATAATTGATTAATGATTAACTGCTGAAACTTCGGAATGAAATACGGAATCAAAACGGTATGAATACTGAAAAAAATGTAAACTGAGTTCAGGTGTATTGTCATTTGGTCTATAATACAAACTCTTTTATGTTTGAAGTTATTGTTCCTGGAAAGCTACGACCATCTCGTACAGCGTCTCTCTCTCCCTCCTTATTACAATTTATGGACAGAATAAATTGATGATTGAAATTGAAGATACAATTTCTTCTTTTAATCAACGATTGACGATTAACTTCATCAATCGATTGAATCAATCGTCGATTTTTCGATGATTTCTTCTTTTAATCAACGATTGACGATTAACTTCATCAATCGATTGACTCAATCGCTGATTTTTCAATGATTACTTTTTTAATCGTACACATTAATCAATCAATCTTGATTAAAATTTTAATCGATTAATGCCCAACTCTGACTAGAACTACCGTGCACTGAAAATGATTAAAATATGTTAGCCGTTAGAACTGACAAGGCTCTATTTATTTAAAACACAGATCTACAAAGCGTATTTTTTAAATTTCCAATATAGGCTCACATAACAAAGTTGTAAAATTTTTTTATTTTTTTCAACTTTTAGTATTTTTTCTACAAATCCGATCTATTGAAATTTTTGAAAAAATTCTTTTCACATCCAGTAGTAAACTAATTGCTCTAGCTTCCAAAAAAAGTTCAAATCGTATAGTACAATATTAAAAAAGTTATCGTGTTTCTTAGAGTGTCCGAATATTGAATCCAGCCACTGTATCTTTGTTAGCCTCGGTAGTAGACGATCCACTGCACATTTTTAATTTGTTAAGTGAAGAACTTTTGTGCCCGACTATATGGCAAAAAGGTCGCTCTTCTGTTCAGGGTCTATTTTTGCTACTACCATTCGAAATGGGAAATGTTCAACCACATACATCGCACATAATTATGGCAAGGGCGGTCGATCGATTTATCCTTCGGCAAACAGCGCGTCGTGTTTTTCATTTAACGTTTGCTCGCCGCGCCGCGCCGGTTGCTCCGCGCGGTTCTGAATATTTAATAATTTTCAATTAACCCGTTCCGTAAGTTAATAAAACTTTTCTCATCTGCATTCGGGAGCATAAAAGGCGGTAGAAGTCACCGAGGAACCGGCTTCTCGTCGTGAATAAACCGCGTTCAACCCGTCTCGTGCGGACTATACAGGATGCACCAGTTAATGGAACTGTTACTATTATGTTTCTCATTTTAAACGGTGTCCTACCTAACTCGGACAGCTTCAATAACCAACTTATTATTGGTAATAGATGAAAAATTTCAGAGAAATATATGACCACGTTGAAATATTGAATAAAATATTGCTATTCTTTAGGTTCTAAGAAAGTGTACATCCACCATTATTTATTGGCAAAATTGTAAAAACGACAATGTGTTTTTATTATCTCCACGCAGTGAGATTGAGACAAATTCCACGACCTTCAGCAAAATAAATGAGAATACAGTAGATTCCAGTGTAACACTATCAAAAAAGGGTTAGAAAAACTGTACATATGTGTTTTATATAGCAGCAAATGTACAAATAATTGTTTATTTACTACCATAAAAACTGCATATTCAGTTCTTCGGAAACAACCTAACTCGGGGTACAACCGTGAAGGGGTAATTCCACATGTAAAAATAGCTAAAAAGTGTGGAATAAATTATTCATCGTCAAGAAATATTTTACATACTGATTAAGACAAAGTTCAAATATTTTATAATATAAAATATTTTAATCTGTGCTTTAGATTATCAAAATCAAAATATTTTATTGTATGTTTTAGATCATCGAAACAAAAATATTTTATTTGTGGAAACGATTATTTAAAATAGTGATTGAATTGTGTTTCCCCAAAATTTTTCTCAGCTCTGGAATTGCTAGCGTGACGTCGTGAATTTTTTCCAATTTTTTGACTTGGTTGTTGATTAGTTCGGCATCCGAATGGTGGATGGTTCACCCGTTATAACTGGGTGTCCTCGATCCTCCGAGTCCTCGTGGCCCGATACCTTTCCCACTGACTTATCTTTCCTGAAACAAGCGGCCCCGGGTTGGTTGAACGCTTCCAGAAGAGGTCGCCGAAGCCGCGTGGGTGGATGTTAACGCGAAGAAAACTCAGCCGAGATGCACCGAACCGAGCGAATACGAAACGGCGAAACTTTCGCAACCGTGAACGGCGGGAGAGCTCTTTCGTAAACGGAAGACTGGGAACAGTTCGACGATGATCCACCGGAGACGAGGGGATGAATGAAAACTCTCCCAGCGAACTTTCCGTCTTCCGGAGCTATTTGAAGACGTCGGGCCTGTTTAAATCTCAATAAAACAGTGTCGCCCGGATTAACGCGGTCGCCTTGATACTCCACTCGACTACTTAGCGAATCATGCATACTGGGTGGTCCTGAGAAAACTTCTAATACAAATATCCCGATGGTATCACATTCCAGGAATGAACGTCTAGTACCAGAGATCCGAAATAATTATTTCAAAAATTTCTTTGGAAATTATTGAAATGAAGAAAAATGTTTAATATACCACGTTTTTAGCACGGACTAAAAAGTATAAAATAATTTTTCCTAGCTTCTCGTTTCTCAATGGAAAACCCTTTAGTTTCGTTCCTGCAAAGTATTATACCAATTAAGGGTAAGTAGTGTTCCACCATTTTGTCCAGTGATCCAGCTCACATGATCAACCGTGACCGAACGTGATTTATCATTTCGGTGTTAAATATAACTCATAGTGTGTCCAGCGTGTCGAAAACTTTCATCGATCTCGAAGCAAAGCGGTCACCGAGTTTGCAATTCGCTGCAACCGGATCTCCGAATGCAAAGGGCAGAAGGCATGCATTATTCATGGCCTAAAAGCGGCAAGTGTTCGAATACTTTTGCGAGCCAGTGTAGTTTGATTTTTTAGGGCAGTTCGATACTGTTTGGACGTAGGAGAACCGTGGTCCCCTTCTTCTTTTTTCCATTACTCACTCCCAAAGCTGCGCAAGCACACCCTTTAGCTTCCGGTTGCCTGCGAGCTCCTGCCCGAATTTCTTTCCGCCGCGCCCCGGGAACGAGAATTAATCGATTCTAAAGGGAAGCCTCGCGTCCATTCATTTCTTCTGAATGGCTCGTGACCGGAAAGAACTTGTCCCGCGGAACGACCATAAAGCCCACGTGCCGTGGCCGTAGGGTGACAGTTATTTTTAAACGACCACCGGAATTAGAGAGGATCTTCCGAAGCATTGATTCAAATACCTTGATCATAAAGTCCCCTTAACATTGGACAGGGTGGCTCATCTAAACGTAGCCACCTTACTATCTCCTTTATTTGTGAAGGCATAACAAATATACAATGAGCCACGAAAGTATTTGAACGCACTTTGTGCGAATACAGTGTGTGGCCGAACTGGTGGCGTGACATGGAGGGTGTTGAAACCGACAGGGGATGGTTCTACATGCAAAAATAAGTCAAAAGAGAAGAATAACATATTAACTATAACTAATTTATATACCCTAATCGGTTCCATATATAATATTACTCATGCAAAACCGAGGCTTATACAATAGTTTTTACTGTCAATACATTTCTATATTGTATCCGCCATTTTCATAAATAATGTCGTTATTGGACCCTAACCTTCAATGTGAAATATTAATTCTGAATTCACGGATTCTTTATTTATTTAATGGCCGAGTAATTTTTCGTTCTTTGACTTGAGCCGAATTTGTTATTTGATCACGAATTTTTTATTAAATCGCTAAGATTAGAACATACTTATGTTTGCGACCGAACGAATTACGTTGCAATTCAATAATTTATTGTAATGAATTCCACAAATATGTAAATGCTTGAATAACATTTGACGTTAAACAAAGCTATTTCGTGCAGTCGGTCGCTGTATGAATACTTTTTACGCAGACTGTACATCTGTCAATTACTCCTGCTCTGTTAAAAAATATTTATAAAAAGATTTAGCATGTATCTATCCGATGAACCATGACCTCCGCAGGGTTAAATCGAGATAGTTAAGTGCACGTGCACCCGATGAATATTTAACCTGATCGCTGCTATCATTTGTTTCGATAACGGTCTTCGTAGACAATGTTTTATTCGGCTCAACACACGAATGAAACACGAACAAAATTAAACAATCGATAAATTAGATATTAAAAATCCTTAATAAATTTAAAAGGAATGGGCCCAGGCAAGCTACGTACTGCTGCGTAAATAAATAAGAAATAAAAGGAAAAAGTAATTATGAGACTGCGGATATTTATGCAAATTAAAAATGTTTTGCATTGATTGTGGGAAATTGAATTAAAAATTGATTTCATACCTTAGCGACTTCGTTATAGTAGAAGCAACGATACAACATTCTTGAATTTTTTTCATCTTTTACTGTTTTATATTTCCCAACCAATTTCTTTATAAATGCATAAAGATCCGCAGTCTAGTAATTATACATTGGGAAGTTAAAAGACGCTAATTACGAATCATGAAAAATTCAAGTGCACAATGTTCTCATTTGCAATGATCTATAGGATTATGTCAATGGAGAGTAATTTCGTAATTATTGTGTTTTTAATACAATAAGTTTTAAACAAAGTTTAATACAAAAATTTTAGTAAATATTCACGAATTAAAATGGCCAATTAGAAAAACCTTTTATATTTATAGTTCGGAATATTTATTCAAAATTCGTAAATGAATAATGAATATCTGTGAACATGCATACTCGGCAACGCATTAGGTCATGCTACAAGAAATGTCGCTTATCGACGCCGACCTTCGCCGTGAAATATTAATTCTTACATTTATTTTTAATCGTCGATGTATTGTCAATAGCTTTCTGTGATCGTTTCCTATCTCTTGGATAATCCATGAAGCCTTTATTTATTCCTTATTCAAATAATCTGTTCTTCGTCTCGAGGGAAATTTCTCATATTATACTCCATTTTCGTGAACAACATCTTTCATCTGAAAGAATGAAGTAAAAATTTAAAATATTTGTTATGGCTACGAAAAAAAAGGTTCTCTGTGAAAATATTATTTTTAAAGCATACAGGGTTTGGAATTTTATTAGTAGGGGTCCGAAGTGTGTAATAATAATGTAACGTTTGAGAATTTTTGCTATAGAATATTCATACATATTTAATCAAGTTGCAGAATTTTAATCAGAAAGGGAATCATCCCTTTCGAGGAAGTACAACATTTTTGGGACACTCGGTATATTCAAAGAAATACATAAATAATAATATGTAGAACATTTTTGGTCGTTTGTATAATTATTGTATTAGGTTGGCAACTAAATTCGCGACCTTTTGTTTCGTAATTCTTTTATTGTATCATTATAACCTCATTCAGTGACCATTCCTTTTGAACTGTATATCACTGGGAAGCTCTGAATTTTACGATTAATTTGAGATAAATTACTCGTGCTTAAAAAATATATATAAATCACTTTGTTTGAGAAAATATGGAGGTCGCGAACTTAGTTGCCAACCTAATCATTTTGTATGTTTAACTTATTGCGAATGTCGAGGGTAGGATCTGGCGTGACAGACTGTACTGTGCTGACGTATTTATTAGGCGTGACGTAATATATAACTTCATTTACACAGTTCAATTTCGTGGTCTTTGTATTTGATAAAGCTCACGAGCTTAACATGATGAATAGGGTTCAACTGATAAATGACTTCTGGTCGAAGGATTCGAGCAACCTTTTAGCGGCTCTAACATAAAGCTAGCCGAGTGGCAACCGATATAAAAGTAGGATTACTGGCTCATATCTCGAGGTCTTTGCCACCAATCACGACTTCATTCTGCGGGAGAAATTAAAAACGTAGAGAACGGGAAAGCAGAAAGCTTTTTCTTTAAATTGACAATACAGTAGTTCGCTTTTCCTTCTTGCAATCGGCTGCATTGCTATTATTCAGAGTTAGGCAAAATGTAAGCCGATTACGACCATCGGTACAGATCGAAATGTAACTATGTTCATTCGATTCGTAAATCATGATCGTAGATCAGTAGTAATTGTCGGAATTACGAATATGTGACTCCTTATAGAGTTAACTACAATTAATAAATAACATTCATAGGTGAACACTATATATTTAGTTTAAACATAATAATATAATAATATGTAAGAGTTATGTCGCTCATGATCGCATCGATCGATAATCGATTCCCTCGCCATGCGGGCCACAGTAATATTGGTAATATTGGTTTAGTAGTGCAGTAAAATCGCGATATTTTTCCAACGGCTTGTGTTTTGCACGGAGGCATATCGTGTAGAGACATTTTTTTAATGACTGCGTCTACCGCGGCGGCCGTGCCGAGAGTACAAACAAAAGCCGAACGTAGAAAATCGAATTACAAAACTTCTTTATTTTTCATTATTTTGTTATGGGACTCTGACCAACTTATTTCTGGCATTTTTATGATTAAAATGACACCAAGCACGATATAATTTCAACTGTATTTAGTGGTTTAATCGACGATGAACATTTCGAATGCTACGAGAACGACTGCCTGCGTCTCTTTCTTTCCCATACGCTGTCCTTCCTTGCGCCCGAAACTTTCAACATCACTAAATACTGTTGAAATTATATCGTGTTTGGTGTCATTTTAATCAGAAAAATGCCAGAAATAAGTTGGTCAAAGTCCCATATCAAAATAATGAAAAATAAAGAAATTTTGTAATTGGATTAGTAGTGGTTCACACCGATATACCCGAGCCGAGATCGATCATCGCCGCCCTGCGTAGGCACTGGATAAATTCTGGGTAGAAGGTCGCAGGAAGATATCGCGACTTTATTGTACTATGTCTCCTTTGTCTCTGTTCTACATTTCTCAGACACAGTATTGCTATGCAATTAGCAATGCCATTGGGAATCGAATGGATTAATAGAGAACTGAAAAAATTATGAACATCACGTGCAATGTGTTTGCGGATCGCATATTACTTCTGCTCATTGTAAACTCTGACGCAGTGCTGACACGTTATCTACTTGATGCTGACAGAGGTAGAAGTAATCAATAATTGACATACCCGCGAGCTGAGTACTGTTGAAATGTTGTGCTAAAGGAACTCTGTAATTCCACTTTGGAGCTTATGGTCGGTTGTGGAACTATAACATGATGCAGATGCCGAGTATTCAGAGCAAAAAAAGACGACTTCTTATCAGAAGTCTAATAAGATGTAATAATAAACTAACATTGAAAATTTTCACTCTGTTATTTCGAAAGTTAAGTATACATTTTAAATTCGTTGAAAAAATTGGAATTTAAATATGGAGTATTAATTTAGACAATTGAAAATTATTTGAGAAGACCAGTATCGATCGAAGAAAAGTTCAGAATTTTTATTCAATAGATAACAATTGCGTAAAATCTTGTTTCGAAACTGCACTAAACCCCAATTAAATTTGGATTTAGAGTAACGTATGAAGCTTGTTGCAATTTCATTTATGGAGGGTAAAGTAAAATCATATTATAAATTGGAAGTTGGAGGAAATACTATGGAACCTTTAATACATTTCTCGCATTACATTGTTATGAAATTCTGCAAAATTATCTTCATGATGTATAAAAATGTTGGATCCATAGCCATTCAACCGCTCAATTTCTTTGAACCTCGCGGTGGGATTTTAATTAATTCCCTCGGATGTGTGATGGATGTACGTGAAGCGAGATGCATGTATATCGATTTTCTCCATGCATGCACAAACTGTTTATGGCGACTACGAAGACGTTGTTATCGTTTTTATTGGATCGTTGTATGCGAAATAAATTGCCAATAGCAGCTACCGTAAAAGTTCCTTTCTTTAAGGCAACAATAAAATATCAATTGTCAACGCTGATTTATGGCAATGGAGATAGCAATAAAAAAGTAACACACAATTGAAGAATAACTTTAAATTAAGTATTGATTTAAAATGTGTATAGCATATGCAGAATTTAAACGCAGTATCTACTCTTGCATTAACATATTTCTAAAATAATTAACTATATCAGCATACTTAAATATGGAGTATACTAATATACATATTATAGTGTACTATGAATATATTAATATAATATAAATAATTATGGTATAACTATGTGTTATTATGAATATTTGGTACAGTATAATGCACACACAAGAGTATTTATTTATTGTTAAAATTTACATTAATATTAAAATGTCAAGGAGAAATGGCTTACTATTTGTTACAAAGAAAGCATACAAGTTACTGCAGATTGTGTGGTTAACTAAAATGGCTGTAAAACGTGAAAAATTTTTATTTTAATTTATTTAGACATGGTCGATGCAACCGCTTCCCGCACATGAGTCTCGTCACCGTTGTCCCGGCTCCGGAAAGTAAATTTTAGAACATCGTCTTTCGGTGGTTTTCTGTGCGGAGACTGAACCGCAGGAAAACCTTGACAACGTCTCATTTTTCAATTATCGGGCGCTTAATGTTTAACATGCTGCGGCTTTCTAGCCATCTGGAATAGAAAACAAAGCCACCCCTTGGAATCTGTGCATTATGCATACATGAAATTCGTTTCAGCGCTGTTACGTAGTGACGTTAATGTTTTGGATTAAATAGAACTTACTGGATTCTGTGAAAAGAGTGGAAAAATTCTATTTCACAAATACACAGTGGATCGAAAAATTATTTCAACACTAAATTTCGCACTTTCGAAAAATTGTCGATATTTAACCTGTGGTGGTTTATAAATTAATTACATTAATTTATATCAATATAACCGAGCGGAACGAATTAATATTGATAAAGAGGCCTCCCCCGTGGTAAAAATGAAATAAAAATATCTTTAATATTCGTCATTGTGAATGATTTATTGCATTTCACCAATATTTGCAAATGCCACGAACACGCCGCAATCTATAGTCTAAATATTAATCACCGTGAAACAATTTAAATGCAAATGTGCTCGTATAAGAATCGTTAACGACCAAAAATGTGAAAGCGATAATGGGATTCAAAATATTAATCATACTGTTCGCCGGTGACGTCTTTATAATTCACAGCGTACGAAATTAATTGGTCGACTACGGAAACAAATAATTCAATCATCAATGAATTGGTGGATTTGAATGATGAACAGGAATTTGATGTCATTCGTGAGGTCATTCAGAAGTCCTCCATTCAGAGATTACTACCTTTCTGTGCTGTTCTTCTCACAATTGGTAATTATTAGACTGCGGATCTTTATGCAAAATAAAAATTGTCTCCATCAATTGCAAGACACAGAAACTATATAAAACTTTCTTTCTATTTTCAACAATTTTAATAAATCGAGAATAATATATGGGCGTTCTTAAATAGTCTTAATGTTTTTACTATTTTAAATTACATCCACCGACTTTTGTCATAAATGCATAAAATCCGCAGTCTAATAATTATTTAGAAAAGCGTCCTCCTCGCCGATTCTGATGACCTTGAAATGTGTTCTCAGGGTCATCATCTCGAACAACTTTCCTATGTTACCGCTGCTAGTCGGTGGCTCACTAAGAGCGAAAGAAAAAGAAATGGCAAATTTATTTTCTGACATGACTTTTTTCTACCCACATTGGACATTCGGCCCACGGTGCGCTCCCCACACAGAAAAACCTCAGCAACCTGGCGGAGGCAGGGAATCGTTCCATCAACAATGTAGCCGAGCAACGTCGGTTACTCAGAGAATCAGTGAATTCAAACGCGAGCGCATCCGCACCCGCACCCGGAATCGAGTGCATCTCGGTCGAGCAATTCACCGCGGTGCGACGGGGGCAGGGGTGGTGCGGTGGTGCGGCGCTCGAAGTAGGGGGAAATGAGATGAAAACATTTCTTCTGATCTCTAAACGGTGCGCGGCACCGTGCAAGCGCCTGGCCACCCCCGCTCTCGGGGTTGCGGTGGGTGGCGGAACTACAGGGCGGCCAAGAGCCACAGTTGGTTGCGAGCTGTCGTCATGAGCACATTACGCGTCCTCGGCTTATACGACGCGACCTCGTGTCCTCGAGAAACCCCGTGATTCGTACAGGTGCCCATTAAATTCAACTCCACCTACCGCTCAACCCCTCTCGAAAAGAAATCGTGCTTCCGTCGAGTGCAACGGTTAACCTCGAAAAATGGCTACAGTGAGAGATGGTCAGTGAAAAATTCGGGAATTGTTTCGCTACTGCTGTGACAAACATTCGTCCCCCCTCTCCCCAAGAACCCCTGTCCCTCCCACCCTGCGGTGCTCGGTTGTTGTCAGTGAAAAAAGCTGGTGCGTTTACTGTTGTGACTGACGTTGAAACTTTCATTCAGTGGCGCGAGTTCATTTTCGTCTGGAAGAATAAGTGAAATTTCGGGTACTCACAGGTGCCGAAGGAATCAACGGGGACATTGTTCGTGGACCGTCGCGGAAGGGTGCAACCCTAAATGCATCGCTTTTCTAGTGTCAGCATAGAAACATCGCGGTGAACAAATTTAGACCACAGCTCCGAAATTGGCGTGTCCTAACCGTCAGAGGAGCCTCGGTTTAATCAAAATGTCAAAACTCGATGAAAATAGCAACATCGTCCCTCCAGCCGAATGGCGATTATAATAGATCCCGCAGGAATCCGTACCGCAAGGGTCAAGCGCCTGATCAACGCCACCGAATCTCGTTCTCTTTGATCCGCCAGGACAAGCAATAAGCCGGACCATGCATAGTAGGAAGAATGTTCCCCTAATTCCGAGTGACTCCAAAGAGACTATGCGGAACGTCGCCGAAACGGAATGACGGTGCAGAAAGATTCATGAGAGCGCTTGAACTCGCAAAGGTCAGAGGACACGAGGTCGATCTTCGCCGGTGATCCGCTTTTTAACAGGAAACGCGAGTTCCCTCTCGGAGTCCGATTCGAAACTGGGGCGATAGATGCAAAAAGTTAGGCCAGGGGATGACGAGGAACCTAGGACATGTCCTCCCGCGTCTGTGATCTATGTACAACGGCAATAGTCAACCTCCGAGCAATCCTAAACGTATTTCTAAGAGGTTTCGATCTTACGGGAGACTGAAGGCTAAAGGATCCTTG
Source organism: Lasioglossum marginatum (assembly GCA_028455795.1). Taxonomy (NCBI): domain Eukaryota; kingdom Metazoa; phylum Arthropoda; class Insecta; order Hymenoptera; family Halictidae; genus Lasioglossum; species Lasioglossum marginatum. Next base: position 1,781,676 of record CM052248.1, read on the forward strand.
GGATTCGGCTTGACAGGCGATTTTCCAGAACGACAATCACGCTCGAGCTCTCGAATTTTTCTACCGGAAACGATCGGACGACTGGAACGACCGTCCGATTCGAAACTCATCAGATGCTTGGGGGGAGTTAATTTCTAATACTACCGCGACTCGAGTTTTCGCGCTGGTTTACAGCCTGCGGATGGAGAATTAGACCACCGGTGTTGATGATCTTTGCGAACGAAAGAATGATAGCGCGGTGCAGTGAGACAACCGGTCGAGAGGCCGAGGAACCAGCGAGGGAAGCTGTAGTCGCAGCGGTCGAGGATCAATCGGTGACGAGCGTCGAGAGGATCGCTTGAGGATCTAGCTGACGATCGTTAGTGGTGTCCGATGAGTCGAGAGCTGGCTGGCTCGGTGGCAGTGGTCGCAGTGGTTGCAAACTGTAGACGACCATGGACAGAAGGCACCTGGTGGCCGTTGAAGGTCGCTCGTGGAGCACGATCGGCAAGACAGCCTCGGGATGCTGCACGCTGTTATGCTAGGCAGCGGTCCGGGCCGAGGGAGACACGAATGGTATCCGGGATTCTATTTGCAGCGACGACGACTTGGATGCAGGATGAACCGCGGTGAACAGGAGACATTATTCCGGCAGAGCCGGCAGCTGACCAGGATCGTGCCATCGCACGAGGACCTGGTCCTCAGCGTGCTCAAATCACCGATCAGCCAGCACCAGCATCATCATCAGCAACGGCAGCAGTACCGTCACGCGCACCACTCGCACGAACACCACGTTAACTGCCAAGGTCATCTGAACCATACGAAGTGCATGCACTACTCAGGTACACTCGGATCGACTGGCCCCGGAGGGCCGGCTCGGTGAAACGCTGTCTTGAATACACCGGGGAACACAGTTTTCAGTTAGACTCTGCGGAGTTCAGTTTAGTGGCTGTTTCTTGGGGATTCTTGAGGGCTGGGTTTGATATCTTGATGAATCCCTCGGACCCGACATCACTACCCCGTGTACTGACTCTGAGGATTATTTCAAAATTGATTACAGGAGGTTCAATTGTTAGATGCGATATGTCTTCTTGCATTGTTGCTCGATTTCTTGCATTTGATAGGGTCACCTGTCTGAATAAACATTTACGATGCCCTATTCATGTTGATATTTATGCGGTAATTGTATTGTAAAAGCACAGATGTCCCGCTAAAGAGGATTTAATTATTAAGATTTTAAAATTCGGTAATTTGAGATTTTTAATTTCTTTTGGTTCATATGAACCAAAGGGTTGCATCTACATTCATTACATGATGTAATTACAGTATCTGAAGTCAGTATATGGGTAACAATTATATTTTATAATAAAACTCTACTGGTTTGAAAAATGCACGAATCATATTAAATAAATTATTATCTAAAAAATACAGTCTGACAGTCTATACGTGTTTAGAATTGAAAGTTTAATTATTTTTTTATCAAAAACGACACTTTAGTATAATATTGAACAGTCGCGTTAAATTTTTCATATCGAGACGTATCGCGCGCATGTGAAAAGAAAAAATTAGAAGAAAGTTGCGCGGAGTGAGTCAACACCTGCCGCAAACAAAAGTTGATGCGTTTCACGTGACAAGGAAGGAAAAATTTCAGAGGGAGTTATGTACCTTGGGTAAACGAGTGTCGTGACAAAAAGTTGATAAAGTTTTTCCAACGATTTGTTTATACAAGCGAGAATACATTACTGCTCTGTCATATCTCAGCGCGTTGAATTTTCATCAGCTTTCCAACCAAGTAACTCGATTCAACAATTTACAAGATTTGTAATTTGCATAAAAATTCACGGATTAATAAAAAAATTGTTTGACTGCACCATCGAAGTAAACTTCAAAATTTCACAACAATTGGTTTACAGTGTTTAATGTAGACTGGTGTATGCAGTTATTATTTTCTTTTTTCGTTAAATTGCTTTACGCCGCATATTTTTATATGTAACGTCGTTACACCATTGCACTCTATCAAACCATTATTTATCACATAATACGAAAATTAAATTATGAATTTATATTAAATATTGGAATATTTGGAAAATGTAGTCAACTTTAGATATTTTTAAATTTTGCATAACATTGCTGTTTTTCGAAAATACTGCTACTTTTTTTAACAGTAGCTAGTTTGTCAGTAAACGTAATAATAATTGTGATAAATGATGTACGCATTGCGTCTAGAGTCATTGTTAATAATTTCTGTGCTACGACGTGCATATATTAATAGCGTGAATAATATCTGCCATTCGAATTTGAGATCTAATAATAGAATCAAACTGATGAGTAAAGCTTACTGTGCAAACATATACGATGACAGGGGTTGTGAAATGTGACACTATAATTAGCAAGTATTGTAATGCCAATATTTAAACTATCAGAATACAGTGCAAATATTTATGATATTGCTTTGAGACCTAAATAATATACAAAATATTCATAATGATATATTTTAATATTATAATTTAATGTAATATGATGACCCATATCCAATTTATTTTAGACGATATCACAGATTGTACACGGGTGATAAACATTTATTTTCAGTACGTAGTTTAAACATTAATGGTTAAAGTTAAACAAATAATTTAAGGAAATACTTTTGATTATTTAAATAATTATAGTTTAATAATTGTTTAATATATCACAGATTTACAAAAATTGAAAATACTTCCATGTAACCGTACATTTATAAGTGATACAATTAATAATAATTTTCAATATGAACATCTTTTATCAAATGGTTGCTCATGCGGTCGACTTTACCGGGAAAATTGTAAAAATGTTTCTGGCTTTGTTCATACATTTCCCAAAAATTCTCTTTGAAGCAGTTTTATAAAATTTTCAGCGGGCTGAAAAAAGATAAAATAATTGCGTAATTGGCTAACGAACAGTCGGATAAACCGGTGGAATTGAAGGTTCACCGTAGAATAAAATTAATCGAATTTTTTCATTGTTGAATGGAATTACGAGGTTCACATTTTTCGCTTGCGCATTGAAATTTTTTAAACGGGATCCGACATTTTTGGGACACCCTGTATAGTGTAACTATTAAAGCACAAAATGTCTTAATAGTTGAAAATTTGTGTTTTTCTTCATAATTGATTTTTTGGAACACCAAACACGTGAGAATTAAAAGATCTTGTCTGCTCAAGCTACGGGATCTGAAAAATAGTGAAAATTTGTCTTTTTCTTCATAATTGATTTTTTAGAACATCACATATGAGAATTACAAAATTATTTATTTATCAGAAGCATCTACTCAAAATAAGACGAAAAACAGATTGTCCAGTTGTCGTATTCACGAATAAATCATATTCTACAGATAGCGAATGGGCAATTTACCTTAAGCTTCAACATTATAAGCAATTAGCTCACATGCCCACTAATCCGTGGATGCAGAATCACCCTCTAAAACCATGGTCATTAATATCGCCAAACTCCGTACCTAGTCCGACTAATTTTCCTATATTTCGCCTGCATTCATCGGGAATAAAACACTTTAGGCAACGCGAAGCTAACTTTATGTTACTCGGAATATTTAAAACATTTCCACAGAATATCCAATTAAATTTAGCACGTATGCACAGACGGCTAAAAGTTTCAAACCACTCTACACAAATTGATAAACATAATTATATAGTGTACGGACACATTCTTTCAAATTTTAAGGTAAATGATAATTTTACCAAATTAATTATACCACAAAGTACAGGAGCAAAATTATCGAAATTTTCATCATTGTTGGTAACGATTTTACATGCAGTTTTTACACATGTATGTTTGTGATAACGTGGCTTTGAATTATAACAAATTCGCTGGTAAATCTTTAAATTAACAGATTTCTAAAAGGTAAAATACAAGAATATAATTACAACTATTTATGCTTTGTTGCACTCCACCTTTAAAAAGAAAGATAAAACATTTGGACCGAGTCTGACGCGTCTGATCATGACCGACCAATTCTACTTACTGCGTACTATAGCACGCGAGCCCGAGGATCTTTAAATTGGATTTTCTCGAAAACTAGGCGCCAAACGAAAAAATGTTATTCCTTTTTTCCATTTATTTTTATTATTATTATTCTAAAAGTGATTCTATAGACTGTAGAGAATAAAAATAGAAAGTACTGTAAATATAGTTTTTACTATAAATAATTTATTACGTACAATAACACATTATTCATATAAAAATCCAACAAGAACTTCCATAACGACAGTTTGTACAGTATAACGAGCTCGCACTTTTTCTTTAACGTATCGTTCGAAAGCTACTTAATAAGTTTAGTTCTTGTCGAATCGATCAGCCCTCGGCTCGACTTTAATTAACAAAATTATTTGTCGCGTCTGTCGATCGTTATTCTTGTGACACGACGGTGGCTTTCGAACCGACCGGCGCAACTGAAAACTTTCGCAGCACGGAAGTCTCGTTAAAGCTACGGTTGCGGCATTCACTCGCCTCACGTTTCACGGGACAGTGAAATCTACGCGAAAAACGATGGGGGCTTTAGATCCTTATTTCGCTTTACGTCTCCTCGTTCGTCGAGGGTAACCGCGCCGAGTAATTTTCCTATAAACGAACAGAATTTTTGAGCGCCTCGGGAAAAATAGAGCTGGTGTCGGTCGATGAGATTTTGCTTTAATTATTCCTCCACTTCTTGTTGAAGATTCTTTATCAAATACATGTTTGCCTTCAATGTACATTACATTGGTTTCTTGTTATTTACTGTACTAATTAAACACAAATATTTTATATCGATTAAATGTCTCAAAAACAGTGCTCTAACTTCAGTATCTGGATAGTCGTAGTAAAAACTCTATTAAAATATTATTCATTTTAAATAAATCATTGTTAATACATTAATCATACATGCATGGCTTGCTCGCGAGCTGTAGACGACTTATCTCCCGGGTAAACTTTGCTTTACCGGACTGAAAATTTTTGCCCTTCTCCTGTCAATTATTATGTATTTGGTATGTAATCCAGTAGATTTTTACCCGGAGAACCTGCAGATCGAAGTTTCGATCCTGTAGGATCAATGGTTCAGGAGTTATAGTTGCTTAAAGTTGAGCAATTTGCAGTGTTTTTGACAGGTAAGCGCGAGGTTACCGAGCAGAACCGCTAGATGGCAGCACGGGCACATAGTAATATCGCTAACGTAGAGAAAATATCTCAGAAAATGTTTGAGAAGAAATATCGTGGAAAATATTTACAAAAACCTAACCCAGACCTAACCCAGCCCAGTTAAAACGCAACATCGTGGCCATGTCTTCCAAAATTCAAACAACAATTGTAATACCAGCTCTATATTATCAGCATTAACGCGTGCCCGTGCTGCCATCTAGCGGTTCTGCTCGGTAAGCGTGATCGTCACTACAAACCAATATGCCGGCGCGCTTACCTGTCAAAAACACTGCAAATTGCTCAACTTTAAGCGACCATAACTTCTGAACCATTGATCCTACAGGATCGAAACTTTGATCTGCAGGTTCCCCGGGTACAAATCTATTGGATTACATACCAAATACATCATAATTTATAGGAGAAAGGCAAGAATTTTGAATTCGGTAAAGTAAAGAGCAGCCCTTCTTCCCGATCCTGGGTCCTTCCTACCAACTCCTGTGGAGTGTGGCAGGAGGGTGGGAGTACCAGAGCACGGTAAGGGCGATTTGAAATAGTTGGTAGTGGGGGAACCGATAAACTGGCAGTGGAAAGAATGTTGCACCATTTTTGGATAGACGTAAAGCGACCTCTTCGGGGTATATTGGTCCATTTTTATCGCGCTTAAATTCTTCGTAAACTGGCACAATGTGCCAGACCCATACACAGCGTAGCAGCCCCAAACAAACGCTTTTGTACCGTGTGTAACATGTATAGATCGGTTTTGTCGAGTTTTCTTTATTGGAAACCAAGCTCGAAACGAGCACTCGTTGAATAATATAATATCATTTTAATCGCGATCAGCATTTCCGCGAGCCCACGCCGTCCATTTTTCAGCGCAGAGCTCCAGATAAAAAGCTGTTTCGTTATCGAAAATTTCACAGATGGTAACACCCACTCGTTCTACATTTTTGCACATGCAATTAATAGGTCGTGGACTTTTTTCGAATTTTTTCACGTGAATTGACTGAAATTGTTGTTGCATTCTGAATGTTGTTACACGTAAACAGCTATTTTTTCCAATAACCGTTTTCTATTTAATAAGTTTCTGTATACAATTTTCAAACACGAGTTGTGAAATCTACAGTAATTGTTAGTTACTGAAATATTTATGTACTCGAATGAAATCGCAGGTCATGTACTGTAACGGGGGTTACCTAGTATTATATAATCGTAGTAAAATACTGTAACGTTTCTTGGTGTATTCAAGACAATTCGAGTGTGACGTAATAGAGATTTACTTTCAGCCAATGGCATGCACGTTCATTGAAACGACAGTTTTCCGTAACTGACGCAATGGGAATGTGAAAACTGTCGTTCTTATAGAGGGTGTTCTATTTGAATCAACATGCTCAACTATCTGAAAAATTGTTAATTATATTGAAAACTATCTCCAACAGACGTTGAACAGTTCTGAGAAGCATATACATGTATAACAATTTAAATATTTGCATAAATGTTTTAAAAAAATATTTAATAAATTGTGACTGAAACCATTAATCCACAAAGTATTTCAAATTGATAATATTTTTAACCCTCGCCAGGTAAGGTCTAATAACACATAAATATTAAAGTGGGGTCTCTTAGACCCCGACAAATGAATTTCATGAATAGCCTAAATAAAAAGTAAACGGATCTAATTTTATTCATATAAAAATTCTTTTCAAAAATCTGAAGCTGGGGTCTGTGAGACCCCATATTACCTTGCGAAGATTAATAATATTCAGTCAAAAGTTTTCTAATAATTGTTTCAAAGAAATTCAAATTGCATTTATTAAAATTTAAAATAACAAATTTGACTTTTATGCGTAAGTTACGTTCTATGAAAACAATTCATGTCATGTTACGTGTCTCTCGAGATTATTCAATTTTTGTTTGAGATATTGCATTATTGAGATATTGCGCCATTGCGAATTGAACGGGACACCCTGTATCCTCGATGCTATGGCCTGGATGATTCTCGCTTCTTCGTGCCGTTGAGTTCCTTAAATCCTGAAGGATCGATGGAGGGTTCCTTGCAGACCCTAAGCAGATTGCAAGGAGGAACCCTATTAGCCGCTTTCCTCGAGCGTACTGGGAATGCCCCGTTTTGATAGCGAAAAATGGGGAAGTACGAAATTTCTGCACTGCGAAACAAAGGATATTTTACGGAAATCCTCGATTTGTAGATATTTGCAGAGAACGGTGTACCTGCATCCTCGGTTCTAAGTATTTCCAAGGAAAACTTTTATCCTTTCAAGTTTCCCCATTTCTAGGCTGGTACAATACTTTTACCGTTAACCCTTAAAATGGCGGATCTCAAATTCTTTATTTTGGAGACTATTGGATGAATTTATTTACTGTTGCTTTGAACCAACTGGTGTATGTAACAATTCAGACGTATTTAGTGACCTCGATAAATGTGGTTATTTTTAAAAAGCAATTTGTACTTAATTATACAGGGTGTCCCAAAAATGTAATTCCTTGAGAGAGGTGGTTCCTGAGGTCATTTGAAGTAACTTTTCCTAATAAGGAGTTATTAGAGAAAGACACTTAGCTGGACCTGTAGCTGAGTCGGGATCCGCGTTCTGATTGGTCCGAGTTTTTCTCTAATAACTCCTTAACGAAGCCGCGAAGAACATTTTCGTATAAGAAAAAGTGACTTCAAATAATCCCAGGAATATCGGGACACCTTGTATAACAAGTTTCTGGGGGAGAAGAAAATGTACTTTCTAGCTACTTCTGTGGAATAAAATACTCTCGGCGATGATTTTAGCAACCTTTAGGAAAAGTACACATGTACGCTTGATTGTTACTGTGTTTGGAGAATTTACGTTCACTCGTGTTTCTACCTGTTTCTAAGGAATAGGATGCTTCCGGAGATATTCTTAGAGAGCAGGATACGTTCACCCTTGACTCTAGATACTTGTGGAAGGTACACCACGTTCATTCGTGGTTGTTTCTAGGAAATGAAACACGTTTTAGATATTTCTAGGAAATGAAACACGTTTAATCATAATCCTAGCTATTTCTAGGAAATAAAATACGCTCAGATTCGAGTTTAGTTATTTTTAGGGATCAGTATATGTTCGTCGACGATTTCAGCTATTTCTGGGGAATAGTGCACGCTCGCCCTCGATTCTATGTCTATTGTAGAGCAGAGTACGATCATTCATGTTTTGAGTCGTTATTTCTAAGGAATTCATTTTCATCCTCCGTTATAAATATTTGTGGAGAAGCCATAATTATTACGACCTCCTAAAAGTTGTGGTATAAGAGTTAACCCTTTGCACTCCTTTGTCGAAAGAAAAATGTAAAGGAAACGGGTTTTTATATATGTATTTGGTTCTTCCTTTATTTATTTAATTTCTTATTTTTTAGTCAAACACAAATATAAGTTCCACCAGCTCAAAAGTTTGAGAGCTATATTTAATACAATTAGTAAACAAAATTGTTTAAAATAAGTAGCAGTCAAGGAACTGTCCTTTGAAGTAAATTTCAAATAAAACACTTAAAATAGTATGGTTGGCAATAAAATTGAATATGTAATAAATGGTTGGCAATAAAATTGAAAAATAATTCGGAGTGCAAAGGGTTAATATGATTCTTTAAATGATTTTGGTTACAAATGACCAGTGTGAATGACCAAAATTTTTGGGAGAAACATTTTGAACACTACTTGATGGTCTTGCAGAAATGAATCATTAAATATTCGGAATTCTTGAACGAATTTTTCTACAGCAGCAGCAATTGCAATTTTGAAGCGACAAATAATTTAAAGTAATACAGCTTAATCATTACTTTATAGATTGTTACTTAAACATTATTAAGCTCGTTCCTGATAAGGTATTGTCACTAAGAAGCTTACCATTAGTCTTCCGGCGGTGATAAGACGGCACAAACTAAGAGCATCAAGATGAAACCATTGTGGCAGGATGATAGTCGAATTAACATTGCATTTTTACGTCACGGTGGTTTAAATGTCAATACACGAACAGAAATTATTTGAACAGGTTGAATAAGTTTTTATACAGTTACTTAGTTAAAAATTTCATTTGTAAGAAGAGCTGGAATACTTCAAATTCGTTTATTAAAATTTAGGATTTCTACACCACGAAATATAATAAAACGAATGAAATTTGTTTCTAGAAAAATGAGAATAAAGTATAATAAATATCGCGTTTGCAATTCTTTTTGTATTTTCTGGCAAGTGAACGTCACTTTTTGAAAACTGATATTTTTTTAATACTGACAATAAATCATGTTGTTGCAAAAAACGACGTCGGGTCGTTATTTTATTTTACGTTGAATAATGTCACTCGAGATAAACAATTTTCAACGGGCGACATGAGAAAAATCTCGCCGTTTTTCAAAATCTGCCCTGTGCAACCAAGAGATTAATCAACGTTCATAAATGTATATATTATAATATAAATAAAAAAATATATAAATACATCAAGGGAAGTCACAATAATTACAATTTGTTGGCATAAATTCGTTCATTTCAATCACAAAATTATTGTTTTTATGTGAAACAAAATAAAAAATGTAGACTCATGCAAAATAAAATTGTTGTGCATCGATAGACAGGAGCCAAGTAAAAACTTTCTTGTTTTATTAATTTCAGTAAATTGAAAATAATCCTTTCACAATGTTCATAAGTGTGTTAATAAATCAGTAAATAAAATTAAAAAGTCATTATTGCATACAAGAATTTTCAAAAATAAAATATACAAAATCGCATGACATTATAAAAGGAATATAAATATTGAAGTCGGTATAAAATATTGTACAATATATTCCATCACTGACATTTAGAACCCAGCTAGAAGGGTTTAATTTTCAAAATTCGGACTTCGTTACTGCTCAAGACTCGAGCAGAACACAATTTCGACGTGGCCCAAAGCGATTTCACCGTGGCACTAATTAAACCTAAAAAGTAAACCCGCCCGTATCGAGTAGAGTTACACAGTCTCGAGCATTTATGGTGACCAAAGAACCCCCTCTGGTAGACGTTTCATCATGAAAGGACATCCATAGCTGATGCTCGAAAGTTGGATTATTCGTATTCACCGTTCTGCCCGACGTTATGCTAACGCATCCTTAACTAGACTTTAGTTCACAAACAAGTTTCCGCGCAACAGAATATTGAGAGTTAAAATTATGGAAAATTTTGCCTGAACTTATGATAATATCACGTCGAATTACTTTACTAAATTACTGCAGTTGGGAACAGAAAGCATCACGCTCTATCCTTAATTGTATTTGTAGAATTGTAATGAGTTTTCATGATTACTGTCCAGGAATACTAACATATAAATGTACAGTAAAGTCGCGATATTTCTCCAACGGCTGTGTTCTGCACGAATGTATATCGTGTAGAGACATTTTTTTTATACTAGACAGCATTTTATATTAGACAAAACTTCTTCATTTTTCATTATTTTTTTATGGAACATCCACCGACTTATTTCTGGCATTTTTCTGATTAAAATGATACCAAACACGATATAATTACAACTGTATTTAGTGGTTTAATCGACGATGAAAGTTTCGAACGCAACGAAGAACAGCGTATGGGACATTCTTTGAAATGTACCGGCGACGGCGACTGTCCGCGTCTCTTTCTTTCCCATACGCTGTCCTTCCTAGCGCCCGAAACTTTCATCGTCGATTAAACCACTAAATACAGGTGAAATTATATCGTGTTTGGTGTCATTTCAATAAAAAAAATGCCAGAAATAAGTTGGCGAATGTTCCATAAAAAAATAATGAAAAATAAAGTTTTGTATTTGGATTAGCAGTGGAGTGGATAGGCACTGGATAAATTCTGGGTAGAAGGTCGCAGAAAAATATCGCAACTGTATTGCAATTCTTTTTGTTTCGCGTCGTGAAACCATGCAACATTTTTTTGAAAATTTTTTGCACATGTTACGAAACTTAGGTTCGGATAATCGAGATTCTACTGTATCGCAAATTAAACAAGTAAATATGCTCTGGATTGTGTCGTGTTTGGTGTCGTTGTAATCAGAAAAATGTCACGAATACGTTGGTAAACGTTTCGCAATAAAATAGTTAAATAGTTAAATAAATCGTACGTATGTATGCAAATGTAAAATTGGTATTGGACAATACACAGTAATGGCTAGATACATGTGAAAACTTCAAATATCACTTATATTGCGTACAGACATTTCTATAGAAAGCAATTTCCCTTCGTCGCGCACAGCTTTCGAGAAGTTAAATTATACGTATTGCTATTTCATTTATCTATCGCGGAAATGAAAAATCCACTCTCACGTAACGCGACCGCAAGCACCTAAAATTGGAGATCCCTGAAGGAGATTAGGTTAAGCTAGCAGCTTAGTCCCCTCGCCCCTCGCGTTTGTTCAATTTGTGCTCGGTGATTGTGATCCCTGCAGAGTACCAAAAACTCTGAAGTTTGTAAATTCCATTTTCCAAACTTAAACTTTTCGAAAAGCTGTGAACATTTCAGGGAAAGACGCCTTTCCTCGTCAAAATCCACGATTATCGGCCATCAATTAATTTCTTGGACAGAGAATAATTAATTTTTTGACCGGTACAATTAAACAGCATAAATTTGGAAGGGAGGAGATTCTTGAAAAAGAAAGACACAATGTTCAGACATGTGATGTACATCAGAACGCAATCATTATGATATCGATTAAGAGTATTTACGCCATTGACCTTTGTAGTCCAACCCTGTAATCAAACCTGATGTAGCACACAACACGGTGAGGATAGACCGTGTACATGTGAATACGCAGATGGCCGCCTTAATTTATAGATGGCTTGCCGATCTATCCGTTATGATACGATTTCTTGTCCTTCCTCATCCCTTTCATGAAGGAAAAAGTACAAAGGAAGCCGAACGTAGAAAAGGCCTTCCTTGCGCCCGAAACTTTCATCGTCAATTAAACCACTGAATACAGTTGAAATTATATCGTGTTTAGTATCATTTTAATCAGAAAAATGCCACAAATAAGTTGCTGAAAGTCCCATAAAAAAGTAATGAAAAATAAAGAAGTTTGGTAATTGGATTAGTAGTAGTTCACACCGATATACCCGAGCCGAGATCAGATTACGCGGCATGTTTACACTGCTCGGAGACCGAGGCAACTCGAGCTTCGTGGCCCCTGCGGCATTGCCCTTCAGGGTAGGCACTTGACAAATTCTGGGTAGGCGGTCGCTAAGAGATAACGCGAATTTACTGTAACTTGTTCCCCTCCATTCGAGTCGACTCCTCTGATCTAGCAACTTTGATTCTGTCTACGGCCTTTACTCCCACATCGACGCCTGTACCAACTCTGCGGCTGCCGTCAGGGTTAATTAAAAATACACAGTGCGTGCGCCGAGTTGACTTTCGAAGCCATTATTCCGATTTTTTGTTAGTTTTCCGAGCGAGGCAGCACTCTCCTCGATGTTTACTGGAGCGAAACGCGGGCGCGGGTCGGGTTCGAAACGCTCTGAGCGATATCCACGGCAGAACATTTGGCTGCGGTCATTTCCGCAAAACTCATCAGCCGGCATATTGAATGCGAAAGCCACTTTCATAGTTTACGGGCTATTTGACTTCCGGGCTATTCAATTGTTCTAATTTGCGACCGAAATAGCTAGTCAATTTTACGCAACAACGGGCAACTATTCCCGGAGAAACAGATGCCTCCCTGTACCATTGCTACGGACACGTTGAAATCCTCAATTCTCACCGGCAACCTTTTGTCCCCGTGTCGTTTATGTGTCGCGTGTTTATCCTGCATTCATTGTGCCGCTGTTCCGGGCTGTGTAATCGACCCTTTGTCGGCGCGAATCGACAAAACGATTCTCAAGCGGCACCCCTTTCTTGGGATGAATCACTTTCCTTCGAGCCGTATCGGCGACAAGCCGCGAGAGTGCCATTTTGTCGGCGTCGCGACGCCACCACGTCAGCTTCCACGTTCCCGCCGTTGACAGTTCACGCTTTAGCGATAAAATGATGGACGTCCCTCGATTTTTCACGTTTCTCGAAATCCGGTCGAAAAAGTCCCCGTACATCCTTCAAGATGGAGCAACTTTCAATAATTATTTACAATAATCCCACTCTGACCCTCTGTAGTCTTTGGAAACTCCAAGAAAAATTAAGATACTTAACTAAAGTTTGTATAGCCATTTCGAATGAATTTTGGTTAGGTCTGGGTCAAGGGAGAGGGGGTCAATCTCTCGTAGATTGTTTTAAACAATTCAGTTCACAAGTTGAACATTTTTGTATAGTTACTCTTTGAATATTCTCGTGAACGTCTGTATGCTAGTGTATACCTGTGGGGTTGGATTTTAAAATAGCCTTGGCTGCACCTCGCACTTATGCAACATTATATAAACTGCGTTCTTGTAATATTTCCGTCAAATTATTACGTAAAAATTATGACATAATAGGTCCAGTTATGAGATAAGGTGAAACGATTTTATGGAAACCAAAGTGTCACTAAAACTAAACAAAAGGAAGTGGGTGTTAGCTAAATTGGTTAGCAATGGATTGCCACCATAAGTTAGTTCAGGATCAAAGAGTATCATGTTGGACTTGGATTATCCTGCGTTACGGAGATTACATCAGTTCTGTTAGATTAGGTCTGGGTTAGATTTCACTTTTTCTAGGTGAAATTTAAATCTCAGATTAGACTGGTTAGGTCTGGGTTAACTAGGCATGAACAGAGTATGTTATGTTTCGGTTGGTTACTTCACATCAGTTATGTCGACCAAGACCAAAATTCAGAAGTCAAAGACCTTAAGTTTTGAGATCTCATAAGAGAGTGTTGCACCTTAAGGCCTCAAATGTCTCAAACTAAATGCTTTGGGACCTATAGCAAAACTGCACCTGTATCTTCTACAGCTGACTATTACATTTTTGGTTTGCACCCACTCACGGTATGTACCAATTAGCATGGACCACTCGATAGAACATCCATGTTTACTCTCATTAGCTGTAGGGTGGCAGAGATCCATCGCAATTTCATAGATCGTGACATGTCTGATTGTAAGTTTACTTAAGTCCTTGCTCGTTAGCTTTTCTATACAGCTAGCTCGTGTGACTCGTTAGCCTGTATACATATACACAGTCAGTTACGGTAGTGTGCATAATTTCATATGATACCAACGATGCAATTTCTGAATCCTCTCAAAGTTGAATCTTCCACACATTGCTATAGTTCACGGTACTGTGGATAGTGCAGTTTTATTTCGATATAAGAAGATCGCTACCCCTCTTCTTCTTCGAAGTTGTTCGCTCGACCTAGTGCCAGAACGGGAGGGTATGCCACAATTGTGTATGCAATTATGTGTACGTTGATCTGAAATACGACGAAAGCTAGTCCCGAGGCACCGTCTTATATCGAAATAAGTCTGTGGTGCTTCTAGCTTAGCACTAGGCGGAAATACTAGAACCCGAGAGGCCCGAAAGGTATAAAGAGAACCCCCCGGAAAGCAAATAGTACGCTCGAGGAAACGGCGGCGGGCGATCCGCTTCGAACACTCTCGGCAATGTGGTGCGACGGTATGTGCACGCAGGTGAGAACCTCGAGAGTCTTCCACGAAGCAAGGACCAATGCTCTCGGCTGACGGAGAAGCGTCCTAGCGCCGCGGCCGCCTACGCTGCCCTCCAAGGCAGCGAAGACGAGCTGGTGGCGGAGCACTGTCTCGAGTCGGAGGACGCGGCCTTGAAGACGCCGGGGAGCGAGACGGAGGACACCGAGGACAACGGCGGCCACATGGAGGAGTCGGTGTCGCCCACCCGCCGGTTCACTTTCCTGAGAAGGTTCCGGTCGCCGCGATTCGGCGAGGGCCACCACAAGAGGGTGCCCACGCCGATGAAGCGGAAGTACCGCCGGAAAAAGAGCAAGGACGACATCATCGACAGCGAGATGAACGCCGCGGAGATCGAGCCGGCCAGCTTGAACCAAGCTGGCGTGCCGGATCCTTATTACCCCATCTACCTGCCCATCGACCAGGCATTCAAGGCCAAGTACCTGTTCCATCACAAGAAGGGCAAGACGTTCCAAGAGAGGCTCTACGTGTTCCTCGAACATCCCGGCGGATGGATCTGCTTCGTCTATCATTTCACTGTGTGAGTATACATCGAGTATGCGCCTCCTCTTCCCGCACGGGAGCTTTTTCTAGATTCTCATCGCCTCGCCGCCAACGGTGAAATATTGTCCTGAGGCGTGGCCGGCTTTTTGCCGTCGTAGATCATTAGCAGTTTTGCCACCTCGCGTTGTTGATGCGGGCTCCGGAGGCTTCTTGCTGCTCACCGGGAAATTGTTCCAGGAGATACTGTTCCGAACCAGAATGAAATTTCTGAAACACGTTCAGTTCAGTTTAGCACCGTCGTGCACAGTGGCTACATGGATAGTCGCACACTCTTTGATACACAATACCTTGTGTAAAAGTAAACTGCTCTTTTTTAGGAGGTAGAACAATTAGGTTACTGCATGACGTGGAAAAGTAATTTTGTGAAAAAATTGGAATTGTTCGGAGAATACCAGAGGTTGCTTTTAACGACCTTTTTTATGTAGGTCGATATTGTTATATGCGTTCTGATCATTTCGTTGAGGTCGATTGACAACAAAATGCCTTTTTCACGTTCTATAGTACACTTCTATCTTCTCAATAGAATATCTGTAGACGTTTGGTCCACTTTTGAAATATGTATTTTCTTTTGGAGTGCGGACGATCTATTATTTATCTAGGGCATTTTTCTTTACCCAAGAATGTTTAATGACGTTTCCAAAATAACAAAATACAATTTTGAAGACGACGCGAGATCATACAATGTAACGCAAATGCGATGCGGCTTGTCCGACAGGTCAAAAAATCTCAAGAAGAATTTTGGGCCCCTAGAAACTAGTGTGGCCGCGTTTCGACACATCGACGAGCCTGTTCGCCGGTTTGCATAATGGCATCGGGGTGACATTAGCATGCTGGCGTGGCGGCTTTCAGCGGGAACGATGCAGGAAGCATTGAACGGTGAGCGACGCACTCGCGGTGCCGCGCACAAAAGCTCGGAAGCTCGAAAGCTCGCGCCGCTAAACGCGATAGGGTGCGAAATCCAGCATGGGCTCACCGGAAAAATAGAGGCAAACGCCGTGGCGCGCCGGGCTGCTTGTCGCAAGCCGGCAGCAGACAGCTGAGGCTTTTATATCGATATTCCCATAGGTATCCGGCTATGTAACACCTCTGCCGCGTTTTACCGGCTGAATCGACGGACAATAAGACACGCGAGATGTTTGCTAGTCGGTCGAAAGAGACCTCCGGCGCAGCCATTCAGACAGCACGAAAATTTTCGATTCCATTGTTATCGAGGCTCGTGCCAGTCGGCTGTCGTTGCTGATCTGACATTCGAAACTTGTGAACGCAGTCATTTCGCTCTACCTTCTCCTTCTACAACGCTTATTTTTTCGTTCATTACGAATCATGCTCCCCTCGCTGGACAGGTCACTCCATTTTGTATTTTCTTATTCTATGATTGACATTGAATAAACATATTTTGAGTTATTATTTTTCATGTGTCTAATTAGTAGACTACGTATCTTTATGCAATTATAGTTCTTGAACATTTTTTCAAAATGCTAGGATATAAGGTACCTATCATCAAAAATTTCCTTTCCGCTTAATCCTTTTTTATATAAATATTCAATGGCCGCACGATTTTTCAAGTTTTCCATTTTTCTGACCAAAGCAAACAAGTCTACTTTAATCAGCTGCCTGAAATAAGCTATTTGGCAGATCGATTTGGAATCGATGGTATGTTCACATCAAGCACGGATGTTTTCAACAACGACATGTTTTTGATGCTACTAAAACCATCTATATGTCATGCTACGAACTTTCTGAATGACCGATGACAGAATTTAGAACGATTTTAATTTATTTCAGCTCTAAAACGGCTACTACAGTAAAGTCGCGATATATTTCCAATGGCCTGTGTTCTGCACGGAGGCATATCGTGTAGAGACATTTTCTTTTATGACTGCGTCTACCGCGCCGAGAGCACAAACGAAAGCCGAATGTAGAAAAGCTCGCGCGGCCGAAGCGTATCCGTCTGAATCACTACTAATCCAATTAAAAAATTTCTTTATTTTTCATTATTTTCTTATGGGACTTTCACCAACTTATTTCTGACATTTTTCTGATTAAAATGACATCAAACACGATATAATTGGAACTGTATTTAGTGATGTAATCGACGATGAAGGTTTCGAACGCAACGAAGAACAGCGTATGGGACATTCTTTGAACTGTGCCGGCGACGGCGACTGTCCGCGTCTCTTTCTTTCCCATACGCTGTCCTTCCTTGCGCCCGAAACTTTCATCGTCGATTAAACCACTAAATACAGTTGAAATTATATCGTATTTAGAGTCATTTTAAGCAGGAAAATGCCAGAAATAAGTTGGTGCATGTTCCATAAAAAAATAATGAAAAATAAAGAAGTTTTGTAACTGGATTAGTAGTGGAGTGGGTAGACACTGGATAAATTCTGGGTAGAAGGTCGCAGAAAAATATCGCGACTTTACTGTACCACGGAAAATGAGATTTTATCTGATTCGACTGTCTCTATATTCGTCTACAAAAATTGCAAATTGCATAAACATTCGCAGTCTAGTAATTAGACTGCTCACTTTGAATCTGGAAACTGTAATGACTCGTAACTGTCCAGAACGCTCGAAGTTGCCCGCCGATAGCACTGTCGATTCGGAAAACTCTTTAAAGTGTGTGACACTTCGGCTACGTGCAGCTGGTGTGCCGCGACGAATAGTTGCACAGTTGACCTTTAGTTCTCGAGAGTTTCATCCATATCGAAGCGTGTCTAACGTGCAGATAAGATTTTTGGGTGGAACGGCGACCAAACTTGCGGTGATTTCGTGTCAAGGATGAAGTAACACGTGCGTCATCGATTTATTAAATTCGAGAGCATACTGTCTTCAGGCTCAAACCAGGATGCACATCTCGAAATGATAAAAAACACGCCGAATCAATATTTCCTGAAGCAATTGCAAATAACAGGAATTAAATAGAAATTTTCTTGTTCTTCAATATTTTACTGTTCAATAAACAGTAAAAATAACTTTTCAAAAATTCGTTCCAACGCCTCGAATAGGATATTTGCCGATTACAATATTCTCCAAATTTTGTTTATATGTTACTGCGACTCTTTATGCAAATTTTAAATTGCATCAAAAGTGCAATTTATCAATTAGAAAATTCCTGGAAAGCATACACAATTGTTACTATTTATATGTTTTGTATTTTAACACTTTACCCACCGGAAGCCTATTAATAGGATTTTCAATAATTGTGCTGTACCAAAAGAAAGCATAGAAATTTTCTGTTACATTGCAATCTTAAATGAAACTATTAGATGACGTGATCGAGGGTGACTTGTTAGTTAACAATGAAAATTGCTATTACTATTGAAGGTTCCATTAAAAAGTGTTTAGCCTAGTACCATAGATTTTTCAAAATTATGCAATAATCACCGGTCGGTAATGTGTTAAGAATGTGCACACATCGTAGAAGGGGAAATTAGAGACACGATGTGTCTCTAAACAAAAATCAAAAAATTTTAGTAATGTCTAAAAAACAAAGAGGATAATTTTACAAAACGCGTCACGTCAGAATTCAACAGCTCCGTATTGCTTCATTTATCCCACTTTCTACTACTTACTCTCTTCATTACTATTCTTTTTAATTCTACTAAGGGAACGTACTAAACTCAGACACGCGATACACAGGGTGATTTACATAACTTGCATACCTCGAATAACTTTTAAATTATGCGTTCTAATAAAACATTGTTTAATTCAAAAGTTGCATGGTTCCACGGAAGGCATATGACGGTTCATCAGTTCTTCTCGTATTTGCAGTGGTTTCACAATTTTCAAGGGCTTTAATTAAGAATAAAAATTATGAAACTAGAGAGCATAAAACAGAAATTGTTCAAACTATTTGGCTTTTGATCGCCAATCTAGTCGTGCACCAAATACATTTTAAAAGCAAAATTCAATATTTCCTTGCTGATACAGGTCGCCAATGTGCCCCTGTAGTCTGTTTTTCTTTTCCCTTTTCTCGTCGAGACAATGTCTTATTTCCGTTCATTTTCATATCGTATAATATCCTGTCTTTAAACCGCCTACATTTATCACCCGCATAAATATCAAAATAGTCCCGCGCCCGATGCATTATTCAGCGTGGATATTTTTCATTTCTTCGGAGTCGGCGTGACGTGCCGCAACCCTTTAAATAATTCATTACGAAAACAAAGTACTGGTCAAGCGACTTCGTAGTCGATCGATCCTGCTAACGAAATCGCACTTCTTTTTCTCCGCGGTTTCTCAATAAATCGGCCGTATATTTATTTTGCCCCACGAAAAGTGTGAAAATTTTTTTCAGTAGCATTTATACGCTCTCCCGCACAATTAAAAGTAATAAATAATGGTTCATGTAAAAATCATCTTATTTTATTGCGTGGGAGTCAATGGGTTACTTTTCGAGGAGTCAACATTGAGCGGCCTTTCTGATGAAGTTTTGACGATGCGGAACGCCATGGTCGGAAATTACCACGGAAATGTCTTTCAGCTTGCGCTCGATGCTACTGTTGCCATGACGAACGCGCCATTCATTTCCGGAAGCGTGTGCCTATTTTTTATTCCTGACGAAAATAAGGCGGATCGCATGTTGCAGATATTATAAGTCCCTTCATCTTGTTCTGGGAATCTGTCCTAAATCCTAAACCTTTTACCCGCGGAATGCATATCCAAGAAAATTATACAGCTTTCGCGAATCGAACCCGAGGATATCAACATGGACGAATGGGTTTTTAACAATAACAAATTTTACGTAACATTGTGAACTATTGTCACAAATTCTCGTGAAATTTTATATAGGATCTCAACATTATATTTATTGCAAAAATAAAAAAATGAAGCTCTTATAGATCTTAAATTATGGGTAAAATTAGATTGATTAGACTTGTTCATATTTTTCACAGCCATTTTGAAATTCCTGTACCTAACAATCTCAGCTTAATAAATTTAGAAACACCCGTTAGAGTTAGTATGATACACAGCAGTTGTCCTTGAAGGGCTAAAACCACCCTATAAACAAATTGCAACCAGAAACAACGAGTAAGGTTGGGAAAAGATTGATTGAAATATTATTGTCATTCGCATACGTCGATGCGTAAAACATTGTAATATTGTTTGGCATTTATTCGATTGTAGAAAGTCGACGCGAAAATCCGGTCGAGTTGGACGAATTAACTGGCGTGTAAGACCACGTGGTACGTGGCAGGAACACGATAAATACTCGCGATTCATGAATAGCGACGAGCATTTAATGAATCCCTGACGTGATTCTCGTTTAGATAAAGCCCAAGGTAAGCCCCCGTCGGAGAGAGAGACGATTGGTTAAACCTGCTGGCTTAGAACCAGAGGGAACTTTCATTATTATCGTTTAACGATTTATTGCCACATTCCGCGACAGAAATATCAAACGTCTAAAATATCGAAAATATAAATCGTTCTCCTTTAATCACTTCGTTATTATTTATTAGAAGCAACGTCTAGTGGCGGAAAAATAGGAGGGCGACAGCGCCCTAGGAGCAAATTTTGAGGGCGACAGCGCCCTAGATCGATCTTTTATCTATCGTTTTTGACTACTGAAAAACCCCATTTTTGTATAATCGAGAAATGAGAACGCGAATCCCGCACCCTTGTAATCCTGGAAAAAGGAGTCCAATCTCTTAAATAAGCAAATTAGATAAGAAAATTAATCCTCTTCGCTGCCACTAACGGAAGAGCCAATTACGTCAAATTACGCTCTCTTAGAAATCATCCTCGGCTGAAACATTTTCTCTTAAAATCATTACGCGGCAATTGAAGTGGTTCTGGTTGCACGTTGCACTCAGCATAGAAATCTTGAATAAGTGCAACGTATCTACGATATCACGTGATTAGATTCCATTACGGCTCCTCGAGAGCCGTGCCACTAGCAAATTAGTGTTATCAGATTGTACTTCTAATTAAGATAACATAGTATCGAGAGTGAACGAAGATTTTCCACGGTTTAATGGAAACGATGCGCAGTCGTGCGCAAGTGCCCCGTCCAACTGAACGTTATTATATAATTTATTTTATTTACTCTTTACTTTAGAATTGGAAACGTTAATTTCGATCAGGATTTAGACGATTTTCGGCACAGTGCGGCACGGCGCGGTCAATTTTTCGAATCGCTGGTCTAATTGGGTCAGATCGTCCCGCGTTCGATTTGTTGTAGAGAGACCGTCCATTGTTTTCCATCTGTGGCAACTAATCGACCAATCGAAATCCCTAAATTTCTCGTTTCAATCTCCGATTAGACTTCGGAGTAATCAAACACTTTTGTTGAATTTAGTTTGAACTTTTGAAAAACGAATTGAATGAAAACAATAATTTGAGTTCGACACAAAAATTTTTTAAATTTTTGGAGACGCTCGAATTTGCAGTATGTTTTAGAGAAAATTAGGAATTCCGTTTCCCAGCTGCTACATCATGTGAAAATGTCCCCGAGGAAAATGAGCACTGCTTTCTGGAAGTGGAGGCTTCGAGCTTCAAAATGCGTGCAAGCTTATGGTTGTGCTATTTATTCTCACGAAATTATCACAATGTAAATATCAACAAGTTTTTGTGAATTTGATAGTGTTTTGATCCACAGTAAGTGATGGTGATTTAATTTTTACAATTTTTAGATGCTTAAAATTAAAGGTTGAAAATTGATTTTTAAAAAAATGCTTATAGGTTAATTTTTATTTCAATCACTTGGAACAACAATTAATTCATACAATTTATGCAGATAAATTGAAAAATAATGAAGTTGTTTGTGGTAAAATATCGCAAATTTTGCAAAATTGAATTTATAGTCATGGTGTACAATTTTTATGAAAAAAAATCATGCGTATGCTCTACGATATTCGCGTTAACCTCTAAGGGAATCAGAGGAATGCAGTTATTCATCATTCTGCCACCATCGTCGTAGATATGTTTGCCTTATCACGGCCGGAATTGTTTGACGACCGTTTGTACGCGATTCCTAAACCGCTTCACACTTTACAACGATTGGCAATCAAGCTCGAGTGCTTTCTCCTTCTGTTGCAACACTGAATTAATCAACCTAATGGCTGTTACGAGCAGGAGATGTTCCTTTGATGTCTTCCGGATTTCCGTTGAAGAAGTCGTGAGGAATCCATGGATAAAGGTTAACGCATTTGCATAGTTGATACCTTTAACACACGATACTCGCTCGAAAATGGCCAGAAAAAGTGCGGAATTTTATTAATCTTATTTGCAGTGAATTTTTGCCACATAAAATTATTTTCAATTTAGCGAAGCTATTATAAGAAGAAAAATATTTGTATGAGCTACAATTTATTAAAATTATCAGGGCAATCAATTATTATCTAAATCTTTGTTAATTAAAAGAATAAACAAATTTTTATATAATCCCTGCTTCCTGCAATTAGAACATTTTCATTTTAGTAATTATGTTGTAAGTATGGCGTAATAACTAATTGTTCAGACGTGCGAATATCGTGCACAACTTTCTCATATATATTTAGATATTACTATGCTTTTTGAATATCTGACGTGATTTGTATCCTTGTCATTTTCTATTTTAGCATTTAGACATTTATGCAGGACATTTTTGCGATCTTGGTATGCATAAAGAAGGTAATAGATATTAAATTCCGTGACAATTTAACCCATTTGCATCATTAGCGTATATGTATACACGCTCTACTTTCTTAGCTGCTGTCACCGGAGCGTATATATGGGCAATTTTGTACGTAACAATAAGAATAACAAATATTTACGAATTACTAAAATAGTTTTCTTTCACTTTCTGGAATTTTGCTATTTCAATTTAACAAAGAATTGGTGACATTATTTTTCATTCCTCCTTGTGATCTTCAAAAGCAATAAATATTTCAAAATGTAATAGGGTACCTGTAGCTAAATTTTAAAAAATTTTACGAAACTATGAATGTTTATGTCACAAAGATAGATATTGCATTTTTTAACTTTCGAAGTACATATCAAACACTTTTCCAAATTGCACACTACACTGTCGACAGTTTTACCTAAACAGATATTTAAAAAACAATATAGTCTGTCAGGAACGCTTCATATTAGAATATACTAGAATTCATTTAAGGGGACATTACACTTTCTCGATCGAAAATTTGAATAATTTTTATGGGACTGATAAAGTAATGAAAAAACATTTTTTGAGTCCGTAATTTTTTTGACATATATCTTAAGTCTTCAAATATAAGAAAAAATTTTTATATAATTTTGTAAATGATTTTTTATAGGGGTTCTTTGCAGCCTCATGGAAGTTATTTTAAAAATTTTGATCTGCTGGCCTGCACGATTGCGGCTTACTGCAACGTTTGGAAAAAAGAAACAAAGAATTATCCCGAGAAAAACTATGACTATGGGCCCATTATTATTATTATGATACAATTATTTTGGTCGAGCAAAAATTCACAAAATGGTGGACCTCCAAAGTTGGTGGTCTCAAAAATAGCATTTTCTTCGTAAAAAAAAAACGTTAAAAATTGAGGAAAAAATTAACCAATCTTATTTATTCTAGTCTATACTGGGGCTATTATTGTGTAGAAGAACATATTCAAATTTCAGATCGATCGGTTAAACGGTTTTTAAGTTATCATGCACGCCGATTACAAAAACGTTGTTTTGAGAAAAACGCTGTTTTTACGTTCAATCAGCTATGCCTGCTATAATCGTCTATAACTTCGAAAGAATATTATCGAAATATGATACTTTCCAAACAATCGATTTTTCCGGTCCGAGAAAGTGTAATGTCTCCCTAAGTCTAACTAAATTTTAATTTAAGAATAACCTTTCGATTTAAAAAATCGTAAACTGGACTAGAATATTAATTTTTTGTATGGCGGTGTTACATAGTGCGTTGGTAATTGCAGGGCACACCGGCCTCGCGGAGTCGCGACATGAAAATTTCGATTTGTCTGTCTTATCCCCGCGTCTGGTGCGTTACAAGACCCTTTCACGGGTTGCTCCATGCATTTTGTTACAATTGACACGGAATTGGCTGGGAATATGTATTGTTTGTCGGCCGAACAAAGGGAATTGATTTTGCATTGTTCTCCGGCGGCTATAATCGACTGTCTTTCGCCGGCGACAACGCAGAGAAGTTACGGGGCCGTCCCGCACGGTGTCGTTCGCGCGAATTTTTAAGCAGATTGCGCGCCGCACAATGAGCAGTCCCCGTTCCCCGCGAGTAAAAGAGTCCATTTAATAGAAATGACTCGAACGAACGGTTCGGCCTAGTTCGCCGGCGCA
The DNA here is from genome assembly GCA_028455795.1 of Lasioglossum marginatum. Lineage (NCBI taxonomy): Eukaryota > Metazoa > Arthropoda > Insecta > Hymenoptera > Halictidae > Lasioglossum > Lasioglossum marginatum. The sequence continues at coordinate 1,806,246 of CM052248.1, forward strand.
TAAATAGCTAAGCGTTATTAGCTGCAATTCATGCGCAGGCTATTTGCGTGCGACGCTCGTTATTTTTAGATGACGGAATCGTGCTCGCTGATAACCGTCCAATTTGACGAAATAATGGAGACACTGCCTATAACTTATTTCGTGTGTTGATAAGATTAGCAGCCATGAAATTGTGCATTAATACCTATATATACCCATTAATACCTAATAGCAAAAATATGGACTTGTTCAAATTATCATATGTATGTATGCCAAAGCAAGATCTGTTACATATACAGTGACTCCTACTAACATTCGGACACTCTTAAGAAGACGATAACTTTTTTAATATTGTACTATACGATTTCAACTTTTTGGGGAAGTTAGAGCAATTAGTTTTCTACAGGATGTGAAAAAAATTTTGTTTCAAAATTGCAATTGATCGGAATTGTAGAAAAAATACTAAAAATTGCATTTTACAACTTTTTTATGTGGGTCTATATTAAAAATTTAAAAAATACGGTTTGTAGATCTAACAATTCCACGCTCATAAAACTTTGAAATTTTACCAAAATTGGGGTTATTTTAACCTTAAAATACCGAAAGTACTGTCTTGCCAATCCAATAAATAAATACTAAATTCGTTTTAAAAAGAGACCGAATTAATTTCTACACCTAATAATTTACAACCGATACTACAATTCAAAACAATTTCTAGCTTGTAAGATGGATGACTAAATTCTGAAATCATAAGTGAACTGCAATTTGTTGTTTTCGTTGGATATATCATACATTGTACATTTATATTGTGTTAACTCTGTTCGACTTTAATTAACATCTGCATCCGTAACCCCTAGGTCACGGTAGTAGGGGTAAAATTAAATTCCATTTTATTTCATTTTATTGAATATCAACATTTTAGTTTATCCAACAGATCAATCCGAACAAAAATCGTATAAATAAATGCATATTAATTAAAGTCTGACTAATTAAAGTGACCTGTCTGTTTGATTTGTGGTCGTCCATTGGACAATAATTGAAAAGTATGCGGTGGATGGAGCGCAGGTTTCAACTGTAAAGTAAATGAAAAAATGGTCCACATGAACCGATGCAACAGTTTGAGAGTTCTATAGTCGGTGCTAGCACATACATATAGATAGTGTATTCTTGACATCGAGCGTTCATAGGCTCTTCATCGTGCGGGGCGGTTGAAGGGCCCTCGAGGGTTTATCTCTTGTTGGTCGAGCACTCCATTGAGTATCGTGCGACCAATGTATCACGAATAGCACTTCCCGCGATTATGATTCCTCCGAAAGGATTTTTTGTACTGCGGTCGATATTTTCGCCGGGAAAAATTCCTGCGAGCTGCTTTTCCGGTTTTAAGTAACTTAAGGGAGTAGACTCCTTTTCTGCAGAATTGCAAGGCTGCGGAATTCGCGTTCTCATTTCTCGATAATACAAAAATGGGGTTTTTTAGTAGGGCTGTTACTTTAGATCGGGGGAGGAAAGGACGGGTAATTAAAATACGGCAGAGATTTCCATATCATTTGGATAAGGCTGACGCAGTGTTAACATTGAAACAAGCAGCAGTTGATTTGATAGGGAGAGAGCGGAGGAATCAGTGGAGGAAATCCGAACGAGCGGTAATTGCCGCGGTGTGGCACAGCTCGGCCCGACTCGGCCCGTTCCGCTCGGCGCAGAGGACTCGTCCGCTTGTATAAGTAATTTATTAGCGAGCGATACCTCGTTAAGTAACGACGAGCACGGCGTTAACGAAGTCGGTTCACCGTGGAATACGCTTTAAGATGGCGTGTCGGTGGACTATAATTCTGACATGCACCCCTCCCGGGCCACCTTAAAGCTTTGCGGGTCACCTTCGTCGACCTACTATGATAATTGTCCACATTCGATTCTCCTTTTTCCTGTTTCCTTTTTCCGCCGGCCTGCAACCACGGGTCTTCGTGCATTAATTGTTCCCCGGCCATCGATTCCTTCTATTTTTACACGACACCGCCGGAAATTTTGTTGTGCCCACCTTGCAAGCATAATTTATCCCGCTTTGATCGACCCGTGCCGACATCCTACAATTTATGGCACCGGAAAGCGCTGAGGAACAAGGCTCGAAAAAGTTTCAGAACTTTCTCAACAGCTGCGTTGGAATTTATTAAATCGGGCACATTTTTAAAAAGGTTCTCAAATTATAAGCTCCAATGAGAACAGATATAAAAGAATTACTGAGATTAAAATTTTCGGGGTGAATAGAATCAATGAAATTTAAAAATCAAGGTTTCTCCATAACAGCTGCAGATAGTTTCTTAATTAATATAAAAAATGTTCTGAAACGTTATAACACGCGTTGAATAGTATTTAAGGAGTAATATTTTATAACAATATTAAGAGATTATTCCGGCTGAATTCTCCTACGCAAGTTAGCATTGAACTGAAATATATACTAAACTATAAGATTTATTAATAATAGTCGAAATGAAAATCACACATTTCTTCTCGGAATAATTTAAATAATGCAATTAATATTTTCTGTTTCCGTTCATGTTCGTCACAAATGCATAAAATTAGCGTTCAATGATGATTTCCCAATGATATTGGGAAATGCGTCACTTTTATCCGCAAATTCGAAATTAATTGAGAGCAGAACAATGAATGAGTAATTTGTATACGCTGATAGGATTGGGTGCAACGCAGCGCAGCCAATGTCCCGACATTAATTCTGCAAATTCGGTTGATTAGACCTTTTAGACCCGCATGATTTATGCGTTTCTCATTACGCACAAGCCCCAGTCGAGTTGTTAGAAATGATATCTCCAGCGATTATGTGACGGACGAGCCGGCGCATAATTGCAATACAATTCGACGTTTACCCCCACACAAAGAGAGATCCCAAATGATAACGTTTCGTATACGTTAGGTCGTCCTATAAGTTTATTCCGTTTATTGCTCTCCTATTTAGATTTATATTCCTACAGTAAAGTCGCGATATTTTTCCAACGGTCAGTGTTCTGCACGGAGGCATATCGTGTAGAGACACCAAACGTAGAAAAGGACAGCATGTAAATACGCATCGCGCGGCCACCACTAATCGAATTACAAAACTTCTTTATTTTTCATTATTTTTTTATGGGACTTGCACCAACTTATTTCTGGCATTTTTCTGATTAAAATGACACCAAGCGATGTAATTATACTAATTATACGATATAATTTCAACAGTATTTAGTGGTTTAATCGACGATGAAAGTTTCGAACTCAACGAAGAACAGAGTATGGGAAATTCTGTGGACTGTGCCGGCGACGGCGGCTGTCCGCGTCTCTTTCTTTCCCATATGCTGTCCTTCCCTGCGCCCGAAACTTGTATCGTCGATTAAACCACTAAATACAGTTGAAATTATATCGTGTTTGGTGTCATTTCAATCAGAGAAATGCCAGAAATAAGTTGGTGAAAGTCCTATAACAAAATAATGGAAAATAAAGAAGTTTTGTAATTGGACTAGTAGTGGTTCACACTGATATACCCGAGCCGAGAGCAATCATCGCCGCCTTGCGGCGTTGGCCGGCATTAGAGTCGGTAGACACTGGATAAATTCTGGGTAGAAGGTCGCTGAAAAATATGGCGACTTTACTGTATACCATTGAAAACGATGAGAAAGTGTAATCACTCCTTCGGTCCATAAGCTATAGGTAGAAGCAAAATTAAATTATAATGAATTTATTTATTAATTGTGTAGTACTAACTTATTACAAAATATTGCAAGAATACCGTTACTAATATTGTTTTTCGAAAAAGAATTTTTCCAGCATTATGGTCACGCAAATCTAGCATTAGTGTTCGCAATCGTTAGAAACAACGAATTATAGAGGGCAACATGAAATCATATTTAATGATACGTTTTGCGGTCGTAACTTCGGAATCGATTTCATGACAAATGAAGCATCGTATAAAAAATGTATATTTTCAGTTGTGGATTTTCAGTTCACATTGGTGAAACTTGGACTAATAGTTACTTAAGATATGTTAGTGAAAACTTACGAATATATTGATACACTAATAATAAACAGCAATATATACGTAAGTAATAACAATACAAGTTCTGGAAACATGGTTGTACTTCCTTGACATGTCTTTTATGCGTTTCAAATATTATTGAACCGTCAAGTTCTTATTTTCTTTTGGGATTTGGGGAACAGAAAATGATCACAGAAATTCAGAATAGACGAACATGTCAGTTAATCAGTCATACCACAGCTTTCTAGGTCAAAAAGTTGCGCACACTAATGACGTGTGAAGCGAACGGCTCCGTGCATCGATCTTTCCACCATGTTGAAAAGCAGTATGAGAGATGTTCTCGGAGTGTCTGTAACTGTGTACTGTACATTACACAATTATATTTCATCAGGAACAAAATGATTCTAGGTATCATATCACAGAAATCATCAGCATCGTTCGTGATGCTGTTGTTCCATATCGTTCGCAACGGTCGGAAATATTCTATTAATTGCAACGTATCCGTTTACAAGATATGCAACAAAATATTGTCACAGAAAACTTAATAATTTCTTAATTATCTCAACGTAATTGTAAATAATAAATAGACTGCGGATCTCTATGCAAAATAAAAAATATTTACATTGATTGCAAGATACAGGAGCCAAATGAAAATTTTTTCTTCTTTTCATTATCTTATTAAGGTGAAACTAATACACTGATAGCCCTAAATCTTTTTAATATGTCCACTGTTTTATATTTATAAAATCCACAGTCTGATAATAATAAGTGAATTAAAGTCTGCAAAGTGCCATAAAATTTTCTACGGATTATAATCGAAGCAAGAGTTATTATTTATATAAAGTTATTATTAATCAGCATGCATGTACGTATCACTTTTTCATAACTAATGAATTTAGCTACTAAGGTATGCTTGAGCCATTTAACATTATTCAAAAACGTCCAGTTTTGATCAATTGGCCGGGAGCTGCAAAAGTAGAAGAGAGAGTTTCGCTCGTTTAAGTGATATATCTTAATTCAATTTTGAGTTAATCTCTTGTATGTACAACGTCGAGTCGACGTAGTGGCTCAGCGTGGATTAAAATTAAGAGGGAACGCGACACGATGATTCAAACACAGTGCTTTCTAAGAAATCAAGTTTTAGAACACGAGATAATGAACTTGGACAATAAATGTCTAACAATTAAAATCGTAATTTTAACTATGACAAAAAACTTGTCTGTGACTTATAGATTTTTAAAAACTATTAAATAACCGTTTAAATTTTAAATAATTAGGTTCTTGGTTCCACCAGTCTGAACTCGAACCACTAATCTTTCTGGCAGTGCAGCAGGTCCGGTCTACGGAACACTCATTTCCAGAAGAGCTATCTTTAATCGTGTAATTAATCGTGACCCGAAAACGGATAACAGATTTAATCGGTTCTATGCCTTGATACGCTTTAAACCGGGTTAATCGACACAACGAAAGGTAATCGTGTTAACATGTTTACAATACAAACGTATAAGGGGTGCATATTCATAAGGGTGTCTAAAAATGTTCCAGTTCCTTGAATCGGACGGTTCCTGAAGTCATTTGAAGCGGCATTTTCATTTGCAAAAATGTCCGCCGCGGCTTCATTAAGGAGTTTGTACTCCGAATTATTTTTCAATTCTCTTGTCAACAACTCTCTGAAGTGTTGCATTTGAAATTTACTTCAAAGGACAGTTCCTCGACTGCTACTTATTTTAAACAATTTTGTTTACTCTAATTATATTAAATATTACTGAAACTTTTTGTTGTAATTTATATTTGTAGATCTAATATTTGTTTTTGACTGAAAAATAAGACAATTAATGCCTTGCCCTACGATTTATTTTCCGATTTCAATGATTAACACTTTTTTTGTAATTCTTAATTCCCTGTAAGTGAAGAAACTTTACAACTATTGTTCTCCAATACAGACCCACACCTATATGTTCTCCAATAGCTGTACATTAACAGAACCAAAATAGTACCAATAGCATATAAAACCCGATTTATTTACATTTTTCTGATGTCGAGTCACACTCGATCTCTGATGTCGAGTCACACTCGACAAACAAGTGCAAAGGGCTAACGAAAAACACGGGCCAATCAGAGCGTGGTCTCGGTGGCAGGTTTCACTGAGCGTAGCATTGGTGTCGTACCGTGGTCAAGCAGTGAACAAGAAAAGGGGGTCAGACAAAAAACAAGACGCGACAAAGACCGCTGTAAGACTAGAATTTATAACATTCACATGTCAAAACATCGTCTGTCCTTCTTTTAGAAAGTTTCTTAAGGGAGGTATAGGACAATAGAGAGAGTCATAAACGCCACGCGTACCTGATATTTCCATTACCTGCTGGATAAAAGGACAGACTTTTTTTCGAACAGTTAAAGGAAAACCGAAACATGTGATTGCCATAAATTCTAGTCTTACAGCGGCCCCTCTCGTGAAAAATGTTGCGTAAAGTCAGTATCGTTCGAACCGTCATTCGATCGTCACTACAAACCAATATGGCGGCGCGCTTATCTGTCAAAAACACTGCAAATTGCTCAACTTTAAGCGACCATAACTTCTGAACCATTGATCCTACAGGATCGAAATTTTGATCTGCAGGTTCCTCGGGTACAAATCTACTGGATTACATACCAAATACATCATAATTTATAGGAGATAAAGCACAAACTTTGAGTCCGGTGAAGTAAAGAGCAGCCGATTCTCGACACCTTGATTGTTTGGAAGAGTCGGTTCTTTGCCGGGGAATCGAGCATTCGTAATGGGAAGCCGGCCGCTAAAAATATCGCGACGACAGCCGTGTCCTTTCGCCGGAGGACCGCGTGAATCGCAAAATTCGGAAGCAGGTGTCGCGGGCGGCCTAGTTCGAGGAGCGTCGAGTCGTCCGCGGCTAAATGTCTCGATGACAAAACGGTTAAAATCGATACGTAATACATGCATATAACTTCCTGTGCACGTAAATAAGTTCCTATCCCCCGGTGACCCGGTCGTGATTGCCTGATAATGAACGCCGCGACCAAAGTAACGCGCAAACCCGCCCCCTCATGAATTTCCGACGCGACGCTGATGATTCGCGATGGAAAATGGAGGTCATGATTCATCGGTGTCCTCGAACCACCGAAAAGATCTTTTCTTCCATCGACTGGGAAGCTCGAGCGTCAGCCAAACTTCCGTTGAAATTTTTTCGTTTCCCGTTCGCGACGGAACTCGTGGCGCGCGATCGATGCCTTTTCAAAGACGAATCCTCACTTGCGTGACTGCCATCTTTTTCGACACGCTCCGCCCTGTGTTCTTTTTCCTTCAATGTCAACAAGACGGGTGCACGGGATCTGTAGAGTGCGAGTTGTTCATGCGACAGCGAAGGAGAAAGGTTAATGGGGTGTTTGTGCTTTGAAATTTATTGTCGGCGGTAGGAATGGAAACTGGCTTTACGTTTCGGATAAATGAGCAATTAGCTACAAAAATTGATTCCGTCATGACGCAATACGGCGCACAGGGAAGGGAAAGGAACGAGCAAGGGAAATAATTGGACGTGGCAATTTTTTCCTAACGGCTGAGATATTTATTGTAAAACTTTGCACACTTCTCGATCAAATTCTTACCCAATTAAATTAACCTTTCGTTGAAACAAAATTTGAACAGGAATTACGAGTGTCACTCATACTAATAACTACATGAGATATTATATTATTAATATTCTAATTTATATTATAATTAATAGATTTATATTATAATTATATTAGCCTTGCTGGACGCAGTGTAAATTCTGTGTCCTCGCAATGATTATAAGTGGTACCATAAATAATGCATTTTGTCATTTCTGATAAATCTAACAAGAAATGTGAATATATATATTATTCTTATATTTTGTTATTATTCTCATTTATATTGTTGAATATATATGTATATTGTCCTCATTTGTATTGTATTTAATTAATTCTATTGTGATATTTTTGTTTTCAGGTTCATGGTGGTATTGGTGTGCCTCATATTTAGTGTTTTGTCAACCATAGACCAGTACAGTAACTTCGCGAACGAAACACTCTTTTGGATGGTAAGTACCCTTATTTAAATAAAATAAGATTTATATTTGGCATAAAAAAGCCAGCAGAATTTGATACAGTTATTATTAGTTCAATCTATCAAGCGAATCAATAATTTTTATACAATTTAATAGAGAATAAAAAGTTGCATTGATTGATATATAAAAAAGTCCTATCAATGTTAAAATTCATTCGTTGTCTATTACACAAGTCTATAGGTTTATATGTGGTAAATTCTGTCCGACATGTTCATCATGTGTCTCGCAAAATCTATTACCGAGACATTTATTTCGCATAAAACGTGAATGCGGAATCCGCTCCAATATGATTAAAAATTAATTACAAGGTCATAATTATGCAGATGAAGGAAATCTTTTTCCGCGCTTTTCGGCCGTAACGACTATCAACATGAATTTGCAGAATTCATGAGAAAAACTTTTCGCGGAAAAGTTATTACGTTCGCCGGTTTGCGTTATTACACGAAGAATTTAATAACTGTCTTTTGGAACGTTTCTGCGTATATTTTCAATCCTCATTTTTTCTCATCAAACACACAGTTTGAGGCTTTACCGCCAATCATAAAAATGCAAAATGCACATGTAAATAGTATTTTGAAAACTCTAAATTCCCATTACAAGAACATGTAATGAAAAGTACAGGTTTCTGTCCAGAAATGTTAACCTAATCGGTATAAATCTCTTCAAACTCATCGCTAGGTAAAATGAAAATATTAGCATCACGTTTGCTCCCAAAACCCAACATTCCTTTGAAAACTGCATTCCTGTCATTCATATTTTTCTTAGATAAATCACGGTATACAAAGTATTATTTCTTTATCTTTTTTATTTCAAATTTGACAAAAGAAGTAATCCTCAAAATAATATACAACGAAGGATGTCTGTGTAAATTCAAACCTGATAATCAGATCGCCAGACATAATTTCGAACAATTTTATAATTATTTTACATTTTTACATAATTATAAAGTAACATGTTATTTGAAATGATATTTCAAATAATTGCCCAGGTCTGTGTCTACTGATATCTATTGAAATCTATTGAAGTACATTGTGAATATTTAAAGGAGCTGGATACCTCTAGAATATCCAATACTTAGAATAACCATTTTCTTGATAATGGCGTGAAAAGGGCGAGAGCGATGTTCTCGAAAGTTACGAGAAGCATCGACTTTTCTCGGCTGGCCACCGGTTGCGTCTGATGAAAAGAAGAGAGCCGAACGCAATTTCCGCGAGATCTTCGTGGCAGTTCGAACAGTTCAATGAAACGTTAAAAGACGAGCTAGAGGATATCAGAGGAGCGAGATCAGTCTTCGTGATTTTCTCACAGCGATTCTCGCTGAACAGCTCTTTTGTACAGCTGATTTCTCGTTGAGTCTTCGACTTTAAAACAATAGTTGTCTAATTAATTGTACATTTTTTCTTTATATAAAATTAATTATAGTCGAATTATTGGACTTGTTTATTATTGGAATGTCCTATGACGTTATATTGATGTCCGTAGAATCTCAACTACGTATTTTCGTGCGTTATTATTAGATTGTTGCATATGAAATGTCGAATTTTAGAATGCGATTCTTATAAAACGTTTCGATCAAGAAATTCCGTTACAGTCTATAGGTTTATTATATAAAACGTACCACGACCGGTACGTCAAATGACCGGTTCTAGATTCTTTTATTTCACAATTAATGAAATTGTAAATATGCTTTCATAAGAAATTATTTAATAAACATCTTTATTATAGCACATATTATAATAAGAACCGCGCAAAGTCTAAATAAATTAATTCTTGTCATTTTTATAAGGCAACCACGTGCCTGTTGCTTTTATAGCTCGGTACGTTTTAATGTTAATATCCTATGTTCAATTTTAATTTGGATGTATAACTTTACTTTTAAATAAAGTTTATTTTAACGTCAACCAACGCGATTATCGTGCATTCCTTTTACATGTCTGGAAAAATAACTTTTACGTGATTTTTGGTCAAAATATGATGATTAATTTACTAGTCGTTGATGGTAAAAAAGAACTGCAAGATCAAGATAACAATCTTGTAAATGAAAAACGCGAATGACCGTAATATCTTATTTTTATCGTAATACAATCGAGAAACTTGAAATTTGTAGATAGAATACATTGGGTACAAAATTGCGTTAATGTCATTGCTAAAAATCGGACATTTCATACGCAACAACCTAATAGTTTATCGCATTACTAATGTGACGTGACATTAAAACCAGACAAATCTCGTTTCATCGAGTTCTTTTCTCCGATGTATTACCCGGTAATCTAGCTACCATTGCAAAGGGAATCACGACCAAGATTAAAAAGATATGTCCCCCGAAAAGATGTCCTCTACAATGGCGACTAGTCCCCTATTTTTAGGACGTCACGCAGAAGAAAGCCGGAAGGAAGCCAGGGTGGGCGTATTATCAAGGCGGAGTCGCCAATTTGTCAAACCTCGTAATACGTGCGTAGAAAGCTCCCCTTAGTGTCTCCTCGAGGCATCACCCTGTCGCGTCAGTGAGTAATAGCTTATAGCATACCAACGAAAGTGATCTGAACTACAATTTTTGTAGAAAGTTGCCAAAATTATTAATCTTATTTTTTTATAAATTTATTCATTAAGATTATTTATTTATTAATGCTTTTATTTAGCAAGTACAATATCATTACATATAGCTTAGCATAGTTTTCAAAAATTCTTACGGAATATTATCTAAGAAAATAATAAATTATTTTCAACGAATTTCTAGGATCTTTTTACAATGATCAATTTATCATTTTATTCCACCACATTTATTTATTAATGCTTTTATTTAGCAAATACGTAATGTAGTATTTGAAATGGGTGATTCCTGGGGTCAGTTTGAAGTACAACATTTTTGGAACACCCTGTATGTCCAGAAATACCAGAGCGGGTGTCTGTGTGACTGACTAATTTCGCGAAGCGTGACAGGTTGTCAAAACCTAATCACTTTCGGCCGCATGTAGCATTGTTGTAACCAGTTGCAAAAGAAAGTCAAAATCCATACCACGGAATTCCAGGACATTGCAATTCTGTCATCGATGTTCCCATTTTTCCAGGGCGTCGTAACGTTACAATAAAGGTCATACAATCGATATAGCATCTCTATATATCGTCTGCACACTCTCGTTGCACATTTATTTTAAGAACTGGGAATTAATGACTGTGCTAGCATTGAAAGTCATCGCGGGAATGCCTCCCTATTTCTCCTGCTATTATAATTATCGGCTTGCCGCCGCGGCAATTCTTCCTCCTTTTTTCTACATTATGCCTGCCGACACGACGTTTGACGTATTGATTTGTTTATTCATGTACCAGCCACTGCATTTTTAAACGCGACGAGCCACTTTTGCTGCTCGAGCTATTTCCCGGCGCGTAAACAAACGCGTTTTCTTTCTGTTGCACTTACGGGCCGTCTCGAAAATTGATGTGCAATGAATTTTAAACAAATAAGGAGCTCTTCGAGGTTTCATTAAATCGATTATTTCTCTTTTTGTCTGTGTTTATGAAATTAAGCGGATTCTCAAAGATTGCCCCTGGTTTTCTCTCGTTTCTTGTTCATCAATTATTATTAAAGAATGATAATACTTTTGTTTTAAACTAAAAAACTTGAGAAAAAATAAATTATAGAACAACTTTTGGTACACGTTCATTTTGGGTTTTTTGGGTAGGGCCCCAAAATTGACTGGTTTAAATGACCTAGGCATTGTCAACTTCTGCAGTGTAATGACTAGACTGCGGATCTTTATGCAAAGTAAAAATTGTCTGCATCGATTGTAAGGAATAGAAACCAAATAGACTGCTATTTCCTCCCTTAATAATTTTAATATTGCGTTGGCAAGAAAGTAATTTCGGTATTTTAAGGAATAGATTCCAAGATTCCTCGATTGTAAGGAATGGAAACCAAATAGACTGCTATTTCCTCCCTTAATAATTTTAATATTGGGTTGGCAAGAAAGTAATTGCGGTATTTTAAGGTGAAATAGAGCCCAATTTCTTTTATCTAAGCCATGAATTTTAATGGATAAGATATTCCCCCTTTTGTTCGATGATCTTTTGCCAAAAAGAGTAAATAAGAAAATATTTTATTGATTAAAGTTCATCGCTTGAATAAAGAAATTCGTTTTATTTCACCTTAAAATACTGAAATTACTTTCTTGCCAACCCAATAGATAAGAAATCATACAATCTCCCTACAATTTTGAATACATGTATTGGCTTTTCTGTTTCCAGGAAATATGTTTGGTGGTATTCTTCGGCGTGGAGTACATGGTGCGATTATGGAGCGCAGGCTGCAGATCAAAGTACATGGGATGCTGTGGCAGGTTGCGATTCATACGGAAACCGATTTGTATCATAGGTGAGTGCGTTCTGGGTAACGTGCATTAGGTCCACATCGGGACCAGTTCAATCAGCCTATGCTTGAACTAATCCAATATGCGCATTGTGCAATTGTCCTATTCCAAAATTGGATCGCACAGTCACTTTGTGTTTCGAAAAGCGGGGCTCGATCGTTGATTGAAACTTGACCGATGAAATTCTTTGGAATAGCGGCCGTCGTTAACCTTAGTCGATGATCTGGAGACTCAATTCGAGATCGAACGAGATTGATATAGACAATGTCGTTGGGCTGTGGGCCCTGGGAAAATACAATGTGATCATTATAATAAGATTCTATCACAGTCGACTTTTTAAGAAATTTTCATGCTGTAGAAAATACTTTTGAATTCAATATTAAATTTCATTTACAGATAGGGAGAATTTCGACGTAATTATTTAATACCTAATTTTATTTGCATTTGATTTATCTATGCACAAAGTAATTAAAAATTGCATTGCCGAATATTATAATTAGACTGCGGATTTTATGCATTTATGAGAAAAATGGGTGGATGTAAATGAAAACATAAAAAGCATTAAGATGATTTAACAAGGTCTATATGTAATTATCAAGTTATTGAAATTGTTAAAGATATACAGAAATTTTGATATCGTTCCTGCATCTTCTAATTGACGAAGAAAATTTTTATTTTGCATAAAGATACGCAGTCTAATTATAATGATCTTCATAATTCCACATATTATCACAGTCGACTGTTTAATATTTTAGAATCTTTCAAGTAGAACCTTTCATTATACGGTAAATCTAATTTTATACGCATTATCTATTTATGCTAAAATAATTAAATAGCGCATATTAATACGCTTGTTATTACGGTATAATAATCAGATGCAAATATTTTGGATCTCTATTACACAATAATTTTTTAAATTCTAATTTAATAATAACTAAAATTCTGAGGACGTATTAATTCATTTTGAATCTATCCAATTTTATTTGTATTGAATTTATTTATATTTATTTAATATGTTTATACTGTTTAAAATCACACCCAGCCATTTTTTTCATAAATTCATAAAATCCGCTATCTAATAATGTATAAATAGAGAACAATGGAGCAAGCGAGCTGTTAATCAATGGAACGATCACAGAGAGACGTACCTTTATAATCACATTGCCGCTCGCAATCGGGGCGACTATAGTTAGGTAATACTGTAATCCATATCGCGGAACAAAAATTCCAACTGATCCTACTTCATCATTAATTTCGTTCGGCGCGTTCGGCCGGGAACAACGAACAAAATTATACGTCCGAAATATTCCTGTTGATCCCCATGATTCATCGGACTCTGATCAACCCGATATTGATTGCGTTTCTCGCAGTGATCGTGAAATTGATTCGCGCGAAAGCCTGGGCGGCGTAAGTGTATATCGCGTTCCATCGGAAGTGACGGCGGTCGTTCGCGCAACGTGATTCGCGATTAAACGAACTTTACCTAGCGAGTAAATTGTAACACGTTGCCGGACATTAATCGAATCGGGCATCGCGTGCTTATCGGCAGGGTCAATTACGCGCGCTCGATTGCCATCGAATATTCAACTTCGCGGAACAATAACGCAGCGAAATGTCATCGGACACAGATACACACTCTGACCCGTGGTTCCTCTAAAATAGCTGGAATTAATTAACATTTTCGTACCACGAAATATGTTGGTACAATTCGTACCAACGAAGCTCGAGCTGCTTCGGTCTCTGAGCAGTGTAAACATGCCGCGTAATCTGATCTCGGCCCGGGTAAATCGGTGTGAACCACTACTAATTCGATTACGAAACTTCTTTATTTTTCATTATTTTTTATGGGATTTTCGCCAACTCATTTGTGGCATTTTTCTGATTAAAATGACATTTACTGATATTTAGTGGTTTAATTGACGATGAAAGTTTCGAGCGCAAGGAAGGACAGCGCGATCCGTGTTTACATGCTGTCCTGTTCTATGTTCGGCTTCCTTTGTACTTTCGACGCGGTCGGCGCGGTAGACTCAATCATAAGAAAATAGTGTCCCTACATGATATTTCTCAGAACACAGCCGTTTGCAAAATAATAAATAAAGCGACAGCAGGAAAGAAGTTGCTCGGACTTGGTTTAACCACTATTTAATTTAAGTTTCTTACTCGACCTATCATTCGTATATAAAATTAATTTTTACTTAAATCATAATTTACTGTGTATTATAATTGTAGTTTACGATGATGAACTATTATCATTGTAACAATTCTAGTTTTAACACGTCATTTCACTGTTGCCAGATTTAATAGTCGTGGTCGCATCCATGGTGGTCTTGTCCGTGGGGAGCAATGGACAAGTGTTCGCCACCTCTGCCATCAGAGGCATCCGTTTTTTGCAAATATTGCGGATGCTTCACGTCGACCGACAAGGCGGCACGTGGCGTCTTCTCGGCTCTGTTGTTTTCATCCACCGTCAGGTACGTTGTTAAACAATCCATCAACTTCTATTCAGTCCGCAAAATTTCATTCCACAATATTGGATTGTAATAGAAATTTACCAACTACGAAACTAGAAGTTTTTGATTAATCAGTAGACAGCGGATCTTTATGCAAAATAAAAATGTTTCACGTGAATTGTAACAAACTGGAGAGTGAAATAGAAATTTATTTTCTTTGTCAATATGGATAAAAGATTGGAAATAATATAACAGAATTTTGTAAATTCTTCTAATGTTTTCGATGTTTTAAATTACACCTACTCATTTTTGTAATAAATGCATAAAGATCCGCCGTCTATTAATCAGTCTAAAAAAGATAATGTCCCAAATTTTTTGAAAATTTCAAATGTTTATTTGTCGAGGAAGATAGAATTTTATAAATTTTACAAGTTCACATACAAATACATTATTTTTTATAGAGTTAATGATAGCTATTGTCCAAGATTTTCAATGTGGTTCTGTATTTGTTGCGAGGACTTAGAGAACTATGTTAGCTACCCAAACTAATTATTGCACCTCAAAACAAAAACTATAAACATCTCGATGAAAACTTTCAGGAGCTGATCACAACATTGTACATCGGGTTCCTAGGTCTTATTTTCAGCAGTTACTTCGTGTATCTTGCCGAAAAAGATGCTGTTGGGCCCGATGGAAAAACAGACTTTTCCAGTTACGCGGATGCACTGTGGTGGGGGGTGGTAAATATGATTACTTCAACATGTGTGTGTATGTGTTTACAGGCACTCCCTATTCCCTTCCAAGGTTTGTCCAACTCGCGATCCGTGAGCCACATGTGGCCCGTTTCCCCACTTTTCCATTCCGTTAAGGTGGGAGGTGACGTTCCTCCACTATTTAAAACGGTCGAACGGTCGGACCGCCAGAAGTGCATGGCATTTAGTAGTGGGGGAACGGATTGATCGGTGGCGGTGACTGTGGCTCGCGACGAAGAAGAAGTTGGACAGACCTGCCTTGTATTGGGTTGGAACGAAAGTTCGTAGCGTTTGTAAATTAAAATTGAAAGCTAAAATTCAGATATTTATTCATAGATTTATTTAATAACATATTCTCCATTCTGTTCTATTACTTTTTGCCATTTTCGAGGTAACTTCTCGTGTTATTGAATAATCATATGAATAAATACCTTAATTTTATCTTCGACTCTTAATTTGAAAACGCTACGAACTTTCTTTCCATCCCAATACTACCACAGTGAACACTGAACACTTTGCATAATACCTTCGAATGAGCACTTAGCACTGCAATTTCGAACATTTGTCACTGTACTATTTATAGTACAAGCTGTATCTCACTGAATAGATTTGCAATTTTAAATTCACATTCGATTATTTCAATTTTATTCGTTGCTTCCTTATAAATAAATATTTATTGGGTTCATTAAAAGATTTTAATATTCAATAAGTTTAACTTATAGTTCAAATCAAGATGGAGTAAAAGTGACGTGTATGGTGAAAATTAATTGCGTTATTACGAAAGGGCCTTTTATCTATCTATTCGATGCAGTATTGCTCCCTTCCGATTTTTCTAAAATTTTCATACAAATCTTATGGGAAAGCAAAATAAGGATTACTGATGAATCACGTGAGAAGGCATTGTAATTCTATTCTGTAGGGGAAGCATAAAATTTTCACTCGGATCGATAAAACTGACGCCGACTTCTTTATTGAAAAAGACTGGCCACTCGCGGGCCCTCCTAATATTTTCCAAAGAAAAGATCGAGATGAAACGTTCTGCTGGCACGAAAGAACTCTGTTTGCATGGAATGCAAAGGCCGGAATTCATTTTCCATCGTGTAATAAGCGTCCGGCTCGTTCGGTTTCTATTAACGCGAATAATTAATTTATCCCCAGCGATTTCGCTCATTACCTCGGAATGGGTTTCATTCAGCGACGTGTACGGCTTAATTGTGTGCCGGTCGCTAATATTTATTAAGCGGTGGTGCTAATCATTCGGAAAATACGCCTCTATTTAGAGTCCCTCGAATGGTCAGCGGGGGATCAATTAAGCCGAGGTCGAATAAACGAGGATTTAAGTGTTAATTAATGAATATCCTCTCGCTATACGGATTGGCCGTTGGTTTAATCGTCGACACTTTTGCTTTCTTGCCGAGAACGTTTCTGAACAGACGCATATCATCAATGGTTTGGTTAAATCGATCATTAACAAGTGAAAAATTCAGTGCAATTTCTGGTCTTAAAATTTAATTTCAAGAAAAGCAGGTTTAGTAGAATTCTATTTCTTGCAGAATATTTTACAGAATTTTCAACTTCACGGGTTTTTCAACGACTTTGTATGCCATAAAAACAAATATAAATGTGAACAGTGCATGGAATCTTATTAATATAAAGAGAGTATTTAAAGTAAAGCCTCATTAATATAAAAACCGTATTTAAAATAAAACAGTTTTGTAAAAGAAAACCTTATTAATATAGAAACTGTATTTAAAGTGAAACGTAATTAATACTAAATAATAATTAGAATAATTCATTTCATGTTTCGTTTGGTTAAATCAGAAAATAATTCTTTTCTCTTAATGTTTGGAATACTTCTTTAACCTAACTTTCCCCCACCTCTATCTACACCCTATACTTTGTCATTACCTGCTTTCGATATCTGTCCACCGACAGTTCCCTGTCAGGGGACAGATATCTGCACACCGCCGTACGTTCATGTCAATGTAAACCACGTGAAAAGAAAGGAAGTTCTAATTTCAATTTTTATAAAATAAATTTGTAAAAATGTTCACGATATACTAATTCGATTGCATTGACCCTTGCAGTAGCAATACAATTGTGGTGTTTCAATTTGTGTGGGATGTAAACATTTTTGCAAAGCTAATTTGTCAAAATTGAAATTAGAAGACAAAACGATGTGTCGATGTGACGTCATTTTAAAATGTAATATTAACGCCTGAACATCTGATTCGTAGATTACCGTGACCACCATCGGCTACGGTGACACTGTCCCACAAACCTGGATGGGGAAGATCGTAGCCTCGTGTTTCAGCGTGTTCGCCATATCTTTTTTCGCACTTCCAGCCGTAAGTATGATCTCTTTCTAAAACTTGTTACTCCTTCAATAGAAACAAACTGTTTCGAGAAAAAAACGTGTTTAAAGTTCTGCATGCAGGTAACAAAACCTCGATAATTTAAAAAATTTCGAGATTGCCTCTTAAATACAGTAAAGTCGCGTTATTTTGAAAACGGCTGTGTTCTGCACGGAGAAATATCGTGTAGGGACACTATTATGACTGAGTCTACCGCACCGAAAGTACAAAGCAAGCCGAACGTGGAAAAGGACAGCATGCAAACACGGATCGCGCTGTCCTTCCTTGCTCCTGAAACTTTCATCGTCGATTGAACCTCTAAATACAGTTGAAATTATATCGTGTTTAGCGTCATTTTAATCAGAAAAATGCCACAAATAAGTTGGTAAAAGTCCCATAAAAAATAATGAAAAATAAAGAAGTTTTGTAATTGAATCAGTAGTGGTTCACACCGATATACCCGGACCGAGATCAGATTACGCGGCATGTTTACACTGCTCGGAGACCAAGGCAGCTTCGCGGTCTCTGCTGCGTTGCCTCTCAGTGGAGGGGGTAGACACTTGACGAATTCTAAGAGCCAAGAACAGGAGTGGAGGACAAACTTTGTAATGTGAAAAGCGGAGCAGCGAAGGATTATAGTCTCCGGCTGGAGTAAAGGAGGATAAGGACCTCAGAAGGGGCCCCTCCGATCGTCATCTGGAGGGGGATGCGTAAAATGTATTTCCCTACTGCCCTTAAACAAAAAAAAAGGCACTTGACAAATTTCGGGTAGGCGGTCGCTGAGAAATAACGCGAGAAATACTGTATCGAAGAAGTGAAAAATTAGAAAAGTTGCGAACTTTTGTTCCCTCCAGTGGTGGGGATAAAATTTGGATAGTTATGGTAGAGGACGGAGATAATACTGTAGAAGGCACGGCTTTTGGTTTCAGGGGATTCTGGGCTCCGGTTTCGCGCTGAAAGTCCAGCAGAAGCAACGCCAGAAGCACTTCAACCGACAGATACCGGCTGCCGCGATGTTGATACAATGTCTGTGGAGATGTTACGCGGCCGATAAAGCCATCAACAGCGTGGCGACCTGGAAGATCTATATAAAGGACCCAGCGCCGGCCGGGCAACCATCCACCCCTCTTGGAAAGGTAAGCTTTTACGATTGTTTGTCGAAGTTCAGTGGCAGTAGCTACTAGCCGTTGATTGTTGATGTTTCTAGTTGCTTATGATGTTAGTCGGCCGTCTGAACTGACGCTGACCAATGCGATTTACGTTCTTGCCGTTAGCATTTGGAATCGCTTCAGCGATTCGGGAATATCTGGTTTCTTTTCATTTTGTTTATTACGAGGTGTTCAGAACAACGAGGCCCGGGATTCGCGTAAACTTCCGTCGGGACAACCTGACTTCATCACCTTGAACATTTCACTTGTCCTTTTCTAAACAAAATAGTTTTTCAAGGTTATACTTCTCAGGATTTCAAGTTCATCGACGTTTACAGGTCGTTGAGTTGCTCTTGGCCTCACACGCTAAGATGATCAAAATATTAGTTTCTATCTTAAATAATGTTAATGATCTTGAATCTCGAAAAATGTGACCTTGAGAATGTTTTGCTTAGCACGATAGTACGACTGCTTGACATCTGATCATACTTTTCTCGGACAAAGTTGTCAAAGTGGTTAAGTTACGTTGCTCACATTCTGCATTACAAATACAGTTAAATGTTGCTGTGAGATGTGCATTGCTACATTGCGAGGACGAAGAATAATAAATGATATTGAATAGGAGGAATAATAATAAAAAATTATAATAAATGAAATCGACTGATACAGTATGATTATTTAGTAATAGAGAATTTATTATAATTTATTGTGATTAATAAGCAAAATCAACTGAGAGACAGCAATCTTTAATTGTTGTAGATGTTCGAGCAAAATATTCTTCGATATAAAAGCGCTTTGTGCTTTCAATGAATAAATTAATTAACGAACCGTGGTCGTTAATATATTCATTAACAATTTCGGATACATTAATTAGAAATTTCAATTGCGTATGTCGTAGCGCATTGAACTTTTTTATTCGCATTAAAATAACATTTGAACTCGACCTGACAATGGGAAAGGCGTCGAGTACGACGACGGCCATTGTGTTCTGAACAGCTCCTCGTTAGGTATCAAAGATTCATCCAATTGTTCAATTCCCGCGGAAAGCAGCAGACTCGTTTGATCTCGGTAAATCAAGTTCACTCTTTCGAGATATCGAATTCGCGGAGAGCGTAGAAGCGAGTGTTCGATGTGTATTATTTTATTTATTTATTATTTAGATATTATTTAATTTTTATTTGCCGTTCTTATCAATTTTCACTAACCTAATTTTTATATTTCATTCTTTTAAACATTTTTTAGACAATTAGCAGTCCTTGAAATTGAAATTTTTAAATTTCAAAAACATTCATAGAACATTTTTCTGTTATTCTGGTTTTTCTAAAATAGTACATGAAAATGTGAATCTATGAATTATTATAAATCAGAAAATTTTTAATTCTTTATATACAACATATAGAGTATTCTTTACCGAGATTACGCGACTCAACGCGTGTATGTGTGTACATAGGGTGTTTTTGAAATAGTGTAAAAAATATTTCAAACGCAAGTTACGGTTCAGAGCTTTAATAAAAATGGGATAGCATGGGATAGCAAAAATGGGATTGCAAAATAAACCTTTTAATAATTTTATTAGTAAACCGTTTGTGAAGTATAACAATACTGTAAGCGATTTATTAATAATTATTAGTAAGCTACAATTATTTCATACCACGGAAATCATTTATTAATTCTGACAAAATTTTTATTTGATCAGTATTAACTGACATTAAACAGTCTGTGCAAAATTAAGAGCTGATTGAAAATTCAATGTTAATCTTCAAAGTAGATACACATTGTTCTATTTGTTAAATTTATTCCTAAAGGTTTAATATTCTTAACAGTGTTCTCATGAAATTAATATTTAAATTCAATTTGATCCCTGAAGCTCTCTTTATTTTATTTTCTCAATTCGTTCATAAAGGATTAAACTGTCGAGTAATTCGGAAGTAAGAATCTTCAACTTTCGATACTGTTTTATCAATTGGCACACTGATGCATTTCGTAAAATGCAGTTATTCGAGACAACTATCCGCCCAATTTCAGGAAGCAGAGATCCTGGCGTCCGCCATTTTTGAAGACAAAAGTTCCTCAACTGTCGCGGAAGAAATGTCACATTGTTGAAATAATTCTCTCGAGCCAGTTAATTCTTTTCAATTCTTCTCGATGTATATTTTTTAATATTGAATAAACCATTTCTTAATTCCAGTATTTAATATTGCACTAATACTTTTCTTATTTGAAGACATATGTAATTTGTTAGAAAATACTTTTCTTTCAAAAAGGGTTTCTTGATATGTCGAATTGTACAATTAATTACAATTTACTAATTACTGTCCTGTAGTACACGTACGCTTCGATTTTCAAATACATACGAAATTGTATTTTATTGTATCAAAAGCTTCAGCCATGTTATTATTCAATTTCATATTATTGTCAATTTAGTTAATTGTAAATTGTTATAAACGTTATTAATGACGTAGCTATTATGTGGCCAGAAATAATCAATAATAACTGAAATGCCACCTGAACCAATTTAAACAGAAAAAAAAGAATTCATCATCTCCCGACATTGTTTCAAAGACACCCTACACGTTATTTGCTAAAAAAAATCTGACACCAATTAATTATCCTAATTGGAGTAATGATCTGCGGATTAAATTCAGCAACTAACAAAAGGGTGGGAAGCAAGTGGAAAGAAGGGTGGGTTAGTGAAAAATGAAATAATCATTTTAAATCTTGTGAATTTCGATGAGATAGATTAAATTAGGGTAATCGAAATCCGCGATATGCGATATGGACCGTGAGATTTCGATTATCCTGCGAAGCAATTAATTTGGCAGTGGATGGATGCGAACAAAGAATGCGAATTTTGCTCTGTGTTTTCAATGTGCCGTTAAATATCGAACTATAAATGATAATTAACTGTTGTTCATGGATTATTCGTGTGTGATGCAATTCGAGTTACGCTTGGAAGCTTCTGTGTACAGCCAGTTGCAAATTTAAATATGTACAGTCCTGGAATCCCCTAATTAAAAGAGAGTCAAAGTATTGTAACGTTTAGAAATGTTCATTAATTTTTCGGTAAAAATTATGCAAATTCTGGAAAAGTGCAAATCTTGAAAATATTAATAAACAATACATACCTAATATAAATAAATTAGGTCACCATGAAAAATTACTATACAATCTAGAAGGATATGTTAAAACACGTAATGTTTATTATTATGTGTGTTTGGTACCATTATACTGTAACAACATCTTCTTTAAATGTTTGGAAAAATCAAAAAATTAAAATTTGTGAATCTACATAAAAAGATAAGTCGAAAAGAAAGGGTAATGTTTTTTCTTTCAAGGCTTCGTTTTCGAGAAAATCGAGTTTAAAGATCCGTCAGCTTCGCGTGCTATAGTATATGCAGCAAGTAGAATAGGTCGGCCATAGTCAGACGCGTCCGACGATTTATATCTCACTAGATTTTCAAACTAGATTTTCTCGAAAACGAGGCATCAAACGAAAAAACATTATCCTTCTTTTTCGACTTATTTTTTCATGTACAGTCACTTCCTTCCAGCTTGTACCACCAGTTAGACGACAGTGCTGGTTACACGCTATTTTCTCTGAGACTGCAACAGCTATTTGACATAATTGCTTTTTCAATTCAAATCGAGGGAGATGATTATTTGTGTGGGGAAGCTATTTTATTTATTGTAGTTAAAGCGTTATAACGATGGAAAAATTTAGAATAGGCATTGCAAAAGTTAATATAGCTTCCCATTTAAAAAATGGTCTCATTTAATTTTAAAATGAATTGTCATTTATTCAGAGTTTGTACAATTTCAATTAATGTAAAAAATCTTGCTTCTTTGTTTTGAATATTTCAAAGACAAAATCTGTCAAGTGTACAAACTTTTGTGGCTAACTGTATATTGTTCATCCCGTTGTCCTTAGTTTTGCGACACGATCGAAATGTTGCTTCTTTTTGTCCTCCCTTTTTTTTGTAAAACCGGTTTCGAGTTTTTCAGCTTGCGTAGTTAAGTTTTTTAACGAGAGTATTAATCGTAATATTTGTTCAGTTGCTTCTGTTTCAGTTCATGCATAATTAGTGGTCCTCTTTTCGTATTATTTATTTGATTATTTTGTTATTAAAAATGAAATTAATTTTCTTCAAGCTCCAAAGACAGAAATATTTCAGATTAATATTTTCTGATGATTACTTCATAATATTCTAATGTACTTCAACGAAGTACAACATTTTTGGGACAGCCTGTACAATTTAAAAAATCTAGCAATTCAGAAGGCAGTGATGGTTTCATGGATTCATAATGCAACTTCGTTTACGTTTACAAATTAATTAAAAATTTATTTAGAAGGTAAATTATAAAATTAGAAATTAAAAAATTTATTTAAAAGTTTCCCCTTATTTGTTCATAATCATTTTGATTATTAGCCACTACCGGCCTTCTTCAATTTCAAGTATTACTTTAATATTATGGTATTTATTTATCAGAAATGAGTTTGTAAATTCCAATGCACCTTCGTCATGAGAATGCTCTGTATTTAACAGTTCAATGTATGCATCTTTACATTGAGTGTTACATTGATTTGTATAGTGGCTGCTCGATAAGTGCTCAAGCTTGGGGCTCCAGGGTCCAGCGTAACAGTTACAAAGCGATAAATTTTGAGAGTTCAGCAAATTCTTCATTTAAACGAATATTTCCAATAACAAATGAAAAATAGTTTTTGTCATTCTCTTTTTTGAAGCGTAACTTTTTTTTTAAATTTCGAATAAATCGTAGCTTTCCGACAATCATTTTTTAACCCTTTGCACTCGAAACTATTTTAACTGGAAAATTAAACATTTCTTCCGATCTAGAATATTTCCATTCCCTATGATTTTTGAAATTTTATGGATATGAAATTGGTATAATACCTCATACATTACCTAAATGTCTAGTAATTGATTAGATATCGATATATTTAATAATGTAAACAATATTTTGAATAATGGTACCGCAATTTTTAGTGGTGCCTCAGAGGGGACAACCCAGTGCGAAGGATTAAAATGGATAACTATTTTCCTAACAAAATAAAAGGTTATGAACGAAAGAGAAAAATTAAATAATTTATTATTCAGTCGTGTCGATTAAAAGATTAAAATTGTCTCTCGTTCGATGGGAATGAACATTTTGTTTATCTAGAATATTATTAACATCTGGTAGCGTCTATCAGCAGCAATGCATACTTAACGGGCTTGCACTTATCGAGCAGCCATTTTTGCGTAATCTCGGCTTAACTAGCATTTGATGAAGAACGCGCCATTTTTATAATATCGCATCGGGTCTTTAATTTTAAACGATTCTAATTTCCTTATTTTCGATTTACAATTTAGTTCTTACGCTTCTTAGTATTTTTCTAGACTCGCGAAAAGTGCTGGTTATAGAAGAATTAGAAACTGTAGGTTCCCAAATTTTTTTTTTAATAATATACTTATTCGTCGCTAACGATTTTGAATTAATTTTTAATTTTGAAATATTTTAAAAAATGCACCATACCTTTCCTGTAAATTTTTAAAAATATGTGAAAAACGCTAATTTCTTCATTATTCGCTATACATAGAAATGCCTGGAGAATTTTATCGACGTTCACATTATGAATAAAATGGAAACTGAAAATTAAAATGAAATACTAAATAATGAAACTCTTCTGTCATAGAAATTTATTTCACAGAGAATGATCAGGGTCCTCTATTCGATGAAATTTGTCGGCACACTGATCACTAGTCTGAAGACGATGCACTTTATAACTGCATCTCTCGCATCTGCTGCCAAAAAAAAAAACAATTTTAAAAAAATGATCACGCGCTTATCGCCTATTTTTTTCATATTTCTTCACGAGCGACGTTTTTTCTAAGAGACTCCGTTTTCATTATTTTTTTTTCTCTGACTTACATGTGTAAATACAATCAGTGTTCCTTGTGTTGGACGATTATAAAATGTACCTAATATATTTCAGTTGATTTGTGTAAAGAAGATGGTATGTAAAGGCTTAGATTTATTTCAATTTTTACTCTTTTGCATGTTTATTTTTTTCGAATTACCACGATTTTTTTTCCACACGTCTGCGAACCGTCTCGCGACCAACACATCGAGTCACACGATCAATCTTTGCAATTCTTATGCGCGCGATCCCGGGACTTTCACCGTCCACGTTTCGAAAGGTTTTACGTCGAATTGCGCAGAATTTGCTGGCTGGACACCGATCTGTCCAGTGTCGCCAGACGAGGGGAGGGAGCATGAATTGAGGGGAAAAATTGACTCCTCTCTGCCGGTACTGGGAACATGTGCGACAGATACGGAACGCGTCACGTAACCGGGCGGAAGCGTGATGGATAGCGTCGTGGAAGGGGCAGGTAGAGTGGGGACACAAGTAATCTGGCGACACTGGATCTGTCCCGATCAATCCCGTTATAAACAAAACTTATAATAAAATATCGACGATCATTGTCTGCTTATTTTGATTTTTTTTTATATTTTATGTTTATCTTAATGTGATGTATTTTGTACCAATTCATTTAACAGCATTCTAACTTCAAAAATTTTGTTTACCTAAAATTTGGACGATTAATATTTTGCAAACAACTGAATCAGTTCTTTAAGACTGCTTTCCAAGACATTTAACAAATCCTGCAGGGTCGAACGGAGGTCGGAGACTCGAAATCGCAAATTCTGTGGAATTTGTTTCGCTGAAAATTTTTTACCGGACCGAATGGATTCTCGGAGACGGGCAGCAACATTCCGCGTTGACAGACAACGCGCCAAACGCTTCTTAGCATCGGGCTGAATAACAATTTCCGTTAATTCGCTCGTGGCCAATGATTTATTGAATGATTTTTGAATGATTTTCCGCATTCGACTCGCGCGACTCACACGTTCGTCGAGAAATCAAACTGCTTGCGACTCACACGTTCGTATTTATTAATGTTTAGTGCACGTTCAGCTTCGTGTCGTCGTTCTTGACTCGATGGGATTAGAAGTATTTGTTATGCGATGTGACGTCACCTTTTTACGTTTACTCGTCGTGCATGCGCTTTGGTTATGTGTCGTGTCTGTGTACGCGGTATGAGCTTGGACGAACGAGGTGTTAACGAAATCGAAAATCTCGATTGAGAATTGAAATTTCATTTTTATTTATACCAAATTTCAGTCTTCTGTTGGCATTAGAACAATAGTAGTATAAAAATTGCTGTTTAATCATAGGCGAGCAATTCTGGGGAATTTTGTCAGACATTTTGTTTGAAGATCCTGGTCGTAAAAATGTTTATTTATTAATTGGCGATTTCTTATCAATTTTAATATATAGGAACATGGAAAAAATATTCTAGTAGAAAAGTTAAAAAAATAATGAAGTAATGGTTGCGACAGGAAATTATGGTTAATGTATGTTAAAGCTTGAATAGAAGTCCGGGATCTTTAGTACATATTTTGAATTTATGCGAGCAGAATTTCCAGGCGAAAAATCGGGAAAAAATGCCAAGCGTGCGTGCTCGCATTTGCAACATGCAAAATTTTGTCGGAATTTCTGCATGCTGTTATATCCAGTAATATCCAGTAATCCAGATTTTGATGTCGCTCCCGGCCAAGATGGAGGATTAAAACTGCATTGAAAATGTTTTCTAATTCAGTATAACAAATTCTTGTTTAGCCATTTTGTCTTTTGCCATGTGGAAGGTATTTTATATATTTATTTTGGAGAGCTTTGCTCGATTTCATTAACACCTTGCATAAGTCGATTTACAGCAGTGGCAGGCATGGTTCTGATCGATACATTGAAGCAAACGTTTTTAAAAAGCATTCTGCGACAACCAAACGCAGGTTTGCGTTGTCAAGTTGATGAATTCGGTAATCAATAATTTCCTTACTGTGGGGATGATTTTTCAAGTACATAAATTTAAATGCATACGAGTGGTAAATAAGTGATTTTCTGGTGTACATTTCCGGAAGCAAAACGAGCACGCCTATACGAAACAATTTGCATAATTTATACGTTAATGCATTTCATGGAAGGTTGAGAAATTCTCGCAAAATTCAAATATAATGTTATGCCACAAATTGTACGCTTTATAGTGCATCAATCGTGAGCTTTCAAAATGGGAATAAAATTATTATTAGACATTTTCTTATAAGAAGAACTTTTGTAAAAATATATATCTATTTTTATTATTGTATTTACAACTATTTAATTGATCTAACACTGTTCTCTTAATTTAGCTTTGCAACAGCATCTTTTTATGACATAATCATTCGAACTCCAATTTTAAATGAATATACAGTCTCGTGAGAAAGTTAAAACAGAAAGAGTGAACCTCCATATATTTTCGCGGAGAGTAATTTAATTTATGCGAAGCATTGAAATGTGGCCAACTGCTTTAAAAAAAAAATGCTGGAAGAATTCTTTTAGTAAAAGTTCGGCCTTACAACATCTCATTTACAATTCCCCGGGCGCATAAAATCTCTTGGTCAGAAGAAAAGCCTTTAAAACGAATTTCTTCCGGGAAACCGAGCCAGTTTTGCTGCCGGAAACACAAGCGAGAGGGTCCTTATTTTCTATTCTTCTATCGTTGCGGCTTTCAACCGAGAAAATCATTTCTGAAGCACGGCGGACTTTGGAAACCCGGGCCGAACTGTAGCAGCCGCAGGGCAAGATGCGCGCGGCTGAACCATCCCTTCCACGGTGGTGGATCTTGGTGTACGCGTATGTGTCGCTGTTTTATTTTCGCATCAGCCTGTGAGCAAACAAGCGTTTGCACAGACGCAGTGCAGTGGGAGAAGTAAGAACTTGCGCTCGTTGGCTGTCGCCGGCTGTTCTTCGATTGTCTTTCTTGTTCTCCAATGGTATCGCGCCACTCGTTCTCACCTTTGAGAATTTTCCGAGGAGAATCGCTTTGTAGAATGTCGCGAAAGTAGAGGTGATTTTTTACAAGATCAACATTTTTAAAGAAAATCACGTCCTAGATTTCTAGATCGTGAAATGTTGTGGACGAACCATGTATAGAAAATGCACCGTTTTTGTATAGATAAATAGTTAAATGTTTGTACGATTTTTCAGGTTGTCATTTAATAGGTCACTGACCATGGTAACCCATAGGTCTCTTAATCCCTTGCCGTATTTTGACGAGCCGGGCTCGTGATGAAGATTTTAACAGATGAAGTAAAATTTGTTTCACTTGTAATCAATATTTAACCCTTTGCACTCGGTTGTCCCCTCTGAGGCACCACCAAAAATTGCTGTACCATTATTCAAAATATTGTTTACATTAATAAATATATCTAATTAATCACTAAACATTTAGATATGGTGTGAGGTATTATAGCAATTTCATATCCATAAAATTTCAAAAATCATAGGGAATGGAAATATTCTAGATCAGAAGAAATGTTTAATTTTCCAGTTAAAATAGCTCCGAGTGCAAAGGGTTAAGCATTCAAATAGATGTAGTCATACAAAAAATATAAATTTTCTTTTCTTTCCTACGACATTTTTCATGGACAAATCGACATTTTCCTACCTTTGTCAGGGACAAAGACGTTCTAATCACTGTAACTGTAAAGGAAATGGTATGGCGAGGGGTTAATCATAGTGGTTGTAATTCTCAATAACTGGCTCACTGACCATAGTTTCTGCAAACCTACACTGGGTCACTGACTCTAGTTTCCGCAAACCTACACTGGGTCACTGACTCTAGTTTCCGCAAACCTACACTGGGTCACTGACCTGACTGGGTCACTTATAAATGACACATTATGATCATTGAAAAGAGCTCCAGATGGGATAGCATGATCAATGATCTGGCGATTGAAAATCTTTGTGGTTAAAACGTTAACCATTTGTTCCGATAAACAGTGCCTCTTCTCTACATTGAATCCCCTTTAGGACATTCAAGACAAATAAAACAAGTTGAATATAAGTTAGAAGTATTCAACGAAAACATTATCACAGATCTGGAAAACGTTTTGGATTTTCTAAAATAAGAGTTGCCACTCACAATATCCAATTTGCCGCGAATAACTCCATTCTGTGTCCACCCATAAAAATCTGTTTTAAATCAAAATATCATTTACCGTACAATATATAATTATTATCGTTAGCTTCGAGCTCAGCATTCCTGATTGGAAGCTGGTTTTATTATCTCCAGCTGAAAATGGCCAGATCTCCATCGAACCCGACCGTGCCAGCAAATACACGAGGAATCATAATTCCGCGCGCGCGCACACACACACGTGTACACACGCACACGGAAATCTTTTTTCAGGCATCGTGATATATAATCTCTCGAAATTCAATCGCCTTTCAATTCAACCGAATATCCAGAGCTTCCTATCGCTTCGCCGGCGCGGGAGCCGCCTGGAAAACCTCTTGACGTCGCGCCGCCGTTTCGTTACGGGGAATTCTCTGGATTTATTATCCATACTCGTTTCGCGTTTTCGTCTAATATCTTCCTTTAAGCGCTTAATGCGGTAATCCCGGGGTATGACGTTAATGCGAAGTTTATGTTAGCTGGCCCGGGGTAGCAGGTTTGAAAACTGATGCTGTGACCCAGTTTCGCCGTCCGTTCGTTCGTTCGTTCGTTCGCGCAACCCGTTTCGGTTTCGACGTAGACAGACAGTATCTGCGTGCACGCGAATAAAAAAGAGCGAACGCGTCACGAGCCTTTGTTTCACCGTCGTTTACAACAAATAGATCTACGCTTTTTTTTTATTCGAAACAGCACGGCGTTCAGAGCCACGCGAAATATTCTGCGAAATTACGGAGCTTTCAATGTCTTCTTTTCAATTAATCCCTTGCTCTCTGCACGGGGTAACTCGGTTGAATATCTACCTCAGTTATTGTTATATGGAAGCAGTTCTTGACGCAAAGTTGTACTGTTTCGAAGGGCAAGTAATGGTGAAAAGAATATTTAGTCAATGATTTCTAATAGGAGATTTCACGGTTATCAGTAGACTGCGGGTCTTTATGCAAAATAAAAATGTTCTGCATTGATTGAGGGAAGCAGGAATAAAATCAAGATTGATTTCATCCCTTAATGACTTTGTTACTCTAAAAACAAGATTACAATATTCTTGAATTTTTCTAATCCATTACTGTTTTATATTTCACCAAACCAATTTCTTCATACATGCATAAAGATCCGTAGTCTAGTTATCAGAGTAGACCGGATTTTATGCATTTATGGCAAAAATAAATAGCTGACGTAGAAAATATTGCAAGAGGAAACACATTACAATTCAACTTCCATTCCTTGCATAAAGATCCAAAGTCCAGGCAGATCGTGAGGCTGTTTCTAAATGAGAGGCTATCTGTTTGTTCATTTGTAGCTGTATTCGAATGTTTGGTAATGCTGCAGACCTACACTGGGTCACTGACCGTACTTTCTGTAAACTTACACTGGGTCACTGACCATAGTTCCCTCAATCCCTATTGGGTCACTGACCACATCATCGCATGTGCATTTCTGTCTGACGATCACAGTATCTCGTTTCTCTAAGATTCTTGTTAACATCTGGATCAGAACTGGAGGAGAAAATTGCTATCATTGGCTGCGCCCTTTGAAATAGTGTAATTTCGTACGTCCAGTTATATATCCTCAGTCGTTCCGCTGCGGTTCTTCTTAACTGTTTTTAAACCGTGGTTCTGGCACGCCTCTATCGAGAGAGGCCAAGACAGCGAACGAGCCTAAGTTTCTGGCACCAGATGTGTCGGTCGTCGATGGTCGACGTTTGTGGGGAGCTTTTCAGATGGATCCGTGCCGAGCTGGCGTTCGCTAGTAGGGATAGTGCATGTTGTGTTCGACGTGTGTTGTAATGGGAGGGCACCGGGGGTTCAGTCTCTGATGATCCAGGTGGCAAAGAAGGCGAACGTGCTGAAGAGGCGGAAGTCGAGGAACCGGATGGACGTGCAACAACAACAGCAACAACAGCAACAACCGCTGCCGCCGGTCACGATATCCGGCGGCGTCTCCAGCGGAGCTATAGGCGACGCAGGGGTCCAAAATGACAATCAACGGATGGAGAACGAGGGTGACGTTATCTTCTACATGGAGGAGCCGAAGGCTGGCACGCCGAACCGCGCCAGACGCGACAACCGGTGAGTCGGACATTGATTCCCCATTCCATTCCGGTATGATCCCTGTTCGTTAGTTCAAGTAACGGCCGTAACAGCCGTAACAAACCGTAACGGACGTGCACGACCAGATCCTGCGAGCGAGAGCAACGTTGCTGATTGTTCCCTCGCGATGGTGTCGCCAAAAGCTAAAGTCACTGTGGCAACATTGATAAAGACACCGCGTCACCAAAGTCGCAGTGTTTTACTGTCGAATCGAACAGTTACGGAACACGCTATTCACGTGTACAATACGCTATAAATGTGACACTTTGGTTCCTAAGTTCCTAAGAGACATTGTTATGGATGTATCTACAGATACATTAACATTCGGACACAATATTATTTCTGTATTTGTTGCTTTGGAGTTTTAAAGATGCAAATTTTGATAAAAGTCTCGCTATGTGACTATCACTCTTGGCGACACCGGCTGCCATAATGTCAGCTCCTCTTTGCTGATCGCTCGCCGAAAACAGCACTTGCAAGCAAATCGTTGAATCTGCACTATACCGTCCTTGGCAAAAAGTATTCAATCAAATACGATTGCATTAATCACTTGTTAGATCTTTTGGAAGGTAATGTCGTTTTTTAATCAAACTAGCAATTAGGTTTGATTACACTGTAACTTTCAATCAAACATTCCTAATACCTCGTAACCAGTTTATTAATATTTTTCGTTTTTTATTTTTAACACTTAATATGAATAGTAGCTGCAAAAACTGGTGTTTTGATAGTCGAAGACGTCGAATCGACTACCCCCACTACCGCACTCCAGTCGCCCGGAGTTACCCTGGGGGTAACTGATTCTATGTCATCGACTCTCGGAGCATCAGTTGCCCAGGTGTGACTTAGGCGAAACATCGGAAATAGGTTCCTTTTCAATAATAACATATCATGTTAAAAATTTATAAAAATAAAGACAGTAGATATCATCAGTTAGAAGCCTTTTACAATATGCACAATAAAGTACGAACTCGTAATATTAGTAAATTAGACTATTAATTAATTCCAATACCGTAGTACAAGCCTTATACATCAAAAAGCCCCTTTAAAGACCCTTTATCAAAAAGAGCTTTTTTAAAAATATTACGATTATTTGTTGACGCTGAATTATAGAAAATTGTATAATATGAAAATTATTATCCAAGTATGAAAGTTTGTTAAAAATTGACATTACTTTCACAATAGCCTAAAAAATTCCAAATCGAAAATATTTTCGTGTACATATCATAGGGAAGTACATAGCAACAAAAAACACTGTTCCTAGAAAATACACACAAACGCAATAAATAGTTTTGTAAATATATTAACTGTGAAATAATGTTTATTAGACCGCATCTACCTTTCTATTGATCATTAGCAACCCTTTAACAATTATGCCACTTTTTCACAGATAGATATAGAATTAATTGAGACTATGAATTTAACATTGACATTGTGGAAAATACAATAAATTTTTAATGTTTTAAAAATTTCGTGTAACACATTAACGTTCTTAGAAATGTCAATTATTGTCTGATGTTCTTATGGTGCTGCCGTGAAATTGGAAAAAGTTGTAGAAAATTTATACAGTTATCAGAAAATCTATAAATATTAATTCTAACCACAAAACTTTCTTCCACGTTTCTAAAGAACTGAACACTTCCACCAACCACTGCTTCACATTCCTATTTTCTATTTTGCAAGCAAACACAGATAATTTTCTACTAACATTTAATTTTAATATTCTGTTAACATAACGACAAAAGATCAAATTTACGTTTAATTAACACTTTATTCGAACACAAACGAGTCTTTCGTTCTGTTTCTTCCTCCATTAGCAGAAACGTTTTCTGCAACCGATATATGCGAAAACAATTATGATTAATATTTAAGCTAATTGATTAAATACTGTTTGCCAGGCGTAGTATTGCTGTTTTTCACCAGTTTCACATAAACTGGTTGAAATTTTGGGGGAAACCGTATGAGAAGAGAGTAATAATATTAAGTTATAGAAACAATATGTTTCTTGTAATATTAGTTTTTAGTCTTTAATATTCATGGTGATATTAATTATTTCTCTGTGTGGTTATCTCTTGTAATATTAATGTTGCTACAATCATAATCTGTACCAAACTAAAATAATTTTTTAATACCTTTCTGGAAGACATAAATAAATAAACTTTCAAGAGAAATAATTAATGTTTCAGATTTTGCAATTGGTGACAACCCCCTTAGTCTTTCTAAGGTTAATGGGATGACAATTTTTAGGGTTGATTAACCTTCGTTAGAGAATTGGGAGTCTCCATTTTGCAAAATTAAAACATTAGAATGTGTCAGGATGTATGGAAGATGAATTTGTTTGGGTGGAAGATCAAATTCAGTTTATTTAATTATATCAATTTAATTGTGTCAATGATTTATAGAAATTGCTGATGTAATATGGTTTTAGTACAATATTTACGAATATCAAATGATTTCAATTGAAACCGTTAGTAATAGACGAAAACGAATGTTTGACTTGATTTCTGGTCAAAGTGACCCAATTTTCACGCTGGGATCAGAAAGGGTTAATGAACCCTGCAAATCGGACTCGTCAGTCTATTGAATTATTTTTAACGATGAAGATATTAATAACTGTCACTGTTATGAATTTCCTTCTCATCGTTTTCGTTTCGTAAATATATAGTGTGGTCAGTCAAGTATTAAATATTTTTCGAATTAACCTCCTCGGTCACAAATTATTTATTCCTGGAAAAAAAATCATGGCTTTGCTAAGCAGTTCTTTGAATTGAATTATGATTTTTTTATGTCCTTATATGAGGACGCCATGACCCAAAGGGTTATATTGACAATCGCTTTGCATAATCTATTGTTTCCTTAATAATTCATAAATTTTAAACCTCATTGTTGGATTTCTAATTTCGGTCGATAATTCACTGGCTACCCTGTATATTCTACTATACAATTCTTCTCTGTGAAGAGACGAACAATGACGAACAATTGTATGAAGAAAATTCATTTAATATTAATAATTTTCATTTTTAAATTTGCGATTTTGAGTACCAAATTACTCAATTCTCACACGTCCTCCATTTCGATGTTCAATCTGGTAGGTCGCTCTAAAGAAAACCTCCACAGCCGCCGACTGTCTCAAACTTCCGTGATCGAAAACCAAAATTGTTATTCTCTAATATTTCAAGAATAATTTATTAATTCATTATCGTGAAATGAGACTCACTGTGTAGGAAAGTTTTGGGAATTAGCAATTCCCGTCAAAAACGGAAGCCGTATTTGTATTCAGTACCTCGAAACGAATATAATGACGTATAATGGATAGGGGTGGGCGGGTGCCCGAAAATTTCGAAATCGGGTTGGGCAGTGGTCGGAAACCCGACAATTTATAATGTTCGGGTAACCAAATGTGATAAATAGACTCCGGATGTTTATGCAAAATAAAAAGTTTGTGCATTAATTGCAAGACGCAGGAGCGAAATATAAATTTATATTTTTCATTAATAGTTTTAATGTGGTGAAAATAATATATTCATACTCTTTAAGTCTTTTAATATTTCCTCTATTTTAAATTGCACTCGCTCATTTTTGTTATAAATGAATAAAATCCAGAGTCTGCTCATAAATTTTCGTGTTCTCGACACGAACCCACCCGACTCGACTTCGACTTCGGATACCCGAGTACAGTAATTCTTCTATAATCGCAAAAAGATCGTACACGTTGAAGGCTAAAAGAAATATTCTCTCCACTGTAGTAATCTGATCTCGGCTCGGGTATATCGGTGTGAACCACTACTAATCCAATTACAAAACTTCTTTATTTTTCATTATTTTTTTATGGGACTTCCACCAACTTATTTGTGGCATTTTTCTGATTAAAATTAAAACACTAAACACGATATAATTTCAACTGTATTTAGTGGTTTAATTGACGACGAAAGTTTCGTGCGCAAGGAAGGACAGCGTATGGGAAAGAAAGAGACGCGGAGAGTCGCAGTCACCGGCACAGCTCAAAGGCCCGCGCGTCCTCACAATGTAATACCAATAAAAAACTTTTTTATTATTACTTATTTTATGAAACCAATATATTTGTAGCATTTTTCTGATTAAAATGACACTAAACACGATATAATTTTAACTGTATTTAGTGGTTTAATTGACGGCATGAACATACATTATACTTCACATGTGGATACAGTAAATATGGGCCAAATTATATCTTGTTTGGTATCATTTTAATCAGAAAAATGTCTGAAGCGGTCTCATCGGTACGCTATTTTTAGCTGCGCTTCGGCCGTCTCTCTTTACACGCGCGCTGTCCTTTTCTACTGGGTCTTTGAAGCTCAAAAAAATTGTGTCTATCAACGAGCTGTGGCAAACGAACCTCCCCGATGCTCTTGCGACTATAGAGGATTTATTGTATCACGAATTGTCGGGTACCCGCCCACCCCTAATAATGGATACCAAAAGCTTGGAGGGCAATTGTAAAGATCGGCCGATCGCGAAATTGGTTACCATTCGTTGCGCAACCTCGAATTGTGCACGCAGTTTCGGTCCCGCCTAGTGCAACGAGCGAGGTTCTAGGCGAGCCGCGGGGCGGAAAACCTCTGGAAATTTCGCCGGGAAATAATAGTCGATCGGGGAACTTGGGCTGACAGGAAACGTCAGCCGGCTGAAGAGCACTTTCTCTAGAGCGGCTTTGAACATCGAAGGAACTGGTTGTTGAGTTTGGTAGTGTGAGTAGCGTGTTTCCGGTTGGCAGGGGAAGCCTCTTCACCTCGCAGACGAGCTCCGTCACGGAGGCGACCAGTGACGAAATTGACATTGATATGGAGGAGCCTCAGAGGGTCACCACGTAAGTAGACATTTCCCTATCTACCGTTCTCACCGGGAAATTCCCTAGGGCGTCTCGGAATGGCTGCAGTAAATAAGAGATTAAGGGTGCCAACCCGCATAACGGCTTGGGAAAGCCGAATTCTTTTGAATCGAGAACACTGTACGTAACTCGAACACTCAAATAAACAATTTCTCTACACATATAGGAATTTCCGTTTTCGAAAATATGTGATAACATACTATACAAGTTCAAACAATTTTTTCTTAACAAAAAATGTGACTTATTTCTTGGAAATTTAGTGTGGAGTTTGTTGGAATTTATATAATAATTTTCAAAAATATATTTTCAGCACATATTTTTTATCGAGTACCGTTCACATTTAGGGATTGACAGCAGTCCTCTTTCAAAAAGGTTCTTTTAAATTTTCTGTTGTCGAATGAGTAATTCACTGCCCCAAAAAACATTGAGAAAAAATCATTTATTTAAACAGTATGTTAAAAATTGTAATATTACACAATTCTTCCCATTAGTTCAATTTCAGATAGCAGTTTTTGAAATTGTTTGTCCTCTGCTATTTCATTATAATTAAATTCATATCGCATTTGCATATAGAGTGCCTATTAATATGTATAAATATATTAATTCGCACCGCTTGATAGAAAATTATGAACTAATTAGTATGTACCTAAAGAAGTTCGACAGATATTTCTCTGAAAGTACTTTTTTCCAGAATCGAATGTGTCGTAAAATTGATTATTGTCTAATAAAATAGATTCAAGTTACAAGTATGTAAAAAGAAAACATTACTACTGCAAACAGTATTTAATCAATGAAATGAAACAGCTTAAATTAATACTGTAAAGTATCTCTCAACAATACTTTACGAAACAGAATGAAGGTAGTATACAAATAGTTGCATTTTAATAAAATATTAAGGCACACACAATTATCTTGTTTTATCATCAATATATGGTATTATGTATAATATTATGTACAATATTATGTATATTATGTCAGTGCGTACCTACTACGGTAACTACTCCGTAACTGTCAAAGTTTTATCCCCACTACTGGAGGAATCCACCTTGGAACCAATTAAGCGGTCAAAGGTGGTCAAAGTTATTGGTCCACCGTGTATAATAAATCTGTAATAATCTATATTTAAAAGAAACTGAACAATTACCTTTTAAATAATTAAAGAATTTATCGAATTATGTTACGAAGACAACCGGGAAGGGAATGCATTAGAAAAGAAGACA
This sequence comes from Lasioglossum marginatum, assembly GCA_028455795.1. Taxonomy (NCBI): domain Eukaryota; kingdom Metazoa; phylum Arthropoda; class Insecta; order Hymenoptera; family Halictidae; genus Lasioglossum; species Lasioglossum marginatum. The sequence continues at coordinate 1,843,640 of CM052248.1, forward strand.
TTTGATGTCTGTTTCTTGCTCTAAACACAGAAATTTGTCGCATAAAGATTCACAGTCTATTAACAATATTGCTAATGTGTATGGACGGTGGGAGTACCGAGAGCGATTCAATTTTACCTTATCGCTTTTCCTCGTATCTCCGATCGGTTCAACGATACTATCCGCCCCAGTTAAAGTGAATTTACCAAGCATATCGTAAACATCGAATATTAATTAAATGTATCCCAGAGAATTGTTATTCCTGGAATGGAAACATTTCCATCGAATGCACTCTGAAGTGCATCTCCTTCCGCAGTGACACTGCTACTATCTACTGTTACCGTATATTTTCATTTCACTACTACGCTTATCAATTTATTCGTTTAGTTTATTCAGTCATTCTTTAACGAAACCAGCTGCAAATGCCTGTGATAAACTATATCAATTTATCGAGATGCTTTAGTTCAGAAATAATAACAACTAATCAAAACATACGAAAAACCATAATCATTAACCTCTGGACATCAATGCATTTATAAATTTCTGAAAACAATTTCTGCAGAACTATATGAATTTAAAACTCGATAAAATGACTGAAAAATCGCGCATCAATTTTTAAGATCGTCGTTGCAAAGAGAAAGCCTCGATCTTCGAATCCATGATGGCCTCAATCGCGAGAAGAATTTTTCAAAGTTTTCGCAGACGTTTGAATACAGCATTTTGAGAAAAAACACGATGTCAGTTTCTCGCCCGTTAAAAACCATGAAAAAAGATCTTGGAATCAAATGAATGGCGAATTATAAAACTAGAGGTTTCTAGCTTCAAATTGAGTTGAAATTTATTGTCGCACGATCATTTTTGAGGAAATTATCACAGTTTTTGAATATGCCTCTTAGATCCAGTGTATCCCGCGCCCGATCCACTCGCCGCGTGCATTGCAATTGTCACGTAGAATCGTTCTTCCACCTACGCCAGCAGATCATAAGAGATTTAATCAACACCATTCGCTTCTCAATTTGATGCAGCCTGCCTGATATCAATTTAGGAGCTGACGGTTCGAACAGACTCGAGATGTCCCACTACTGCTTCATTCTGTAACGATAACCTCCAGAGGATTTGGAGGAAAATTTGCATACGATCTGTCACATGAGTCTAGCCGCGCGTATCGAATTATCGAAAGACTTCCAAGCACATTGTTACAGAGTCGTCAATGTTCATAAAGTGGGGGTAAAACGTACACCCTTTGAAAACGAATAGTTTTTTGAAAATTTTACCGAACGGCTCGAGCTCTCTTTTAGACGTTGGAAGGATTAATTCGCTAGGTGAATGATTGTTTTTAAAAAACTGGTCGCAATTGCGCGGGGAAAAGTAAAGGTCACGATTCTCAAGTTTTTATCATTAATATAATCTTTATCTAAAATTAAAGAATAAATAGTAACTATTTATTCTGAAGTTTTTTAGGTGATAAATGTTTCCTTATGTCGATCGTAGATTGTTGCTAACAATATTATTATGATTTCAGCGCACTGGTTCGATCAATCGTTATTTAAGACACTATTTGCAAATTACCACAATAATATTTTCCGACGTTTCGATCCTACTTTAGATCATTTTCAAGAAAAATAGAAGAATTGCGTCTGTAATTTAACAACCGTTATTATGTTTTGTTTTGCGTAAAAAAGAAAAGGAGAAAATTGTTACCTACTTGCTTAGTGCAGAAGAAACTTTTTAAGTGAAGTTAGTTTTTTGTAAACCTGAATTTTTCTCTTTGCAATTGCGACCGATAGCAATTTAAAAAAAATTATTTGCAAATTAGCTAGTAAACTAATTCTTTAAAATCTCGAGAAAAGTTCATTTAAGAAAATTGTTCGTTTTAAATACTTTTTACGCTGACTGTACAGGATGTTTCGAAAAATTGTCCCAGGATAAAGTTGGTCGATTCAGACGAATACCGTGGTGTATAGTCCTCGAAGAACACACAGTCCGGACAACGATAAAAACACAACATTAACCCAGAAAGCTCGGGGACCACAATTTACGAGTGGTAGTTTATGTATACCATTTAAATAGGATTAGTTAATCGTCCATCTTCCGTTCACAGCTGCAACAAAAAAAGAACTTTGCAAAAAACCGTTGGAAGCCCTTGAGATCAACGTACTTAACTCTTTGTGTCCCAAAGGCAACTTAGAGTGGCACTTCAGTGGAATGTGGCCGTTATCTTCGCTTCGTTTCCAGATTCTCTTCCCGATTTAAAACACCCGCTATACAAGATGTTCGTGGTAAATTGGACCAGCATTGTTATATTTAACAATGTTCCTTAAAAGAATTCTGTTAACCCTTTGCACTCCTTTGTCCAGTGTGACTCGACATCGGAGAAAGAAAAATGTAAATACAACAGGTTCTTATATGTAATTTTCCTTTATTTAGTTTTTAGTAAATATAAGTTCCACAAATATAAATTACAATAAAGGTTGAGAGCTATATCTGATATAATTAGTAAACAAAATTGTTTAAAATATGTAGCAGTCGTTTGTTGGCAACAAGATTGAGAAATAATTCGGAGCGCAAAGGGTTAATCAAATTTTGATTAACTACTTGACTTAACTATTTGAAATTATTATTCTTTGAGCCGCTTTGATTTCGTGGTTGACAAACCTAATAAGAATAAATTAACATTCCTTTCGCCCGATATGCAAATACGCGTGGATTGCGTGCCGGTTGCAACGTTCTTGAAGAATCCAGCAACAAGCAAAGTAGAAGAGAGGAAAATAAAAGCAGAGATAAAAGGAAGAAGTTCTAAGCTGGCCGGCGTTCGAGAGAGGAGTATCGGCTAGCTATTTCACGCTCACGTCGGGGGTGTAGATAGCGAGGAACAAAATCAGGGCGAAGGAAAGCCGCGGAGCCTATATCTTCATGCAAATTACTTTCATTTTGCATGCGGAATCGATATTACCGGAGAATTTTCGTCCAGCATGCACGGTCTGCAGTAGACCCTACCCCGGCGCGGCGCAACGCATACATATACATTCGATTCAACGGCCGGATCTCGTTAACGTTAGACGGTACTCGATCTATAACATTTCCGTAATTCGATCAGATTTCTCCTTTGTTGCTGCACAAAACGCCAGAAATACTTTGGTCCGGTCAAAGGAAGCATTAAAATATGGTTCTCGCGCGTCACGAGCGAACCCACGCGATCGACTACGAGCACAGAAAATTGAAAAGCAATTGAAAAATTCCCTGAACAGTATTTCGTTATTATTATCATACAGGGTGTTCAGCGGGTCATCACAATTTTTCAGACACTTCTTCTAGACGTGTCCACTTCTAGACGTCCACTTCTTTCAGACTTTCTTCACTTGATGATCGCTTTTAAAAATAAAGTAAATGGAATCTCTGTGAATATAAAATTCATTAAAAACATCCTGTACCATTATGGTACCATAACTTATACAGAGTCAAGACGTAAGTACACGTTGAAGACCCTAACCGGGCGAAGGTTGGATGCATGCGCCAGTTTCAGTGCACTGTTAAGCATCATCCCAATCAGGGAACAATATTGTCGTAAACCGCAACAGCGGCTGCCTTCCGGGGATTTAATCGATTTTATGTTTTCGAGAAGACTGACAATGAGTAGACAGCGCAGACGACCGAGCCAATATTGTCATTGTTTCCACCTATGCATAATTTTCTGAACGTTCTCTTACAAATTAGATGTCTGTTACTGTAACATGTAGTCTTGTCTCGAACAAATTTTATTTTTTTAATTACTTCAAGTTGTAAATTCGATTCAAAGCATAGAACTCGGTCATTCGAAAATAAGTGATGGTCGCAAGCAGTAAAATTAACTGCTGCTGTGACGTCAGTATCGGTTTTTAAGGCGCTAATTTGAAAAAAAAAATTATTTGGAAATACGTGATGGTCGCAAGGAAGACAGACCTGGAAATTGAAATACGATGCAGTTTGCTCGAGATTATAGACATAGAACGACCGCAGCTTAATTAGGCCAAACTGTCGTGCGATTCCACCACTGGGAATCATCGTGTTTCGCCCTTAGGAACCGATCAATTAATCAACATCCCGAAATTTCTACGTCATCATTCGTACAGGAGGAACATTTCCTTTGTATGCTATCTCGCAGTATTAGTTTGTATAATTTATTGATAGCAGTATCAACGTAAACGATACAATAATTTTTAGCTGCAGCAAATACGGAGGAATTAAGTGACTTCAATTTTCTGTTCAATATCGAAGACGTACATAAAGAAGAGAAAAATTTCCTGCATCGATTGCGAAAAATAAATGAACCGAATGAAATTTTTGGCAGAATTTCCTTTTCACAAAATCTTTGTGATTTTAAATATATTCGTTACAATTTTCTTCAGAATGAAAAGATAACGTAGAAATGTAAATATTAAAATTGCTGGCTTGATTTTTCTCGAAAATGGACTTAGGCCACTTTCAAAATAAACGGCTCAAATAATAACTCGAAAATAATTTATCGATGTTGATCTACCAAAAAAATTGCTTTCGTTTTAATTATTAGAGCATTAATGAACAAATGTACGCATCGTTCCTATACGTATTCACTAACAATAAACGTGCACGTAGGGAGAAAAACTTTTTGGGATAATCTAAAGCAATGAGCACCCCTAGTGACTCGGATGATCAAAGCAACAGTGAATAACAAAAGGGACGAAGAATCGCCATTTTGATAGAACCGTTTCTATCGGGGGTGGCAACTGATACGTATATTTTCGAAAACGAATCGCAACGTTTGGCATATTGTACTCTGTTGGGACTCGGAAGAGGAATGGAACGATAGTTCGCGGCGTTGGCGGTGGATTCTCGGTGAAAGGCTTTTTTTCTTGAAAAGTACAGAACGTAAGTGCTTTTTTCACCGGTGCATTACTCCGCTCCGCGGACGGCCTACATTCTTTGCGGCGCGCAACACTCGAACCCTTAACACAAAGACAGTCGTGGCCAGATTTACCACCCCCCATTCCTCACCCCCTCGCGGTTGAATTCGCAACGCATCCCTCGCCCATTTGATACGCGAACCCCCTTTCCACGTTTCCTTTTCATTTGCGTACTATTCTAGCCCCCCACCCCCGCCCCTACTTTGCGGGCATAGAACGCGAAATCGTTTCCCAAAGTAGCCGGCGAAATATTGTCAAACCACTCCAATTTAGAGTTACGAGATATAAATCTCGTACTTTTCTGTCATTAAGCAGAGGTTCCGATGAAATTCTCAAGAAATTCAAGGCGACCCTCGATACAACTTTCGTTTCAACCATTTCTTCGTGCGAAATAGTTGACATGTAATTTAGAAGGGACGCCCTGTACAAATCGAACGTTCCCGGTGCCGGATCAACAGCTGAAAAGCGAAGAACAAGCAAAGTCGATCACTCGTTGTCAGTTCTCAACGCTTCCCGAATTATTGATCGTATTACAAAAGCTGTTACTTGAGCGTCTGTAACATCCATCGTGATCTCCTGAAGTTGATCCACGGGAAAATCAATTATCGTGATCGTAAATCAACGACGAGAAAACGCGGTCGCGATAAAAATTATAGCTATTCTACGCTAACGCCCGTTCCGAGACGTCTGGAGTCCAATCCGTGCTTCATATAGATCCGTTTGAAAAATCAAATTTACTTGACTTTTTCCAGATTGACCGAAGCGCATCGAAACGCCATAAGAGCGATCAGGAAGATCAAGTACTTCGTCGCGAGAAGGAAGTTCCAGCAAGCTCGTAAACCGTACGACGTGCGCGACGTCATCGAGCAGTATAGCCAAGGTCACCTGAACATGATGGTGCGAATCAAAGTGAGTTTTCACCCTGCATTTCAAACCTGTCAATCAGCTCTTAGTTTATGGTGATTACTGGACTGCGGATGTTTACGCATTTTTCAATTTTTGTCGACAAACTTTAAGAAGATGGTATTCAATAAAATCCTATTCTTCATGGGGACTGACTTTGTAGATCCAAAACAAATGAATATTGTACAAAATTCTATCAAATTTTATATTCTAGCCTTTCTTGAACATTTTCATAAGCCGTAAATGCATGAAGATCCGCAGTCTCTAGTGATTACATATCCCCTGATAAAAATATCCCCTCCACTGTGGTAATCTGATCCCGGCTCGGGTATATCGGTGTGAACCACTACTAATCCAATTATAAAACTTCTTTATTTGTTATTATTTCTTTATGGGACTTTCATCAACTTATTTGTGGCACTTTTCTGATTAAAATGACTCTAAACACGATATAATTTCAACTGTATTTAGTGATTCAATTGACGGTATGATGCTTCATGCCATTATGTTTCATATGTGGGTACAGTAAATATGGGCCAAATTATATCTTGTTTGATATCATTTTAATCAGAAAAATGTCACAAATGTGTTGGTAAAACTTCATTAAAAATAAGTAGAAACAAACAAGTTCCATTTATTGCACGAAGCGGTCTCATCGGTACGCTATTTTTAGCTGCGCTTCGGCGGCGCGCTGTCTCTCTGTCCTTTTCTACATTCGGCTCGGTCTTTGAAGCTAAAAAAAATAGTGTCTGTCTACGAACTGTGCAAACGAACCTCCCCGAGATTCCTGCGACTATATAAAATTTACTGTAATAGATTGCGGATTTTTATGCATTATGCAAAATAAAAATATTAGAGGGAAGGGAGAACGAATTGAGGGGAAAAAGTTGGAAAAAGGGAAGGTAGAGCGAGGACACAATCTACATAGACACTTGTTTCTCTTCTTAATAATTTCAATGAGTTGAACACTCTTGCAATTGATGTTGAAAATTTTGATTTTGCATAAAACAAGGCTAGTCTTCATGTCAGATGACTAGAGGACAATGTGCAAAGGAGCAGTTTCAGTGTCATTTGACGGGAGGATAGGAAGCTGATTTTTTCATAGGTCCTCCACAACCCGCTCTCGGTACATCAGGGGAAGCTGTTGGTCACAGAGAATAGCCGAGTAGAATCTAATATTCACGAGCGTTTTGCGCACTGCGTTTTCCTCGTTCGAATCTGTGTTCAGTATTCTACAATCGGCCCCGGCTAGGCTACGCGAACGGTTTCCATGCAGCGCTTCAAACGCTGAATATAGACAAACGAGCGCTTTTTACAGTACGCGCGGTTGACGTGCATTGGCGGCGTGCAATTGATTGCATCGGCAACAATGCTGCGCGAGACAAAAAACTGATTTGCTCATAATACTTCCGAGTGTATGATGTTGATTCAGAAGCAGAGAATACCTAGTTATACAGGGTAACCCATTTCAATCGGTCCCTACGAAACGTTTAATGATTCAGTAAAAAATGTATTATGGTATATTTAATTTCTGTATATTAACCCTTTGCACTCCGTCGTCGCCGATAATGCGACATTTGAAATATGATAATCATTTTGAAGATTTATAAACTTGAACATGTTTTATATAATGTAGCTGAGGAATAAATATTTTGTTTTATTGCGGCGACCGTATTTTTTTTATTATATATACACTTGTAACTAATATAGTGCTGGAGTTGTTGGTGTTCTGTATCAGTCACTAGGCTGGAGTGCAAAGGGTTAAATAACACGTTGTTAGAATATATTCAATTACTGTATTAAATAACATGCTGTTCGAATAAGATGTATTATTATGGAAATATTAGAGTGTTTTTATAGATTGTACACAATGGGAAAAATAAGATGACTATCAGAGGACATGTTCGCGAAGGAAAAGATCGGGACACCCTGTACAAACAGTGTACAGTTGGATCACTGCATTTTAGTTTCCATTTGAAGTAGTCAAAATTGTAGTTCTCCCGGTCTGTTAAATTTTGAAATCTGTTCGGCCTTTTATATCGATTTATAAGAGATCAATGGGATTTGAGAAGTCGCTGACGTCGCGAACAGTTAAAAACAGATTTTGCTCGAAGTGATGCAAACTGCCGGGGAAATCTGGAGCCACGAAGCTGTTACGGAATGCAAGTTAGAGATGCGTTTGCTGGAGCAAGCTGGCAGGATGGAGTTTTGATTAAGGGAAAAACCGGTTGCTTTGAGGCGCTTGAAAATCTTGGTGGTTCCTAAGTTCCTATGCTAATACGAATATTAATGTTTACGTTCCCACGTATACATGTTGAATGCCTGCGACCGGAGACGAGGAGATTCGTAGCCTTACACGTAAAAATCGCAGAATAAAGTCCTTGTAAACAGTCGGAGAAATGAATTCCGTACAATTCAGTTGGAAAATTTTTATTTCGCATAAAGATCCGCAGTCTAATTATTACTTATTTACTCATATTGATATTGGTTGTTGATGGAAAATATAAAAAAGCATAAAGCACACGGGATGCTGTTCGATACGCTTCGGATTGGCATTGCATTATATCGACACCCAATCGACTAACCCGGTCCTTGCCATGTATTGACAACCCCATTGTCTCGTCCGCTGACATCAGCTTTATACGATCCTCGATTGGCAGTGACATAATAATTGTCGACGCACGATCTCCATTTCTCTGATGAGAAATGATACGTGATACAATAGTTGCCTTTGTTCCCGAAACTACGAACAGTTGCAAAAGTCTATATACATAGCCAATTTTCAAACACATACAGAGGAAAGTACAAAGGCCTTTGTATATTTCAGGCACGGCGATTAACATGTTAATTAAAACTGTAAAATTCTAAAATGTGAAAGTATTTAGGTGTTACATAGTTTCTAAATTCTTAAGCAACATTTCTGGCCTTCTATATCAGGATTATTAAATATACAGGGTGTTTCGTAACTGCTATTACAAGCGAAAAGGGGGCGATACTACATGAAAAAATAAGTCGGAATATACAGAATAAAATTTTTTCATGCGGGGCTTTGTTTTCGAGAAAATCGACTTTGAGTTTTCGCTGGGTACGCGTGCCATGTATGTATATAATTCAAAGTCGATTTTCTCGAAAACAAAGCCTCACATGAAAAAATTTTTTTCTACATTTTCCGACTTATTTTTTCATGCAGTATCACCCCCTTTTCGCTTGTAATACCAGTTACGAAACATCACGGTATATCATATTAATAAATATATCGTATTTGCTAAATAAATAAATGACAATATTTCTCGTAATACTCCACTGTTTCATCGATATTTTACTGGTTGGCCACGTTCAAGGTTACGTGAAGGTCAATATTTCTCTTTGCCGATTCTTGTTCCGCGAGAGAAAAAACAAACTTTTGTTTGAGTCATTTCTTTATCAGACTTAACTAACTATGTGGATAGTTGTGAAATCATTTGGAATTAACTTACAAGATTCATTAGCGTTCAATTTTATTTTGAAATTAACTTTCTGTTTTAAGTATTAATCTATTCTTTTTATTTAGTATTTTCACATCAAATAAACAGTAACTGATTGTGATAATATAATATTATGATAATAATGTACAGTAATTTTATTGCGAATGCTGCACGTAATCTCAAAATCAATACCAGACCTGAATACATATCACTGATGTATATGTATGTGTATTGTTCAAAGGATTTATTTATTATTAACAGTTGACTAACCGGAAGCCTAATGACTGAAAGCGAGCTGAATGATCTCGTTTCAAACAATAATTTTCATAAAAGATAAGCAACGAAAAAATATAAAATAAAAGATTGCAAAATCTGGTCAATCCGTAAAATATTATATTTACTGGCGCAGTTTCTTATTTCTATTAGATGCAAATTATTCCCTCCCCTATAGGGTGATTAATGAATATAATGAAGATTGTATCGCATATTAAAATTTTATATTAAAATCTGTTCGTCCGAGAAATTTAACTGATAGTGTAACTGATGTCTTTTCACAGGAGTTGCAGAGGAGATTGGACCAAACCCTGGGCAAGCCAGGCAGCTATCTGGCAGGAATCGACCGGGCAGGCAACGTGAAGCAGATGACGATAGGCGCGCGCCTGTACAGGGTTGAGCAGCAAGTGAGTTACCCCTTATCCTACATCACCTGTTCTCAAATTCGGAATGGACGTCTTAGAAACCACAGTCCACTATTTCATTCATAACTCCTCGAATTCCAGTAGTAACTCCATGAAAATTGTATCAAATGAAACTGGAAAGATTCTATGAAATTATTGAGCAATTTGAGAGAACGGCTTCGTACAGATACAATTAAATTTTATCAAATTATACCAAAAAAAGAATAATATAAAATTATTCAACAGAATTGCTATTGGGTTGGCAAGAAAGTAATTTCGGTATTTTAAGGTGAAATGAAACCCAATTTTGTTATTCAATATGTAGCTGTCGCAGCTTTATGAAAATAGCCAATAACTTTATTGAGCTACCAGAAAGATGGCAAAGGTCACCGAACAAAATGGAGAGTATTTGATCGATTAAAGTTCATTGCTTAAAGAAATTTTTATTTCACCTTAAAATACAGAAATTACTTTCTTGCCAACCCAATAAAAGTATATACGGTAGGACCTCGATTAACCGAATCACGTATGCGTTTAAATATGATTATATTACGAAGGGAAATAAATTTTCAAAAATAAGAAATTTATTTTGGAATATAATGTACATTTTAATTATGTCCGTTGGGTCTCGATTATCCATCGGGCCTTAATTTATCCGGGCTGTTTGTCTCCCGATCAAGCCGGTTAATCGAAGTTCTACTGTATCGAAAATTGTGCAGAAACTTCTGTTTGCTACTTCTTCAAATTTTCATAAAATATTATTGTAAATACTATATGCATATTGTTTGATATAGCCATGATGACAAAACTTTTTTGTTTTTCGTTAGGTAGGTTAGGGTACATATAAAGCATGTATACATGTACTTGGTTCATGTACATGTAATGTTGTAAATTCAATGATATTCGAATGCGCGTTGTCATTTCATACTACATCCATACCGCTCGATTAATTGGTTAACCATTATTGACGTTCGAGCTTGCTAACACTGTAATTAATAAACATACACGTTAACGATACAATACGTCGTATTAGTGGGAATGAATAATTCACGATTCCCTCATGGTAACGCAAGATATCGCGTATTCTGCACAATAAAAACAATAAAGAAGTTCATACATATAGCCTACTTGACCTTATTTTCAAGTTATAGCGAATTTCTTCGGTAACATACTGTATCTGCTTAGCTCCACAAGAGGTGTTCAGCATGACTTCTTTTGCATCTGAATAGAATCCTGGGGACTAAAAGAGGAAGTGTTTACAGAATTAGAATATCCGGTCCGACGTCAGATATTGAATTCTGTTCTGTTCTGTTCAACTGCAAAAGCTGGTGCAAAAGTGACCATTTTAAACAACCGTTTCACTTGTTAAAAATTTATTCTTTCATCAAGAAATCTGCATTTCAAATGCTCCAGTTACTTTTGAGCCACCTTGTACTTCCAGGTTTCGACCAGATTATGCCAATACTTACCATAACTCGAAGTCACGCAGGATGTATATGTTTGTATTAACTTTTCTCTAGTATTCTAATTTTCAGAATCCACTGATCATTTGCAGATCATCCCTCTGCAGGCTATATCGTGATACTAGTGTTTTATGATAGCTACATTATTTTCAGTGTCATTCAAGATGCTGCTGTACTGTAATTAATTTTTAAAAATTATCAATCGTTTTGTAAGGGATTTCATGCACAGAAAGAGATCAGAGATCATTGCAGAGAATAAATTGTAATTTTTAGTGACCAATCAACAAATTCTAAAAAAGAGAGTCACGAACTAAATTATGAGTCTGTGTTCAGAGTCTGTTTATAAGAGTGATGACATGCATAGAAAGCACTAGAAATCATTTTAGAGAATAAATTTTAATTGTTAGTCACGAATTAATTTCTGAATCTGTTCGGAGCCTGTTTATACGAGTGATTACATTCATAGAATGTACTAGAGATCATTTTAGAGAATAAATTTTAATTGTGTTAGCCAATCAACAAATTCTCAAAAAGAGGGTCACGAATTAATTTCTGAATCTGTTCAGAGTCTGTTTGTACGAGTGATTACATGCATAAACAGTACCAGAGATCATTTTAGCGAATTTAATTGTTAGCCAATCAACAAATTCTCAAAAAGAGGATCACGAATTAATTTGTACGGCTGATGCCAAAGGTGTGTAGGGCGTTGAAGGTAAAATAGCAGTCGTTCTAATAGGCGAAAGATTTTATTTTCACGCACTGAGCCGCAATTTATTGACCTTTTTCCCGGTCCCTGAAGAGCGCGTCCTCCCCGGGGATAAACGGGTTTTTCCGGAAAGATTGATTCTTACATGGGAACGATTTCTGTCCGCAGTTGTCCGTGATGGACAAGAAATTGGACCACCTGGGCTACGTGCTGAACGCGGTGGCACAAAAGCAACAAATACCCCTGAGAAGTATAGAAGACGACGTGTAACAGAAAGCCCCCGGCGTGCTCGTGCCATCTGTTTCGCGATCACCGACAATCCCGTGGACTTTACCCCGTGTTACTATAACCAGCGTCGCTCCGAACATGCTCAGCGAAACCTTCTGAACCACTCTCCTTCCTCTCTTCACTCTTTCCTTCGTTGTCTCTTTCTTTCTCTCCCTCTCAGGAGCCCAACCTGAAAAGTGCTTCTGATGAAACATAGAAAAATACAATTCGAGGGTGACGAATAGGATCCTGCGAGGGAACTGGACAATCCGGACGGCTCTATCCCGGCTGTGAACAGGCGCCAGGAGGTACGACGCAGCCTGCGAATGGAATCGAGTGCCGGAAACGCGGAGGATCGCCGGAAACTGGATTCGGGACGAAGAATTCTGGATATATCGATGCGAGAAAGTGGATATTCAGGCTCGAGCAGAGCTAAGACAGACGCCATTATTCATGACCAGAGTTTTTAGCGAAAACTACGGATCGGGGGTCGATGTGAGAGTGAGGCTTTCGGACGAAAGTGTGGAGATCGGGTGGGAATTGTCGGATTTCGGGAACTGTATATAGAAGACAGCAGAGAGTGAAGTGCAATCAGTGATTTTCTGTAGATCAGAAAATGGGATGGGGTTAGCATGCGAGTGATATTTGTGGAATTGATTTTATCTGAACTCCTGGAAGAAAATGAAAGTAAATAAAAGAGACGTTGTTGGGGGACACATTGGGAGATCTATTTTTGCTTCTGCGGAGGAAGAAAATATAAAAGATATTATTGGTCGAATCTGTAATATGGATTGGAACTCTTTCTATTTTCACTGCTGAGGACGATGTCTGTGTCGAATAAGTATGACAGGAACTATATATATAATTCGATTCCAAATTAACATATTCTCTTCGATGACATGCAAGAGACGATGTTGGTCGACTCAATTTCATTATTTCGATTTTCGAGGAGAAAGGAAACGGATAATATTGTTAATATGCTTCTGGCGAGGAAGCGTAAGTCTCGAACCAGTGATACTCATTAGGATAAGTACCACTTCGTTTCAAGTTTTGACAAGGAAGTGAATAGAACAGATATTGTTCATATTCTTCTACGCCAGCAAAGAGAACAACCACTAAAAATCTCGATATTGGTTTCCAGCAGGAGAGTCGATTCCAAAACCAGACAATCTAAATTCGCAAGACACAGTTCCCCGAGGAATTCGCCGTGGACCAAAACGAAACTAAACGGCCGAGTGAAGAACGCGAGCTGCCTGCATTTCCGGAACTTCGCCTACAGCTTCATCGTACCCTGGAAGAATATTGGAAACTCTTTATCAAACTAGAATCCTGTGATCGAATTAATTCTACTTTTGAGGAAGAATCGAGAAACAATACAAAACCGAGAAGAAACCAAATTCAATGATTATAAAAAAACACAGGTAATAAATCCTAAATCGCTGAAGAAAACCTCTCGACGAAAGCTAGAAAGTAGAGAATGGAGGAAGCATCAAAGTGGTAACGAAAGTCAGAAAAAGAGGTAGAACCACGAGAAGTGGACCAGTTTCATTAAAAAGAAAAAATCCTCCTTTAGTCCCATAATGCATCGAAGCGGTGAATGAAAGAAGATAGAAAAATAAAAAATAGTGATGATGAATTGAGAGAAGCTAGAAAATGAAATTGAAATGATGAGATGCTGATTGATCAGAAACTGATGAAGCTCTGCTGTCCCTTCGACCACAACTACCACATCGAAAACTGGAAAGCTGGAGAGTCCTTGGCAATGTGACAATTGTAATGATGGCGAGCCGGAATCGGTGGATACTTCCGTGAAGCTGGTGATCCTGGGAGACGATTCACAAAACGATCGCGCAAAACGCACAGGAACGATTGTTGTGTTGTTCTCTTCGAGCGGAAGCGACGTTCGGGGGAGCATGGGTTCTCGAGGGAAGAAAATAGATCATTTTCCTGCAACGAGAGATTCGATTTTTTCGAACCGACGGCGGCTCGAGAGGGACGTGTTTATTCGATTATAATCGCGTTATGGCAGCGGGAGGCTGCGACGGAAGCTGCGACGGAGGCAGCGACGAAGGATCGGACACAAACGTATTGGGAACATCTATCGGGCCAACTAGGAATAATAGAGGAACAATAAGCGAATAAAGAGAAACTTCCTAGATCAGATATAACTATCTCTAATTAGGCTTACTATAATACGTATACAGAGAAGAGGTAATTGCATAAAAGATATATATATATATATAAATATATTATACTGTATCATTGAATTCTATTCGTTTCTAGTCTCTGCTGGTAATAATGATCAATTATTAAGCCTTAAATTAATCACGGACTTTAAGATTTAGCGAGGTACGCTGTACAAAACCGGTGTCGAGTTACTTGATTGACTTATCTACTCGTACTTGGTCGATTTTTTCAATTTACTAGCACAAATGCGAAACTTGCCGAGTAACTATGCTTAAATAAGATTGCCCTCGTGCCATTCTCCCGGAAAGACAGGCTTTTCTACCCTTGCGCGAGCGACTGAATTCTGAAGAAGATAATTGGCTACAGTATTTTATTGAAAATTCTTACTGTTGTTTCGAGCAATTTCAAAGTGGATGAATCAATAAAAATATAGAATGGGTTGCATAAGATTGAGATATTTTCGGAATTATAGATAAAAGTTGAATGGTCAGGACATTTGAAGGTGAAGTTTGTTTTTATTGCATGGGATCATTAATCTTTTACCATGTTAGTCGACAGAGCTTAGAATTATGTACAAAAAGGTATTAACCTGTCTATGTGAGAGAATTATTAGTTTAGAAAAACTGCCTAGTTAATTCCAATTCCAATTAACTAAAAAATTCCTCGTGAACTAATAGTTGCCTTTTCCCCTTAATCTAAAAAACGAGTCGATTTTAAAAGACGAGAGGAATAATAATTACATCAGAAATCATATTAATTTCGTGAAGAGCTTTTATTTTTCCAGAAATATACACAATTGTTCAGAATTAGAAAGGTCGCCCACGCAAGGGTTGAGCTCGCATAATCCCTCCTCACTTCGAACGCTTGTTTCCTTCATACTGGCTGCGAGAGAAGCTCCCCAATCGAATCGAGGGAACCAAATGTACGGACATCTGTCGATTTTCAACGTGAGCTATTAGGCGATTCGTCCTTCGGCGTGGACCATTTTCAATTTTGTTCGAAGAGCAGTGAGAAAAGGAAAGTTTTATTGAACGTAGATGTTAATTTAGTGCCTTTTCATTGAAGCAATCACGAGACTGTTTTAAATGTAACATTTAAACATTTTCCTGCCGGGAATGAATATGTCACTTGTTAAAAAAATGTACGTTACATAATATAATATACAGTCGATCAAAATAATCTGTGTACACTCTTTAAGATAGAGTAACATATTCTAAATTGAACTAGACGACGTGAGTATTTTTAACGTTTTATTGGATTGATTTATTTCGTTTCGTTTTTAACTTCTTTAACGCGAAGAGTGTACGCAGCCATTTTCGAGTGATTGCAAGTGTTAAACTGTTTGAAGGTAAACATGTCTATTCACGCTGAAAGATGAATTTTGAAAGCATGTATAGGGTGTTCGTAAAATGTGCAACTGAGTTTTCGAATCAGCGATTGAAAAAGGGGAATAACGAACGATTAAAAATTCTGTTCACTTTGTTCGCACTAAGTTTGTTACTTTGCGATGAATTATGCAAATGATTTAACAACCACACTAATTAGTGAACTGATTCTAACACAGAAAACGACGAATAATTTTACGATTGATCATCAAAAAAATCCTAAATTTTTAACAACTTTTCGAAGAAGTACTTCATTTTCCATTGTGCCACAAAAACTCGAGACGTTTTCACGAGTACCCTATAAATGAATATGTGTACAAGTTGTATAAAAAGTATCTGGCTGGAGTTGAATAACTTTTGAATTGTTTGTCCGATCTAAATAGACAAATCTCGTTTGCCAAGACAATAAAAAAGGAGATTAATTACATTTTCAATTTCTATGCTGGTTACATGTCGCAATTTATGATTATTTAATTTCTTGAGACCCTACGGTAACTTATATTCGGACATACTTCACAAAAATCGGACAAACGATTGCAGATTGACTATGACCTAATACAGCTGCTGTTTTGCAACCTAAATAATGATGGAAATGGGGAGTAAGGCGGTGTATATACCCACGGTACCAAAAAAGAAGGGATGAAAATGGAGATCAGATTTATTCTGCATAGGAATATATTTATATTTTCTACGTAGGCTATCGGGTACGGCACGTAAACTACCCTACTCTAATGGACACCATAAGTCAGAGTTTCGTCGTGCTAATTCTATGCGATTTTGCGTGGACGTGTGAATGTGTAGCAGAACAGAAATACCAGTGTTATTTTCTACATTACATTTGTTGTCAACCATTCAAGCGCGAAAAGGAAACATCTTTATTCGGCAATTCTTTCGAAGTTTGTCCTCTTCACCAACATTAATGACCTTGAAAAACCTTTTCAAGGTCACTGAAATCGACGAGGAAAGCAAACTTCGAAACAATTGCCTTTTATTCTAATTCTAACAATAAGATGCAGTGCATATTTACCGTGTACTTGTATACCACGTGGTCGACAACCACGCAGAAAATATTGAAATCGTATTTTCCTACGTTCGCGAGAGTGTTTGCTCTACATCCACGTTCCACAAACCAGAGAAGAATATTTCTGTCCCACAGAGTTCATATTTTTTTTATAAACAATTGACGAGGCGATGAAACGAAAGTTTGAGGCTACGGTATCTGCAAACAGTATTTCCTCTGCTGTTCTCCGAATCGCAAATAGAATCAGTAGTTTTAACAATTTATTTCAAATGCAACAACTGAGGGTATCATTATAAAAACTACAAGCGATCTCTAAAATAACATTTATTCGTAGAGAAGAAATATTTTTTTATCAGGAAGTTATGTAGCGAAAACAGATTTTTGAAATTTAGCTAATATTTTGCTGTTTCAACATGTTTTAAATGCAACAAGCTACATTGTAAAAAACTAATCGAATAATTCTCAATTTTTATTTCAATGTGAACAAATATTTTTTCACCTACGTACGAGAGGTTGTACAGTAGAAAGAGAATTTTTAATTAGGTAACAGTTTCACCGATTCGAGAAGCGAGAATAATAGCAACAGTCACAAAAATTGTTTCATGTGCAATAATTAAACGGATAATCACATAAAACTACAGAAATACGTTTATGGTAATAAAAACTTGAAAGATTTCCAAAACTTAAGAGAGATTCCCAAAGATTTTTGGGTAAGTTGTAAAAGTTAGCAAATAAAGGAATTTTTAAAATAGGAAAATAAGTAAGGTGTAGCAACGAAAAATGCGATCGTGTGTACGTAGGAGGAATACTGTTTATATTTGACGAAACACTTGTCGCGACCAACAAAAGCAATGTTTTACGCTCGAATGGTTAAACAGTTACTGTATTGCAGCGTTGCCGTAAGAAATCCCTCAAAGTGATTACGTCATCTCAACGTACCAATAGTGAGGTACCTAGTGACGTCACTAACTGGGTTAGACTACACTATAGCTGGGTGACGTCATTGGGTTTTGACTATAGCGTTTCCTCCACTATTATCCCGGATAATTGTATAATAGTGGGGATATCTAGTGACGCCACTAACTGAGTTAGACTACACTATAGCTGGGTGACGTCATTGGGTTCTGACTATAGCGTTTCCTCCACTATTATCCCGGATAATTGTATAATGGTGGGGGTACCTAGTGACATCACTAACTGGATTAGACTACACTATAGCTGGGTGACATCATTGGGTTCTGACTATAACGTTTCCTCCACTATTATCCCGAATAATTGTATAATAGTGGAGGTATCTAGTGACGCCACTAACTGGGTTAGACTACACTATAGCTGGGTGACGTCATTGGGTTCTGACTATAGTTATCCTCCACTATTATACCGGATAATTGTATAATAGTGGGGGTACCTAGTGACGTCACTAACTGGGTTAGACTACATTATAGCTGGATGACGTCATTGGGTTTTGACTATAGCGTTTCCTCCACTATTATCCCGAATAATTGTATAATAGTGGGGGTATCTAGTGACGCCACTAACTGGGTTAGACTACACTATAGCTGGGTGACATCATTGGGTTCTGACTATAGCGTTTCCTCCACTATTATCCCGGATAATTGTATAATAGTGGGGGTATCTAGTGACGCCACTAACTGGGTTAGACTACACTATAGCTGGGTGACGTCATTGGGTTCTGACTATAGCGTTTCCTCCACTATTATCCCGAATAATTGTATAATAGTGGAGGTATCTAGTGACGCCACTAACTGGGTTAGACTACATCATAGCTGGGTGACGTCATTGGGTTCTGACTATAGCATTTCCTCCATTATTATACCGGGTAATTGTATAATAGTGGGGGTAGTGACATCATTAACTGGGTTAGACTACATTATAGCTAGGTGACGTCACTGGGTTCTGACTATAGCATTTCCTCCTCTATTATCTAGGATAATCTTCGATCTGGCAACGCTGCTCTACCGATATAACGGGTGTACAGGATATTTTCGTTTACTTGGCGACGCACGTGAGCTCTCGGAATGCACGAACATCTTTGTTTGTAAGGCATGCGTTGCATACACTCTGATCTCGACTGCTCGATCGAGAGCATGATCGATGTACGCGCGAGGAGGACCAGTCTCTTTTAGAATAACGATCGAGCGAACTATTGCACTGAAATTATCTATATTGTGATTAGAGTCTATCGTAATGCAATTCTGTAAATATATATATAAATATATACATACATACGTATACATAGCATAACAAGTAACGTATAACATAAATAATTAATTAGCAGACAGTAGAGACTGTTTTCTTAAGCAAAGCGACTTTTAAGAGTATTTTTTTAAACTGGATACTTTTACATTCCGGAGTTCTCAGAACCCTTTGCGCTCTCTCGACCGAATAAACAAAAAATGTTATGTTTTGTTGTGTTTGCTGTTATTTGTTTATGTAACGAAATGAATGTGTGTGTTTTTCGTTTAGTTGAAATAAATTGCTTTTGTTCTACCAAGACCAGGTCGGTCGGCAGGCTTTTCTTCCGTTTTCGATTATTATCGTTGTTTTTTTTAATTCATTTTTATCATATAAGAATTTAAATGATTTCTTTCATTGCGAATTATTTTTTCAATTTTATATCAGTTCCATGTTACAATAATTTATATGTTAACGTGATGTATATACTAATTTTTCAATTATTTTCAGTTGAAGCCGATTTAGGGAAAATATGGTTGCGGATAGAGATTGAGGAAATATCGAAAAACATTTTCATGTCTCTTAAAATACCAACAATATTTTTATCTTGAATAATCCTACGACACAGTGATTACATTAAAATAATTAAAATTACGTTGTGTTTAAAACTGATTCAGGAGAATTATGTTGCTAAATTAATTTGTTTATAATTCAAAGAACTATACAGCTGTTTCAGATAGGAAGAGAAAGTTGAAATCGAGTGAAGAATTTTAAACAGTGGTCATTGCGGGAGAGTGACCGACATGAAACCCCGGTCATGAAACAATATAAAAATTTTTCCGGTTATGAACAGGAGGGTTGAAAATTGATTTCGAATATCTATGGTGAAATCCTGATGACGGCGGACGCTTGTTTCGTAGAAGTAGCAGTATTTTCAAAATTCGACTGCTGTCGGGGACGAAAAATACTTTGTAAAACGTGCTTGAGCATGTACAAAAATGTACGATATGCTATAAACAATTCTATGGTGCCTCACACTCGACTAACTCCATTATAATAAGTAGAAGCTAGCGTAAGGCAGCGTTGTAAATAACGCGGACTATACTTCGTAGGTAAAACTATACTTATGTCGCGCTAAACCGTATAGGCAGAGTCGCCAGATGAGGGAACACAACGGAGACGAAACGCGTCACGTGATCGGGCCGCGGCGGAAGCGTGGGGAGGGAAGGTAGAGTGGGGGGACAAGTCTTGATCTGGCGACTGCGTGTATACACTTCATCCCACGAGAGTCCGGACTCTCGTAAAGACCAGTTTTCGTTCGTCGCTGCGCATCTTCGCCCTAATTGGTTCAAGAAAGTGGGGAGTGGAGTTAGAGATGATAGGCTCGCTGCGCCCCCACCATCTTCCAAGCTACGCGAAACGAGTCCGGACTCTTGCGGGATGAAGTGTAGGTACATAATCGCTCGTTCGTTGTCCAGAAGCCGTGTTTTTCAGTGACAACGACCCTGCCGGGACGCTATTTTTGATTTATGACTGCGTCTAGAGTATCGCGCCGAGACTTCAATAGAGAGCCGAACATAGAGAAGGACAGAATGAAACACGGATCGGGTGGCCGAAGCGTATCGCCGGATAGATCTGAGTCCCACGTGTTTCATTTTTACAGACACTATGTACAATTGAAATTATATCGTGTTTGGTGTCATTTTAATCAGAAAAATGCCAGAAATATGTTCATGAAGGTCCCATAAAAAAATAATGTAAATTAAGAAGTTTGAACATTCGATTCATTCGAGTCAAGTGGTGATGCTCACACCGATATACCCGAGCCGACATCAATCGTCGCCGCCCTGCGGAGCGACGCGGCGTTGACAGGCAGGACATGGGTAGGCACTGGACAACGATCCTGCCCACCATGCCAGACAACGAACGAGCGATTACTGTAGTTTATTTTACAAGCTCCGAAGGTACGGCATTCATTGTTCAATCCCATAAAGCAAGCATGACCGCTCGACGCTATAGTGATCGTTCATCCGCGCATTTGGAACGTTCCCCGTTGATTCGGCTTGCTGATATACATAAGGTGATTCACGAAAGTATTTGAACGCACTTTAAAACAATCAATTTCTTTCAAAAGACGGTCTGATGGTAACTTTTATTTTATCGTATTCGGCATATTATCGAAAATTGCACGGACGAAATTATTTCGATGGTACCACGAAAAAATACAGCAGGAAAAACGATTGGTCCAGAAACTGAAAATTAATCCCTCCGGCAAGATGTGGACATATTGCAATACTTCGCGCAATTTCTCTCGTTTCTCGATTACGTGCAAACCTACTCTTATTGGTTGATTCGACTCTTATTAAAAATAAGAAAATGATCATTGCAATTTTTATTACAATATAATATTATAAAATGTTTTATAACATTTGATAATTATAATATTATTGTTTACATTATAATATTAATGTATTGCAGTATAATATTATTTTGTTCTTGTTTACATTATAATATTCATTATATTAATCACATATATCAATCAGTCAACAAGTAAAAGTAAAGAAAATTTCAATTGAAAGAGTCTCCAAAAGAGCAATATTATTAAAATATAAAAAATCTTCAAACGTTAACAATCTCTATTCTACTTATTACATATTAGTCGATGATGATTCATTACCGACCATAAGTAGAGACAATCAATGTACACGAATACGGGTGTAACAAATGAATATTAACATTTTATTTGACGATGTATAAATATTTATCCAGCTTCGGCAATTTGCTACATCGAAACTTCGCAGCAAAACTATATTTGATTACAAAAATTAAGATTATAAAAAATCATGAGATAAAAAAGTGTGTCAGAAATTAAAATATTTTACTTTGCTTACAATTATTTATTGACAAACAATCCACCCGTGTAGGAAACAGTTGTTCCAAAAAAAGATTATATTAAAAAATGAATTGTACAAATATGTATAAAAGTGTGTATATGTACCATGCACGACTGTATTCTGCAATTATTCAAAATATAATTAAGTAATATTATTATAATATTATTGGACTATAATAATTGCAAAATACGTTCGTGGTACTCATGAAAAGCAAGTAGTGTTCGCGAATCGGCCAAAAATACGAATAATGTTATTATTTAATAATACTGCGTATATTGTGTATATATATTGTATACATACACACATACATACAAACATACTATATGTATATCTAACTTCTCGAAAACGAGGCGTCAATCGAAAACATATTATTCTTTTCTGTTGACTCATTTTTACATATACATAGAATTATTTTTACATTTTTACATCATAGAATATGTATCTGTTTATTTGATACATTCAGTTTGTCATTATATTTTTATTCAATACATTTAATTTATGAATATATATATATATATATATTTCATTATGTTTTTGATTTTATTTCACCAATGTTACGATTGATATCATTTATTTCACAGAAATTATTTTATAGGAAACGAGCAGCGAAACAGCAAAAAAGTACTGTTAAATGTTAGAATTTTCGACATTTGAACGACAACTAATACAGTTTAAAATATCATATTTAAAGTTGATGGATGTACGTATGCCGTTTGCTTAGGGAATATTCCCCTAAAAATTGAATGAGATTGAAATTCGAAACACGACGAACAATTTCAACGTCGTCATTCTAATCTTAAAGAAATAGCACCAATATAAACCTAAACTAAAGAAGCAATGAATAGTGTATTTTGAGCACAGTCTTACCTTCGAAGCAATATGAATCAAACGAGACCTGCATCGATAGAACGAGATATATCGATACGAACTTGAAACGGGTATAACGAATTCCTTGGTATATAAACAAGTATAAACAAATTCTTTGGAATTTCCTCCGCAGATGAACGACTTTTAAAGAAACTTCCGACAACTGCCGCTTCAGTTAACATGATAGAGTATTTATTGATATTCTAAGGCATGCTGGTTTGGTAAGCGAATGTTTCTCACTTTCCTACTGAGGTTTTAAATTGTTTATCTGAGGAACGGTTGCGATAACGCTATACGACAAATTTTAATTATCTTTCGGATTTCTAACTTCGGGGTAATCATAAACAGCCATACTTGGTCTCCTCTACTGCTTTGAAAATTTGTTTATCATAAGACTATTAAACTTGCTATTATGGGATTATAGTGTGCACTTTTGTTGATGGTTACGGTATCAGTAAACTTTTTTGGCAATGAAGAAATCAAAAATCAAATTTTTATAAGCGAACAAGTAAATCTATGTACTGTTCGTCCGTCAGATGGCAGTGAGAAACTT
>CM052248.1:1880248-1890368 GCA_028455795.1 Lasioglossum marginatum
ACAAGTAAAATTAATTTTTCCATATAACCTTTCGACTATTGAATATTTCTTCTTGACAAATTTATTAATACCGTGTGCTATTAATACAGTAAATATTTTTCAGATCATTATTTAAAAGAAACTCGTTCATTCTAAATCTCATCGTTTCAACGTCTATGAAAAGCTTATTAATAATCAAATAAAAAATCAAGTAAAATAGGTGGTGAACATGTTGCGCAAGAATAAGTGAATAATCTCTGTGTATTCATCTGACAGATTTGAGGGGAAGTGAACACGCGGCTTTGGGAGCAGAGATGGCCCGAGCAGATGGGAAGAGCGTCAATTAGCATAATCGTAGGCTCACCTCAACGCATTCGTGTCACGACTTCGGTCCTCCTCCTCCTGAGGCTCCTGCTTGACCGCCATATGGAGCAGAGGTGGCAACGGACACTTTATATGTGTCGAGTGATGCAGATGATGCTGCAACGTGCTGCTGTCTGTCGGGCTACCGTCTATACCAGATGATTGTGCACGAGACACGACTTCCTCGGTCTGCATAGTGCCCCCTGGAAAAATTATGCATGTCCGGTTAGGTCTCTCTGACCAACAACCATTTTACTGGTCATCTTAAATCTTGAAACTTTATCGCGTTAGTATATTAACCCCCGTTTAGTGGGTATGGGTTGGGGTATAGTCCTTATACAGGGTGTCCCAAAACAATAGCGATA
This sequence comes from Lasioglossum marginatum, assembly GCA_028455795.1. Classification (NCBI taxonomy): domain Eukaryota; kingdom Metazoa; phylum Arthropoda; class Insecta; order Hymenoptera; family Halictidae; genus Lasioglossum; species Lasioglossum marginatum. The sequence continues at coordinate 1,880,956 of CM052248.1, forward strand.
GCCGGAAATGGGAGGTTCCTCGGGTCATTTGAAGCGACATTTTCCGAAGCAAAAATGGCGTCCGCGGCTTTGTTTAGGAGTTATTAACGAAAAACACGGACCAATCAGAGCGCGAGCTCTGCGATATCGCGACGTACCGCCAACGCTCGCCTGCCGGCTCGCCGCGCGGAACATGCCAGCTGGCGTCTAGCTGAACAAATGTTCTCACGAAAATATTGTAAGAGTGGCGAAAAAGTCTAAGTGAGTTGAATGTTGTAATTTTTATAAATCAAAATAAAATGATACGCGCAAAAATAATGGCTGGTAATTTTCGAGAAGTTTCAGTTAAAGGTATAACCTTCTGTAGAGCTTATCGACGCGTAATTTGTAACAGTGGAGTAGTAAGGACTCCACGAATAGTTCAAGAGAGAAACTGCATGTTCAAAGGCCGTCAACACCACGCGAACCCCTAACATCCTGTACGTGTACGTCAAAGGAGGATAAATTTAACAAAGGATAATAATGATAAATTGTTGACGGAACTGTTCTGCCTGATCCCGGTGTAATAATAAAAATAATCATTAATCATTTATCTACTTCTTGCCCAACTCAGGTTCCGCATCTTTCATTTTACAATTATTACAAAGATTGTCACCCTTACGAATAATTAAATAAAGGCTATAGCCGGGTTTGCTAGTGAAATTCGCCCCCGGCGGGATTTTAATCGAGCTTGGACCATTCGATAGCCTATCCAAAAAGACCCCTCTCTGCCAAGTTTCAGCCCCATATCTCATCTGTAAGGGTAGTTATTGAGAAAAATCGAAAAACCATTTTCCCTATTTATTGACAATTAAAAATTCTGAAAAAAATCTGACACATTTCGGATACTAAGCCACATATTAGGTATCATTCTCAGATTTTTCCGTTGCAAACTCTGGCTGTAAAAAATGAAAAACACGAAAAAAACCGAAAAAATGCAGATTTCATATAGAAATCTAAAAGGTGCTATTTTAGTTTTAATTTAGCAATGAGATATTATCAAAAGTATTATGCTCAATTTTTTTCAGATTTTTGTGAGTGGTGCAACAATGTTGAAAAATATAAAAACCACTTTTTTCGGCATTTTTCCTAAGTTACACTTATTTTTTCTGAATCTTAAAAATATATTATGTAATATCAAACATTCCTACGTTCAGAGAAACATCTTCCAGACTTTAAAACTTGCGTARTACRAAAAACGAAAATAATACTATGTRYAYRTRTHYGAATATTTCGAAGGTAATTTCAACGGCGYCGGTTGGTGCAGCGGCTATGGTCTCCGACTGCGGAACCGCTGAAGACTTTTTGGACCAGGTACGCACCCCGGTCAGGTCAATTTTTTTTTCTAAGTTAATCAGATGTTTTTTCGCTTCCTATCCATATGATTATTGTTAAACCATTGTAAAAAGATTTTTTAACTATGTTTAGACTATTTTAAAATAACTTTTCGGAAAAATATTTTTGGAGTTCTTTCGGCCACTGAAATCCACTTTCAAAAATCTGAAAATGATACCTAATATGTGGCTTAGTATCCGAAATGTGTCAGATCTTTTTCAGAATTTTTAATTGTCAATAAATAGGGAAAATGGGCCAAAAACTGGTTTTCGATTTTTCTCAATAACTACCCTTACAGATGAGATATGGGGCTGAAACTTGGCAGAGAGGGGTCTTTTTGGATAGGCTATCGAATGGTCCAAGCTCGATTAAAATCCCGCCGGGGGCGAATTTCACTACCAAACCCGGCTGTAGCCTTTCTCCACTCAAGTAAATATCGTTATCAAAATTGTGAGAGATATAATTTACATCGTATAAATGAATTCAGTGTTGTAATTTTTATAAAACAACGTGTACCAGTCACACTTTTATTTTACGCTCGGTACACACTTCCCTATTTCGCCGCGTTTCGTCGCAGACGGACTTACGGACGGGAACGAGAAATAGAAAAAGAGACTAGAGAAGAGGCGCGATGGAGATGAAGCGTATTGTACATACTGACTTTACAGCACTGTCGGATAAAAATATTCCCGTTCGGAAATAGAAACGCGGAGCACACCCAACACCCGCAATTCCTAGCCCATACTTGGCCTTAGTCGATCGGATTTCACACTCGCGAGTAGAACTGATCTTCATACAAATTCCCAATAATTATTATATATTACATCGGATTGGCAAGAAAGCAATTTTTTCGGTATTTTAAGGTGAAATAAAACCGAATTTCTTTATTCAAGCGATGAAATTTAATCAACAAAATATTTTCTAATTTATTCTTTTCGGCAATGATCATGGAACAAAAGATAAAGATCATTGATTGAATAAAGAAAATTGGGCTCTATTTCACCTTAAAGTACCGAAATTACTTTCTTGCCAAAAGATAAAATCCTGACAACCATTATCTTTAAATAATTTGAATACTTATGTTTGATAGGAACTTTAGTTTTAAGATTACAAAGTACTCGAGGCCGAATGTAATTGAACACGTCTGTCGTGTAGACACCTACTTCGAACGAATAATGCCCGAGCCTGTCATGTACAATCATGTAAGACTAGCGCCATGTATTTTTCCCTGTCAGCAAGGAGTATTTCGGTTTTTAATGATTTTATTAGATCGGAAAATATTACCAAAATATCCTTTCGGTATTCTTTAATGCTGAAAATTCATCTGGACGGAAAGATGAATAATTAACTGAATAAATGTCTTGTTTACCAGCGCAATGTGGAGTGAGGTAAGTTTAAAATAAGACTATTCGCGTCACGTGAAATAACGTGCAAAACACACAGCTGAATTTGGATCGGCGCCTAGGTTGGACTTAATTTACAAGTCATAATCAATTAGTACCACGCTATAAATAGTTTTCTTCTGAATTAATACTATTTATTATTAACAATGCAAGTTTGTTTCATTCTCGAGATACATAGACTGTGGACGAATCTAGGCGCCGGTCCAAATTACACTACGCTCTCCTACTATTTATTATAAATAAAAAAATATTTTCAATAACTGCTGTCTGCGTGACATTTGATACGCTGTCATTGCAAGGATAATAATAGCAGTTAATTTACAGCGAACTAATCAATTTTAAAACCTCGATTTGTTATTTGGGCTGTTACTTTCCTTCGAAACTTCGAAACCTCGAAGGCAATGGGAATCGAAGTTTCGAATTTCGAATCTCCGTAGTATCGTAAATTATTAGAAGATTGAGAAAAACGGAGTTTCTTTTTTCTTTAATCTAATTTTTGTGTTAATATTTTTATTTATCAAAAATCAAAAAGTGACATTGAAATTTCGGGCACTTCGAAGTTCCCTTCGTTCCTTCGAATCCTTCGAAGCTTCGAAGCTTTTTAGATCAAAATTTCTAGTCGTGACAAATCGAAAACCGTAGGAATATTATTTTACAATTATTCTCTAAATAATTGTTTCACAAAATTTTGATCTTCAAAATATGGTAAAACTCTGTATAATCCAAAAGAAAGTTCATCGATATTCGTTTCTTCAATTTCTTTCAAAAGATGGTCCGATGGTAATAATCGCTGTATGTATATTATATTATATGATACGTGTACATAAAAATATAAAATAAGAATTATATTTAAATTGTACCCGCGAATTTATAAAAAAATTATAAAGAAGAGGGAGGAGAAGAACCGTTATTTCTACACGCATAAAATCCGCAGTCTAGTTATAGAATACTAGCAGCTCCCGGCACGGCTTCGCTCGTGCTAAGGGTGAGAAGAATTTAGATTTTGATCTTAAAATAATTACAACAAATATGATGGCGAGTTACAACAAAGTGGATAGCGCGAAAATATTCCTCGTGCTTAAATACCTATGTATACCAATTTTCATAGCGATAGTTTCAACGGTATACTTTCTTCTTTTTTTATTAATATCTTTATTGCTATTAAGAGTAACAACAAAAATACAAACGGCTTGAATCCAGTCGGATCCATTAGCCACATATACATGCGTAACTTATATCTACATCTAAATGACAATTAAACTTACTTGCTATATGTTGCACTTTTTCCTATATATGTATATTTATCTTATACTTTAATATCATTTGCATCACAGTATTTCTCAAGTATTTTTAACAATCTAGTCTTTGGTTCGCTTAAAAAACAACTTACATCTACCGGGGATTTTATGTTAACTTTTCTCAATTTTTCGATAAAGTCTTGTCTACCCTTTTCGTATAGTGGACATTCCCATAATACATGGTTCATACTTTCTATAGGGCCTCCACAATCACATTCTGCGCTTTCTATTATACCTTTTCTAACCAATGATTCTTTAGTATTATAATGATTTGATCTTAATCTGCAAACTCTTACAATTACATCTCTCGGCATTCCTCTTTCGTGAAACCATGGTTCTTTTCTTGTTTCATAATATCTTTCATAATAAATTTTCAACGGTATAGAAGTTGATGTATTGCAGCGCCATCTACAGCGGCGAGTTACAACAAATTGAATAGCGTAAAAACCTTCTCCATGAAGAAATACATATATGTGCCAAGTTTCATGTTGACCGGTCAAACAGATTCGAAGTCTATTAATCATATATATATACAAACATACATTTTTATATATATAGATACAGTATATTCTCATTGAAGAAAATCGGTATGGGGTAGTTTCGAGTTTCGTGCAATTTTCGCGAAAAATCCGCGGAGTTGGAATCGGCGGGGCGGGGGGGGGGGGGGGGAAACGCGGTGGGAAAACTCGGCTAGCCTTTCGCGAGAGCCGGACGCCAAAAACGGGAGCAATATAGCTCGCCGGGGAGTGTCCGTGTGACGGTATTAATAACGGCGTGTGCGGGAGGTGGCCCGATTCATTGAAGACCAGTTATAGAATGATGCAGGCGGCCGCGTAACTACAATTTATTTTTTGGCTATTTTTAGCAGTTGGCGTAGCGCCACTATTTTCGGTTCTCTCAAATTTCTCACTCCATATTTGGGATTATGGATGACGGGCCCGCGGCGCGGTGTATCTTTACGACCCCGCCAGTTCGAGACACTCTCGTTATACGCTCGCGTATCCCCTCCACGAACAGCTGTTCGATCCCTCGAATCTACCACTCCAAACAACAAACGATATCCAGCTTCTCTTTCTCTCCTTCGTCGATTGGCCTATACGTCCGAACACCCCGTCGTTTTTTATTCTTGTTTCGGATACAGTTTGTTGTCCGACGTACAGTTGGTCTCATAATCGATGGCACTTGTGTTATTTTTATATATTTATTTTATATATTTTACATATTTATAATTTTCTACTATTTATTCTATTTTATTGTTCGGCGATTCTCACAATTTTTAATTTCATTTATGTGTGAATGCACAGATACGTTTCCAAATGCATTGCATACTCGAACCAAACTACATTTTTCGAACGAAATACATTTTTAAAATTTTCATCGAGGACTCGAATAGATAAGTTGTACGCACCATTTTTATTATGTTTTTCCTAATTCGGGTAAACCGAATTTCTCCAAAATTTTTATTGCATGTCATCCAGCTCGGCGGAAAATCTGAAGTCGTCGATTTTTGGAGAAGTTATTCTGGTTTGAAGTGTGCGCCATCAATTATGAGACTGGCTGTATAATGTCAATAACGTGACTCATGCAGAAATTAAAATTGTTTGGTTTTTCTGTTTAGTTTAAATTCAAATTGACGGTGCATTGTATTATGCTCCCAAGTCAATAAATTTACACAATATGTTTCCATAAAAGTATTTCTATAATTTTATAATTGTGAAATAAATAATCTAAAATTATTTTAACTGACCTGAGATCTGGTGCTAATCAACTTCTTAATAGCAACAGCAATTTTATTAGTAAATCAACAAGTTGTAGATTGTCATTTGGAAAAAAAGATTAAACTTTCGATCAATAAATTTAATAAGTTAATAAATTTTCCAATAGCAATGAAAATTTCGTATACGTTTAAATAAATGTTTATTACCATGTATGTTCAAATAAATGTTATCGGATAAGTTCCCCGTAAAAAAATGTATCTTTCAACAATCATAAATTAAAAAACATGAACCCCATCATTTCGACAGGTCCTATTACTCCAGTATGAATTTCATTAGTATGAGTTCCATTAAAAGACAGATCAGAAAGAGGTGTGCAAAGGAATCACCCTCAAAAGTGTGCTCACAAGAATGGATAAAAAGCTTATTACTGGTTCAGGTAGCTCAAATTCTAGGGTTGTCAAAGAGGTCCATGATCCGAATGTGAACACGATGATTTAAGGATCCTGGATACTTGATCCCCAAACCCAGGGATGTTTACTTTTATATAACAAAGCGGTGTGCTGCTCGAGAATAAAGCTTTAGGTGTTGGGGCGGGCCAGTGTACACAATTGCAGGCAACAAGTGGACGATTTGGAGCGCGGGGCGCGGGCGGGAGTGTGTACGGTCTCAATTGGCAGGGGCGCAAGTAGGTTAAAAACGGTAAGTCGGCTGCAACGCTCAGGAATATGTCAAGGCGATGCAGGGCAGAGGTTCCCTAGGAAATCTTCTTAGTGTAAATCCACTTCTCTAGCTTTGGAGAACCATGCCCGCTTTATTTAGGATGCTAACACGAGTCAGGATACCTTGATCGATAATACCGAATTAGCAGTGACTCAAAAATTGAAATTTCTGGGAGTCTGGGTTAGGCCGAGCGCTCAAGAATATGTCAAGACAAGGCAGAGACTCTGTAGGAATTCTTAGGGCAGCTAGCAAAACCCTTTCTGGCTCGGGAGAAGCTTCATTTATGCTGGCTTGGTACCCAAGTTCTAGCAGTGGTGACTCAACAGTTGAATTTTGAAGCTGGCAGTCTGAGGACCGAGTGTTCATGGATTTGTCAAGGTGATGCCTTCAAGAGAATCGCTAGAAACTGCTGGGAACTAGCACGATCAACTGGCTGAACAAATTCCTCAGTTTAAGGTGCTAAAAGGTTGATCTACTCTCCTAATCTTTGGAAAAGTCTTCTCCATCTAGAATGCTGATACCGATAGCAGTGCCTCTAGGGTGCTAAGTCAGCAGCCTAGCTCTTGTAGCAGGGCCCCACATTGAACTATCAAAACTAGAAGTCCAAAAGCTGAATGCTCAGAAGCCTCATTTTGACTGGTAGGCTCCACGTCGATATTTTGGAGACTGAGTGCACAGGAATGTACCAAGACCTAGCAACAATTCGCTATCCCAACTTCGAAGAAGCTGTACCTAGACTGCGAACACCGTCAGCATTGACTGTGACTTGAATGTTCAAAGTTGGAAGTCAGAAGACAGCTAAAAAGTATCTAGATGATCTCTTAGCAAAGATCCACTTCCCACAGAAACTTGATCTCCGGATCAAGTGCCGTACCTTTGGTAGCTGTTGGACTCTAGAGGTCTCAAAGCTGAGAATCCAAAAACTGAAGGTACAAGAGTATGCCCACTTTCTTTGATCTGATCTATGGAAAAGCCTGCAGCTTCTGACTTGGCAGGGTATCACGGAGCTACACGGAAATTTCGAAAGCTGAGAGTCCAGCCACGATCCACTGGCCCTGTTGCGAAGACATGCAAAAGGTCCTAGTCCAAACAAAGTCACTAGACCGCAATCGCCGCTGTGGGTCTCGAGTTACCTGTGACGGGAAACTTGCTTTCCGGCAACATGAACGCTCGGTGCTGTCCGGTGCCTCTGGATAAATCCTGGTCGACTATGGTTTATCATTCGCGGCTGGCTGGTGGTCTAGGTTCCCTAGAGGCGTCCTAAGAGGGAACTGTTCACTCGCGACGATCGAAAGGAGGACGATGAACCCCGATGACGCGATTCGTCCGGCACTTGTTGACACTGTCCGAGGGTTTACGGGTGACTTTGCTACGCTTTGCGATAGTTTGCGAGGTGGAACGGTGTCGGGCACGTCGGATGGACTGAGGGAGGTGGTCAGGTCGCAGTCAGGAAGCTGAGGAGGGCACGTGTCTAGGACGGGTTAGGAGACGAAGAGAGGAAGACGAGGAACTCGCAGGAACAAGGTGAGGAGAAAGAGAGAGAGAAAGAGAAGAGTGATGAGAGAGGGAGGGAGAGGGAGGACTGAACGTAGCAGACCGTTTTGAGGCAGTTTTGGCACTGTTACCAGCGCGGACCAGCGAGCACCAACCCCGAGCTGCGCCTCCACCTCCGAAGACGACGACAGCGACAACCACGGTGGCGGAGAAGATGAGCGGAGGTCCCCGCGCTGAAGAGGAAGAAGAGCGAGCGGAGGCGAGGGCGTATATTCTTGATTTGGGCGGATGGAAATCTGAGATTGCTCCATATCGGGCTGTGCGCCGTGACCACAGAGGTGCTCTGTAATAGCAGACATCTGAAACTTCTCTTTCTGCTCGTCTCTCCTTCTCTCTCTCTCTCTCTCCCTCACTCTCGCTTTCTCATTCTCTGTTTCTCTTTCCCTTGCTTTAGTTTTCGGTTCGAATCAACTTCTTCTTTCGTTGCGCGCCTGTGCGTTTCCGCTTTTTCTCACCACTGTTTAGGCTCACTACTCCTCAGCTGGATTATGTTTCTGCCGCTATCGACATATTGGATTTTTACTTTGATCTTTTCTTATTTGGAGCAGTTTCCATCTCCGTTCAGATTGTTTTGCGTAACTTCATTACGGGCTCTTTATAATACACAAAGTGTAAATTCCCGAGTTATATCAACAATCACGTCGAAGAAAATATTTACATATTGATACGGACGTTTTATATTCATTATGATGTTCTCGAAATTGATCAGATACGGTTACGGGCACTCGAGAATTATAAAACATATTTATCCACGGAATATTTTCGGAGGAAAATGGAGGAAAATAATTTTGGATAATATGAATGTAAACATTTCAATGATCAAACGAGTGATACACAGTTTCAGTAGTTAAAAAAAAATTGTTGCTAGCTCCTATACCGCATCGGGTAACATCAGATTGATTTTCCTAATACCGCTAGGCTGTTTCGATAACGGTTTAATACCACAGCTTGATATTCAGGAATTCATTGCTAACAATGTTATTAAACCGATCCCACCACCAGCCAAAACCGCGCGGCTAATTGACATCCGGATAATCGAGATTCTACTGACGAAAATAGAATGTTACATCTGGCTGACGTCACAAGACCATTGTTACCGTTACTTCACGAAACTATTGTGATCTGATCACATTCCAAATTTATGCCGATTCCTGTTGCCAACAGACGATCCGTTCGCGTTTATAGAAACAATATAAAACATGTATCTACTATACAAATACAAACACGAATGCATTTCGGAAACACACGTTGCTAAAGGTATTTTTCAATTTAAAATATTTTATGCTTCAGACTATTAAAATGTCAATTCAGACTCTTGTGTAGCGGCCAGCCATGGGCGAGGTTGTTTAGTAGGAACAGCGCTATTG
>CM052248.1:1900049-1910219 GCA_028455795.1 Lasioglossum marginatum
TCTTTTATTTATTCCGCGACGGTCACCGGTGTCCGACGCTAACAAAATACTCAAAACACATGTATGTATGACGGTTACCGATTACCGTCGACAAAATTTACATTTCCAAGATTTTTCTTCCAAACTGCGACGGTCACCGGTTAAATCATTAAGGGAAGAAATACCATCCAATTTGGTTTCTATTTCTTGCAATCGATACAAGCAATTTTTATTTTGCATAAAGATCCGCAGTCTCGTAATGAGTAATGACTTGACACTTTATCCTAGTGAACATTCATGGTGAAACAGGTTCGATCGTGTCATCTGTCGAACTTCATTGATAACTTATCACATTCCTACGAACTGTCAGGTTATTCAATCTGAATCGTCGAACTCCCAGTTATTTGCAATTTCATCGCCCAACCGATTGCGTTACAGTTCATTCACTTCTTCATCAATGGCTGTTACTGTCTCTTGAAATTCTAGGATATCCATCGTTCCTGCCGTTATTTTATGGTCACGCGCAACAATTCAAACTGTCATAACACGGTCAATGCTACTCCCAATGTATAAAACATCTGCACAAACGGCACAAACGATGCACACCAAATAATTGAAAGCTACTGAGAATTGTCGAAGAATCGAATAAGCAATTGTCCAACAACGCTCAGTTAATTCTTTGATTCAAGGTCCCATATGTCACCAGGAACAACTTCCACAAATTTGTTCCCCGCAAGAAGATGTCATAATAGTTGTCTCTCCCACTTCAAACACACGGCACGTGTGTTCTATGAATACACCGGATCATGACTGTAAACCTCGACTTTCATGCTCCGAAAAACAGTCGCGAATCAAATCGAACTTTCTTCTCCGAACTGACGCAACGCTTGTCGAAAATCACGGGAAAGAATACGGATTATTACTATTACTCACCATTGGATGGGAATCCATTCCGGGTGTTATCGAGAGGTCCGCGCCGCTTTGTCACCCACGACAACGACACAACGCTCACGGCGCGTGCTCGGTGCGGGACTGCGTCTACGCCACGCGGCGCGCGCCTGCACTCGCGCAAAGGTTAGCCGCGTGAATCCTCGCACGCATATACAATCACACACCTTCTGTTTCTCTGGATCACTGTTTACAAACCGCGGTCACAGAATCTCACTGTTAAGTTCGGCATTCAAGTGACACGGCAGCGAACGCCTTATCTGCGAACGTGTACGAACCTGTCACGAGTTCGCGAGGCAGTCGCGCACGCGCGCGTGCGTCGCCGGTCGCATTCAAGCGTCACGCAGCCAACAAGTTCATCGAGACGTTCGGTACACTATAGCGCGGCACGTTCGCGGGCTGTCACGCATAAACGGGACGTTGTTGCACACGGAATGTCACACGACGCCGGCAGCGCGCGCGCGTATTTTCGAAGTCGCGCCGTCGCGTCGCGTCGCCGTGAGAGATAAGGGAGAGGACGAATCTCGAGCGACTAGGGACACACACTAGGGAGACGAGCGAGACAGCCAGAGCCCGGGCGAGCGCGCGTTCGAACCGATGCGATGCATCGCGGCGGCGCGATTCGAGCGAACTATTCGCCCGTGTTCGCCCGGCTTCGGCTAACCTCGGCCCCCGTCGACCGGCCCGGTCTAGTGCGCGGGCGGCTACAACCGACGCGCCACTCGGCTGAGATCGGGGGACGAGCGCCCATTCGGAGCCTCTCTGTCAATGGACCCCTCTTCAATTGTTTTGCGATCGTTCCCTTCGAACTACAGTGAATGTAAACAGTATCCGTACGACCTTTAAACCAGAATAACTGTTTGTTTTATTACCACGTTTTTATTAGCTCGCTTTCTTGTTTGTACCAAACGACCTGATCGTTTTGCAAGCGATTAGAAGCATTGGTTTATCTAATGATATGCAAACATTTTGCAGAAATTATAATTTACAAGGTTACATGCGAAAATAGAAAAGGCATTTTCTAAAACATTTTTATTTGGGCCAGTAATTCGAAAATTCAAAATATATTTTTTGCGGATCTATGTTGGTTATACACGTACTGGAAATTTCATCGAAATCGGTTGACGCGGGAAAAAACGACACAATCGAAAGTAGTGTATAACTACGATTTTCACAATTTTTAATCGCTTGTAGCTCGTGTGTATGTAAATCAACTTCCATGAAATTTTCAGTATGTGTATAACTAACATAGATCTACAAAACATGTATTTTAACCCTTTGCACTCGGAGCTATTCTAACTCGAAAATGAAACATTTCCGACCTAGAATAATTCCATTCTATATAATTTTTTTCATTTCATGAATATGAAATTGATATAACACCTCATACAATACTTGAATGTTTAGTAATTGATTAGCTACCAAGATATTTAATACTCTAAACAATATTTTGAATAATGGTGTCGCAATTTCTAGTGGTGATTCTCACTCACCACTCGAGTTCTAAGGGTTAAATTTTCATTAAGGGGCCAAATAAAAAAGTTTTGAAAAATGACTTTTTTATTTTTGCTTGTAACCTTGTAAATTATAATTTTTGGAATATGTTTTTTTGCATATCGTTTCGTAAACCAATGCTTCTAATGGATTATAAAAAATCAGCTCGTTTGGTACAATTATAAAAAAGTTATTCTATTTTAATCTACCAAACCTTAAAAGTAACTGGAACTTGTTCCAAAAATAAACGTAATTTATATGCAAAAATAATTTTCTCAAAAAAAATGTTTCCAACAAAAGTTGAAGAATATTTAAACATCTACAAACTCCTATTATTAATTATTGTTTTTCGACAGTAAATAAATCGTCCTCAAAAGATCTTTTCGATTTTTTAAATATTGAAATGCATTCTTGATGTCGTATCATTAAAAAAGATGTTCATTCATAAAGAAAAGTTTATATTCTTACAATAGTAAAGTATATGTACCAAACAAATACAAGAATATGAACACAAATAATAAATACTTTTCTTAATCTGTTTATACTTGTACTGTGTCCTAATAAAACATTTAACATTTTCTAATAAAACACGTTACTGATTAAAATACAATAGAATGATCTTGTGCATCACATATATAGGCCGCAAATTTTTGGAAAAATACACAAAAGGCACAACAATAAGAAAAATAAAAAAGTTAACCAATATTGGAGGGGGGGGGGGGTTAGACACCCTAAACGCGGGTTAAATCAAAATGTTTTGTGACTGTTTTTCACAGTCGGAGCTCATAAATCGGTAAATCTGCATAAATATTGCATTATGTATGTACATCGAGTAAAACTACGGATACTCGAACCTTATCGTTTATCAACTGATTTAGACGACGTTGAAAGAACTGTGCAGCGTACTCGCTTCCGCATATGCAGCCCGCCTTATCGCATATCGGAACCGTGGCATAAACTACATCTCGTTCTCGAAACTCGAAACTTTCTGTTTGCATAGCTGCCTGGACTTTTCTAGTGGCACGTTAGCATTGATACTAACGACGGATAAATGATATCTACATTTCTTGACCCCGGCAGTTCGTTTCCTGTTTACACGCGAATAACAGTTAGCGAATCACGAAATTTTATGTATACATACAGGGTGAGGCACCTAAACCAGGCCATCTGAATAACTCGGCTGCTATTGGTGTTAAGAAAAAACGCATCGGATGGAACTTTCTTGGTTTCGAGGGTGGATTAATCTGATGACAGTAGCATTTTTGTAGGTGGACGCGTAAAAGACATATGAAGATCAATTTCATTTTTTTAAATAGAATGCCCAATATTTTTGATCGAACTCGAATGAAGCACAAAATTCTGCGTAGAAAAGTATTGACCTTCATATACCATAAATTGCCTGTTTTAGGTGCCTCACCCTGTATATAGGCTTCTTCGTGCGTTCGTCCAACTGGCACTAACCGCCGACTGGAATGAAACTTGAAATTAATAAACGTACTGCTACAATTTATTATTGTATTTCTGGCTCTACAGCTGTACGAGCTAACGTGTTTACGTTATCAATACGAGTGCAGAAATATTCTTGGGTATTTCAACGTGAACACGGCGTTAACAATTATTATAAATCACTGTTGGGAGATTTTTCGACGCGAGGCCTGAGAGTCTCTAGCAGTCTAGCATTTGCTTGTTGACCATAAATCATTTGTTGCCAAACTCGCTGTCACTTCTACATATTACTATATATTTGGATATTTTTCCTTGTCGTCTTCTAATTTTCTATATTTCTCTATATTTTTATATACTGTTCTTCATTTTCCCTTATTGTAAATTATAATAATATTTATAATATTAGGTATATTAATATACAATATTATATTCAATACTGTCCTTAATTTAATCGAATTGCTCTAAAATATTAAAGTAATTACTAAGAAAGTACAATCTAATATCTAATATTAAAACATTTAATTGAACATGCGATTGAAATAATTAAGAAGAAGAAGAAAGAAGAAGAACGAAGAAAATATTATTGTTTTTGTTTACAAATTGAAGAAATATTAACAAAAATCAACAGAGTTAAGTCAGCATTATTCTGCACACGCTAGCTGTACATATGTAGTATGAGGAACCGCACATTCACTAGTTATAATAGCGAATACGTGTAAGCGCATACAGCCTCGTTGAAACAAGCCAATCATGGAAATAATACTTCGCGCGATTGTCTGCACAGCCATTGCTCTGTATCACGCTTATTCCTGTCGTCAACCGGCATCTGGCACTTTACTCTAGTTTTGCATATCCGTTGCGATTCTGCATGTAGAATGACGAGATCGCCAAAGTGATTTACATTTTCTGGCATCCGATCAACTCCTCTTTACACGATATTGTACTTAGATGTCTCTTATATCGAGTTTCACCCGTCTGCCAAACCATTAAACGATCTCAACAGTTTTTCAACAGTTGCCCCTGATCTAATCAATCTGTTTATCGTAACGAGAATATGAAAACTGAGAAACCCGAAATTCCAAAATCAAATAAATTATTATAACCAAAAAGGGATAGTATTTTACAACTGATTTTCAAATAATACAAAAATCTACAAAATCTAATAAAACCAAGATATCAGTTTAAAAATTATTACTTTCGTTCGCTGTAGGTAGTAATTATTCTCCGAAATTATTCTCTGAAAATTGAAATAACATGAAAACGAGGTCTCAGACCTCAGTATGGATTATTTTAATACTCGCTTTGGTATTCCGTATCGAAATCTATTACTTCAATGTATATCGAAATTAATTCCTCGCCGATACGCTTAATAAGCAATAAAGTCATTCAGCTGACAGTAAATTAGGTAAAACCTGAGACCAGATAACATTGTATGTGTATATCGAGCAATTACTTCCAGGAAATAAACTGTACAAATTCAACTCCACTTTCTCGAGATTTGTCTCGTAAGAGAGGGATTTGCATGGACATCCGGGGCGTCTAACGAGAAACCACTCGAAACCCTGTCCCCATATTCTACACCGTCGTAAATGCGATTTAATTTCCTTGCGACGCACGGAATAGCAATTATTACTTTCCACGACAGCCGCGCAACGTTCTGAAACAAGGTTGCAACTAGCGCTGGCTTGCCAACGTGCAAACTATAGCGGACGATTTAGAATCTAAGTTGGATAGAACTAGTTTCTTCCTTGGCTGGCGACGAATTCTAATATCTGCGATCATTAAACTGATCTTTACGAGAGTACACAATTTTCAGGTTCGATCAATGGGAAGCGGAAACTTCAGAACACGATGGTTGAACACGCACTTGATTCGTTTAAATAAACAAACACAGTGTCTGACTTGTATTTACACTGATTGTCGCTCACCTGTTTCATATTTTATCTCTTATCTCTTCTTGACTTGCTCAACGCTTGCGCTCTTTCTTCAGATTGTTTATTTGTTTTGTCTTTTCTCGATGATAATTACTAATAGACAGACATGATCTTTAATACACTATTTTTTATGACGAGTTGAGAAAAATATATATGGCTCTTAGTTTACTTACAAATGAGTGTGATCATGAAATAAATAATAAGATTTTATTAAAAAATGTTATTTATTGCATTTTATGACTGTTCCTGTATGGGAACTTTATACATACGCCCTTTAAAACAGAATATGTTTTTTATAATTGTACCAGAGCGATCCGATTGTTTGTAAGCAATTAGAAGCATTAGATTACTGAATAATGTGCAAAAAATATTTTCCAAAAATTACAATTGATCAGGTTACATGCGAAAATAAGAAAAGCATTTTTTGAAACTTTTTTATTTGGCCCCTTAATGAGAATTTAAAATATATGTTTCGTACATCTATGTTAGTTATACACATGCTGAAAATTTCATCGGAAGTGGTTGACGCACCAAAAAACGACACGCATCGAAAGATGTACGATTCTGTGTATTTTAAGCAGAAACTGATCAAAAGTCGTGAAAAACTATGATTTTGACCAATTTTAACCGCTTGTAGCTCGTGTGTATGTCAATCGATTTTGATGAAATTTTCGGCATGTGTATAAGTAACATATATCTTAAATTCTCATTAAGGGCCCAATAAAAAAGTTTTAAAAAATGTCTTTTTTTATTTTTGCATGTATCCTTGTAAATCATAATTTTTGGAAAATGTTTTTCTTGCATATCATTTCGTAAACCAATGCTTCCAATTGATTATAAAAAATCAGGTCGTTTGGTACAATTATAAAAAAGCTATTCTGTTTTAAAGGGCATACGAATACTTATGAGACTTTATTCATAACATGCTCAACATGCTCAAAGTCTTCGGTATTGTCTACTTAATTTACTATAGAACATTTGAAATTAAATTCCCCAATCGGGAACGGAATGCAATAGAGGGTTAATATTTCAGATTTTGTAAAGGCTTTGCAAATAGCGTAACACGTGCATAAATGGAGAAATTCCATACCAGGGCAGCCGAGACCCTATTTCCATTGAATTGGTAAAATCAGAATACCGTAGTCAACATTAGTAAGAATATAGTCCAAGTTTTAAAATCTCTAAAATCCACAAAAATTTACCATACTCTGTAATCTTGTGTATGTATAACTACTACAAATCTTTCCCTCCCCATTATACCTATAAATGTTTACAAATATAAAGACATAATACAGATAAAGAAAAAATGATTTCGGCGCAACGGTTCGATCAAATAAACAATTAAAGCAATTTTACAAATAAATTTTTACTTTCTACGTTTCGATCCTAATTTGGATCATTTTCACGAAAGCGGAAAAAAACTGCGTCTGTTTCTGGTGCCTCGTTGTCTGTACCTCAGTAACCGGTGAAACAACGTATGAAGAACACGTGTTACCAAACAAAATATCCATGTTAAAATTTCTATAAAGCAAGTGAGTAACAGCATATAATACTTAATGTTGAATAGATGGTGTAATTTTCCAATATCATAACCGTTTCTCTGTGGTATATTTTCAGATTCAAAAAATTGCAGTTTTTTTCCGCTTTCGTGAAAATGATCCAAATTAGGATCGAAACGTAGAAAGTAAAAATTTATTTGTAAAATTGCTTTAATTGTTTATTTGATCGAACCGTTGCGCCGAAATCATTTTTTCTTTATCTGTTTTAACAATCTTACGATCGATAACTTTAACAACATTTATAAAGACATAATATTGTAATCTTGCGTAATATGTTATAATCTTCGTGGTCGCTAATGACCTTGTTGTTGATGCGACCTGTATAAATAAATAAATTTAAAAAAAAGAGAAAAGAATACCGTAGTTTACAATAAAGATCTAGCGATTATGGTTCCTCCGGGACACAAGAATCACTTCCGGGCGCGTTATTCTGCTGTCAGAGACGCGGCCGTGTGCAATTATGTAAACCAGATGATACGTGGAACGGTTACCGTCCACGATCGCAGTTACTTATGCTGAAATGACTGCGGCAAGATGGAGTAAGTGCGGATTGTAATTCCGTCTGAAGTAAACGCGCCCACGCCGTCGCGCCAAAGAAGGCCTGAACCGAACCGAACCGCGGATTTGTCGCATTCGTTCATAGAACGCCTCAAGACCGGCTCAATATACGAGCTGGCAACAGTTCGCGATCCCCGCGAAACTTGTTCGTTAATGCTCTGAAAACGGTGCGATATTTTTGCTTAATAATGACGCGGCGACGGGCCGCCATTTTCCACGCTGCCAGCAGCGCTTTCCTTCGACCTTTTTGCCTTTATCGGTGCACCGTGCAAATCACTCCCATAAAGCAGACAGTCGAGAAAACGTGTGCTGCACGTGGTCGTTTTATTATAAAATAATATCCTGCTGCAACAGAATTGCCGGTCAACCACGCGTACCTTCCAGTATCCTCGGCACAACTTCACTTTGGACGGTCATTTCTTTTGCAACTTTATCGCGGGATTATTTTCCACGACCAAGACGGCGACGGATTTTATTGTAACGCAGGTGAAGTCGTACCCTTGCTGCTTTCCCTTCACCCCTCTGTTAACTATACTGACATACACCAAAAATGTCGAGTTAGTCAAATTATATCTCAAAGTAATAACTCGAAGTTCGTATTCTTGCCTTTTATAAATCAATGAAATCATTTCTGGTTGTTCAAGTAATTTAGTTCAGTTTCGTATTCAGCTTTACGCTCCAGTTGTAACAGTAGATATTTAGTAAAAATTGTGCGACATCAATTAGCAGTTGACGCGACACACAAAACTATAAATGAAAGAGACATTATTTTAGAATTGCTACTTCGAAAGTTGGACTAATTAGCATTGGCGGGCCGTCTCGGGTTGAGGATTTTCCGGCGGGAGAGAGAACGGTGCATCGTGAAAACGACTGCAGCTTTATTTGTTGAAGCGAGACTCGCCTCGGTTTCCACAGGGTTTGCCAACGGTGAGCGAGAGTTGCATAACGCGGCCGGGGAACGCGCAAAGTGCGATTATAAATCCATTTCATAACGTAAACTGTTAATGCCAGATACAGACGTAGGCAAGCCGGGGGTACGCGCCGAAAGTGCAATACGTTTGGGTTAAAGCATCCGCCTGCCAAATACGGTATAATCGTATCTTAGAATCATAGGAGCGATACTGTTGCGCGCCTCAAGCTTTGTCGCTGACGTCTGAATCGTAATTGCATGCGAAATATTATAGTCCGCGGAGGGATTTCCTAATACGGCGCACGGCCGCGTAAGGAAAGATAAACTACCCTACATTAGGATGTCCAACATCCTCTCTAACATCTCGTACAGGGGGGGAATGAGCCAGTTGTGTAACGGTTTAATAGCAAGAACTATATTACCGGCGTAAAAGACCGAGGATACGGCTCTCGCTGCGGCGACTCTCCGCTCCGATCCTCGCGAAAATACTGCTCGCAGCTCGTGTTCGGGAACGTTTCTCGGCATTTTATATGTTAATTGACACACCGCCCTTACCTCGCCGGGAATATCTTCACCGCTCGAAACAGACCAAAACGAGGAGAACCGAGCGTTTATCGACGCCGGATCGTAATTTGCGAGAGTGGGATGCCTCGTGTATCCCGCGAGAATCTTTGGTGGCTCGGGTATCATCGTGTGCTGGTACAGTAAACGCCTCTTTACTGTCCAACAGCCGTGTTTTGCACGGACAGTGATCGTACCCAGACACTATTTTTTATTTACGACTGCGTCTACCGCGCCGACCGCGCCGAACGAACATAGAGAAGGACAGAGGAGCAGTGGAGTGGGTAGGCACTGAACAGTAATCGTGCCCACGAACCCGGACAGCAAAGGGGCGTTTACTGTACTTTCAATGTTCGTAATCAACACTATAGCAGCTGACGCGACTTTTATCGACAGTATGTTGCATCGATTACTGCATAATACAGGGTTCAACGTAAAGTTCGCATTTTTGGATGGAAATAACACTGTCCAACAAATTTAAACTTTTTTTATGTTTTCATATAACTGTTGGGTGGATCTTATAGAGTTTCTTGCGCTGATTCCGAATCTGTCCTTAATTTTTCTCCTACACGCACGGTTTTTGAGAAACTTGACTTTGAAAAAAAAACCTATTTTTCAACTTTAAACAAGTATTGTGATGTTATTATAATAGATATTGAATTGTTATAATAGACTTTCCTGAATACAGTGATATCCAATATTAACCCTTTGCACTCGGAACTATTTTAACTAGAAAATTAAACATTTCTTCCGATCTAGAATATTTCCATTCCCTATGATT
>CM052248.1:1910319-1937032 GCA_028455795.1 Lasioglossum marginatum
AGCTCGGCTGTCCTTATCTACGTTCGGCAAAAGTCAAAGAATACTATCCCTAGCGGATAAATGTCCCTCGGCAGACCCGTGCTGGGGACTTATATCGATAAAACACTGTATCAATTTTCATGTGAGTCCAGGAATCGATTTTTCACTTTGTTCGGACTTCGAAAACGACTCGAGACGAACTAAACATTGTTAAGATATATTAATAACAAAATAGGTTACTCAAAACATTGCCAATTTTTAAATAAATATGTTTAGTCGTTTTATCGAAATTTTTCTCAAAAATATTTTGGCCATGAAATTTTCAGCATGTGTGCAACTAATATAACATGGATCTACAAAATACAAAATTTAACTTTTCATTACGGGCTGGAATAAAAAATCTTTAAAAAGTTTATTTTTCCACGTATGTAATACCTACTTTTTGTTTGTTAAATCGATGCTTGTAATTGGTAAGAAAAAGTCAAGTCGTTTGATCCAATTTTTCTCCAATCAAATGTTTGAGTATTATTTTCGTGAACGAGAGAGAAATGGATGATTCCTTGCTTGCACGACAAATCAACACCGCGTAAATAGTTCATTAGCGGGGCCAATGGCCCGGGATAGATAGGACATTCACGGACACATGTTTTCAGGAAAACGTGATCGCGCCCAAACATTCCAATCCCACGCAAATCGCTGTCCCTAAGTCCCTGTCCACGAAATGCCAGGTACTCAAACGCGAGACGACCGAACGTCGGAACAATTTAGCGATCGACATTTGCCGCTCGCGATCGCCTAAATAGGTAGAAAGTTGTTTATAACACCGGAACACGATCTGTAACCGTGGCAGTTTCAGTAAAATTTACGATTTAAACAGTACCGTAAAATACATAATGATTTACAACCTGCCGCGAGTATTGTGGATACGTATTGTTAAACCTTGTGAGATCAAATCTTGTAGGAAGCTGTTGTTTCGAAAATGTCCTCCGACATAGAGGAAACTTCGAAAATGGGCTCCATTTGGATAGAAACCGTTTGAAATTGCTGGCAATTAAAAAGTGGAGACACTTTTCTAATATTTCTTCTTTTCATCTGCACACTTTGAAGTTATGAGCCACTTGACATGTTCCATTTCGGCTGGCGAAAAACAGGAACCTATGCTCTGAACTATGCTCTGATTGGCCCGAAAGAAGAAATCCTTTCTATAATGTTTTAAAGTATTGTTATGGAATTAAAAATTAACTTAGGGTCTAATATTTATTCACACTTGTGCACATTTGTACTGTGCAAATTTATTTGAAAAATACTTATTAGAAAAGCCATCGAATCGGGAAACGAAAACTTTCCGAAATCGTTCTTATATAGAAATGTTATTTTTCCGGTTGCACGGATCAAGCAAGCACCTGCGCTTATGCTTCAGAGGTTCTCTTACGTTCTTCATACATATATGCTTTTATTAGTAAATATCTCTAGCTACTCTAGCATATACTACGTACTACAGGTGAAATCACCGTTCGTAGCCTGTGGTTTTTAGAATGATGAGAGTTAAACGTAGGCATTGGTAGGCATGCACGCGCATTACATAAGCTATGAAATATTGTTGCTCAAACCGGAAATTATCTCATGTATGCATTGGAGATCGGATACCGCGCAAAAAGACAAAGGAAAAAACACACATTCTCCTTCGCTAATCGCATAATTTATAAATCTCGCCGACATATGATATACTGCTATTCGCTACGGAAGAGAAAACTGCAAAAATACGCGTTTCGATTTGTATTATTCGACATTTTCAAGCTGTACTGATTTATCGAGCGAAAGTGCTCGTGAGCAGACCTGGGCAAAGATTTGATCTGAAAATAAACAAATAGTATATAATAATTATACTATAATTTTAAACAATCGCCAAAATGAGGTCATTTGAAATTGCAAAGTATTCATTATTATTTAAACAAGAACAAATGCTACGGTGGCTGTAGCACAATGGAATGCTTGTCGAGTCATAATATTGGAAAATTTCTCTACCGCTAAAAACTTGCGACAAAGTATTATTTTATGTTCGACAAACGTGAATTAGTATAATTATTGCATTACGTAATTTTTGGTAACGCACGTGATTTCCAATTAAATCCGGGAATTGCCGAGTTTCCTAGCATTAGCGGTGCACAAGTATAAATTATTCCCTAATCGCCGGTGCGAGAGTGGCTTGCAATAGTTTATACGCAAAGAGAAAAGTTGCATAGTATAGTTGTTCGCCGGCGGACTATAAAAGAGCAAAATCACAGGTTTTTTGCATGCAAATCTCCGGGTAATAGCGACTAGAACGGAATTACTTTATCGTAAGTGGAACGCCATTACTCTCTTCCAGGAAATTTCAATTCTTTAAGTGTATACGAAGCGTTTCAGTTGCAGAAACACGTACATGGTGGCGCGATGGATGCAGGCCCCGGGTTCTTTCACCTGTTATCAAGGAGACTTCATTCACCGAGATATGGTGGCGCAATCTGAATGGCAACGCCATTGCTCGCTTGCTCGAATGATTTCACTTCCTTCAAATTCGATCTGCATTCCTATCGAAATTATGTGTGCGGATCTCTGGACGACCGAATGGCCGTGCACAATTTCCATGGTTAAATAATTTCTCAATTCATCTTTCATTTGTTCAAATAATTCGAATTCTCAAAAATAATTTATAGTTACTTCCGTAACCTCCTCTCGAGGTGAAACTATTTATCATTTCATTTGAACAATGTGATTGAAATAAAATATCATTTGAAAATAATTCATTCGATTGAAACGTCAAATGAAAATAAATTTTTTAGGCAACTTATAGAATACAAATAACAAAGTATTTGAAATAATGAATTATTTCAAATGATTGTTATCTTATTTCAAATTAAATGTGCCCGACACCCTGACACATAATTCGCATCTGCATTGAGCGAATATCGATTTCCAAATATTCTCGAATGTGAAATCGGGCGATAAAATGAATTTTGAAATATTGTGCTATACAAGTAAAAGTATTTCAATGACTATTTCGAATACTTTTTATTGGAAACGTAGCCAGCTCTGTGCTGCAGCGAAGCCGAGCAGTTACTAGGCAGACACGCTCCGATCCGATGCAAATTTCCTCGACACCCGAGAGCACAGATCTGTTAGGCGTGTAGGCGAGAGATGTCCATCCTCTTATAGGACCAGTCCTCCACTCGCGCCGGACGAGACGGTGTTGGTAGTGACGCCATTGGCGTCACCTGAAGACTTATTCGGATGAGGTAGGAATGCGAGAAACGGAGACTCGATTTTAAAGGGAAATTAAATGTGCTGGAACTATGAAGAGTCAAATGCACCTTACATCATAATATATTCATGTATCATGATAATATTAGATGATTGCGAAAGTTTGTGCCCGATTTCAAAATAAAACACAAACGGTTGCATTTTAAAATAACAATCAATAATTTATATCGCCACCACCGTTTTCTGCAATTGTCTCCTAACGCTTTACAAACTGGATTCTTTTTTCGTAAAAGATAATCAGTCCAAATGAACATAATGTCCATTATAATATTGCTATAAATTGTTACTATTATGTATAATATGGAAAACATTCGCTTCGACCATGGTGGCGCCCATGGCCGTCGCACAGCTCCAGCGCACACTGCGATGGTTGATACACAGTGCCTATTGGACGACTCTGTAGGTACATACGTACAACTCCACGGGATTACGTGCAACTTTCCATATCGAGGAGTTTTATAGCTGTGGCTCTTTGTAGTGGGATAACCAGGGGCGCCTACACGCGTTCGACTTCGACCACTTCAGCTCGAAGTGGTCAATAAGACAAACATCCGCGAGTACGGGGCTGCATTCGTGAAACGTGAATGCCGGGAGTACCATCCAAGAAAAGAGATGTTCCTCTCTCGGATCGAATAAATAGCAACGCTTCAGATCGACCCTCTCGATACATGTTACTAGCATAATACTCGGAACGCTATATAAAGAACTTAGACTGAACGAGTATCTAATTCAACTCGCCCAGTAAAAATATTATAAACACTCTAAATAATTATTTACACCGGGCCGCGTTACACGATGTTTATACATTCCACAGAAGTAAACGCAAGTAGTATTATGCTGGTATAATAATTTATTATACAGCATAGTTCGTACAAAACATGACAATAACTTTATAAACTGTTCGCATTATGCATAATGCAACTTTCAACGTTTCTTACGTTTCTTATTTATTATACAGTGTATGTACAATAAATAATTTAATGCTAATTACTAGACTGCGAATTGTAAAACATACAATCCAAATATGAAAATCTTTCTACGTTTAAATTTCACCTGTCCATGTTTGTCGTAAACGCATACAATCCGCAGTGTACTAATTACATTCTAGACTTGGAATTTAATTGTCCCTAGAGCTCAGACATGTCTAACAATGCATTTAAATGCGTCGGCAACCAATTCATGCCGTTATGACACACGAACAGGACGTTGCCGTCTATGTAGGCTTGCACGTTGCCCACTTTGTAAACTTGTTTCGCTTCCCTGTAACGATTTGGTATTGGCATGAACAGGATGCCTCTTTCCTCGCACTTCTTCTGCACGAGGTCCTTGAAGCCATGGGGTATTTGCGATGCTGTTCTCACTGCCTCTGCGAGCCTCTGCGAAAATGTATATTATCATAAAATTTGCAACGAAACATATGACTAGATTCCAATGAATGTGTAATAAATCAAATCGTACCTCCATCCTTGGTTGAGCATTTGCTGGCATCTGTGACATAGTAGGCTGAGTCCTTTCCAAGCTTGTCAGATACGAAACTTGTTCCATTGCTCCTGGTTGATGGCTTTGTGTTCCACTGACTGCTCTATTCATCATATCCAACGCTTTCTTGAAATGCTCTATAACATAAATTGATATTATGAGTTACATACGCTTAGTATATGCATATATCAAATTTGATTGCATATTAAACTTACCTTTCACTAGAGGTTCGGAGAGTAGTTTCTCACTCAGCATGCCTTTCCATCCCATGTACCAGTTCGTAACTTGATCATAGTTGGGGGAATGATTCAACCACAATGCTAAAACTTGCAACCATTTGGGGAAGAAGAATTTGTCGAGCAAACTTGCCATTATGTGAATTGGAATCAGCTCTCTCCATTCGTAAACCCAGTTCCATTGATCTAAATGCTGTTGGTGTGGATTTATGACAAATTCTGAGAGCGCTATTTGCAGTTTTGGGATTATGTTTTTTACTAGGAACGCTTCCATGTCTCCCTTTGCGAAGACATTGGACCATGGTTGTAGCATTAGCCTAGCAGATCTGTCGGATGGATGCCAGCCGCCTAATGCAGAACCTAGTTTCCGACGTATTATTGGATATATTAAAGTGTCCAAACGATTTCCTGCAACAATCAAATATTTAATAAGTCCTAGAACGTAAGAATAGCATTTTTCAACATGAATTTTGTATTTTAAAATCCATACTTACGTAATAGTGGTAGCCAAGGATGAATCCATGTGTGAATAGGCACAGTGTCCGTAAGAGGATTCCATTCCTCCACTTCCAAAGTAAGCTTTGGAAGTATCAATAAATCTAAAATATTTTCCAATATCCAACCCGGAAGTAATGGCATCCAGATTTCTATTAATTCGATAAGGGGATCCGGCTGTCTACAAGCCCACTGTCTGAAATCAAAATTAGTAAACAATTCAATTTTGATTTTACCTTTATCTATATACAAGAAAATAAAACTTACTGTATGGCTCCCCTAATCGACGGCATCCACGCATTCCAAACAAGTTGATCATACGGATGCATAGTTCTCGTTTGTAGCGTTGTGGTACCGCATTCCAAAATACTCTTCCATTCTTTAAACAACTTAATAGGTTCCATTGGTTGCATTGTGGGGTTCCAACTAGCCAAATAATCCTTTATCTTTGGACCAACGAAACTACTGGCCAATTCACCAAGCTCGTACATTTTATATTCTTCATAGTATTTGTCTTGCAAATCTTTGAAGGCTTCAGCAGTTTCTTGCAACGACAATAGGTTGGTTTCATCCATTAACTTGTCTACGATATCTAACACATTTTCTAAAGTATCGATAAGTTGGCTGTGATGATCTATAACTTTAGATATATTCTTTTTCTCTGCTTCTAACGCGACCACTCTATCACTCAAATGCCTCGTTCGTCTATCATTTTGTATAATATCCTGTTCACACATATCTAGGAGTATATTTAAATTATGCTGTAGCTCTGATAGGGCAAAATTAACTTTGGATTTCTTGTCAGTAATTACAACATTTTCATCGGGTCTCTGTTGACCTCCGGCTATTGCATGATAACCACTGAGGATTCTCTGTTCTGGACCAGTCATATCTATAACCTTAACTCTACTCATTTCATTTGATGATCCTACTTTCTTATTAGGTTTCAATTTTCCATCTTCTAATACTTGATCTATACTTCGGTATACATATTTTAGTTTCTTCTTTGTTGCAGTGCTGTCTCCTTTTCGCCACTGCGATAATTTCCCTTTGGTATCTTTTCCCTCCTCTGCATCATCTTCCTTCTTCTTTTCTGGCATTTTTGGGCATTTTTCTGGACCATAAGCACCAATGGCACCTCTACCTTTTCTCAAATGTGCTTCTACTGGGGCGCTTATGCCTTGTAATTGTTTACCCAATCCTTTGCCAGGTTCAAAACCCATCTAAATAATTAACAAAATATTTTTTAATGTATCTTTATAATAGGAGCCATATAAATGGTACAGAATTTTATTTATGTACCTGTAATAGTAATTTTGCTCCAATACCTTTCGTATGAACTTCCCAACTGCCCATTCCAGTTTGCATAAGCAAGGGGTTAACTTTATTTTTCTTTCTACGTAAGCCAGCAATATCTCCATCCGTATTCATAGAAAAGGATGCACGTAATGGTGCCATGCTTGGTCGTTCGTCTTCAGAACTGAAATAATGAAATCGAAAGATAAGAAAATCGATGCTGAGCCGCTACCATTTCTTGAAGCAAAATTGTGTAACAAGTATCAACTGGAAACAAACTATGAACTGAACAAGAGAAGAAAATGTAATACCTTGAACTATTTGGGTACTCCCTCTGCGATTTACTTGTATTCGCATTGTCGCTATCATCTTCGTCTTTCTCCTCCTGTTCCTCTTTTCGTTTCCCTGCTTGTTGAATACCACCCGCTACAAAACTAACAGGAGCAGTATAATTTTTTGGTCCTTTGTCAAAAGTTCTAAACGATGGTCTGGCAGATAATTCATCTTCATCGCTATCATCTGCCCAGATACCTGTAGCAAAATAATTTTGGTTAGCACATAATGTCACTCAAATACTCGACAAACAATTATAGAAATACTATATATATATATCTTCATAGCAATCAAATTATTAAAGTAGAAATCTTACCAAGCATTTGTTGCTTTTTGGTTAGTTTTCGTCTGGGACGATTAATATTGAATTCATTTTCAAGATCGTAGTCTGTGATCTCAAAACTTTCTACCTCGTCTTCGGACATTTTGTCAATCTATTTTATTTTAATACGTTCGATAAAGAATGTTCACTGTCAAATCCTTAAGTTTGTGGCAGAGAGGATACAAGAGTGTCCACGCCCGGGGTCTTTTCTACTGTTGCGCCGCGATTTGGGGAAATTAGGGATTTCCGTAGGTTCGGGTGCCCGTGGAGCGCTGAAGCATTCTGCTCGTGGAAGATTCGTCGAAAATAACTTGTGCACAAGAAGTTGTAGATAAAAACAGACTTTATTTGTACTCTGCGTTATAGCTCGATGATTCAGGTTGAATTGCTGAATTACAGCCTCGTCCCGGCGTTTAAGGGGGAAGGATCCAGTGACTTTTCTGATTTTTGGGTATTTCAGTGTTACCAACCTCTGTGCAGAAAAAAAGTTCTTTTTGTGGTAACAATGATAAACATACACATGTATCAGCCTAACACTTCAGTTTTGCTATGATTTCACGTTTTTTTCTTTTCTTTATTAATATCTTTATTGCTATTAATAGATCCGAGTGGATTCAAGCCCTTTATAATTTTGTTGTTATGATTCCACGTTGACAGTCCTGACTAGGCGCCATCTCGTCTAACTAGCTGAACTAAAATTGGCTCTAGACTTGCTCTAGACTCTGTCTTCATGAACGGAATATGGGGAAATTGAATGCAATCACAGGCTTCGGTTATTTAGCCTTGTACGAGCATATTTTGAGCTGTACAAAAGTTTATTTGATAGAGGAAGATTAAATGCACTGCGCTCAACTCATGATTTAACGAGAAAAGTCTTTTAGAGACAGAAAAATACATTGGAATCTGCAGGTGTTTTCTCGATTTGTTTTGCCTACTTTGGACACTCATATTATTAGATATAAACATAATCTCGTTAAATCATGAGTTGAGCGCAGTGCATTTAACCTTCCTCTTTAGAATGAGCCCTCACCGAGCCCAAAATTTGCTCAAATAAGAGCAAACAACCGAAGCCCGCAAACCCATGTTTCGACCCAAAAATCTAATTAGATTCTAGTTTCTTTCTAGTTATGTCACTATGAGTCCTCTTTCCGTGTTCTTTTCCTCGTCCAATAGGAAAATTCAGGTCTCTTCCTGGGCGTTGATTCGTCCTCCGGCTGCTGCTCGATGGTGATTGGTGATGGAGGTGCGCGCAAGGGAGTGGGGAGTGACGCGAGGGTGAACGGCCGCAAAAACAGGGGTCGCGGGCGTTTTCTAGCAACCTAACGGTAATTTGTTTATGGGGTGCACGTACACTCGGTGTGTCTCGTACCAGAGAGGAAATGAGAGCGCTCACGCCTATCTCTGAACTTGACTCCACTGTTTGGCACGCTCACGCTTAGCACGGAACAGCTCCTATACCGGCGGTAGAGCCCACTTTTACCACGTAAGAGTAGAGCACACCAGTTTTAGCATGAAACAGAACAGCTAAGCGTCAGCTCTACCGCCGGTCTAGGAGCTGATCCAGGCTAAGCGTCCGCTCTACCGCCGGTCTAGGAGCTGATCCAGGCTAGGATTTTGTGTGGGGGCAGCACTATATCGAGCACGATCAAAACCTGGGCGTGAGCACTCTCATTTCCTCTCTGCTCGTACCTTAGACCATATATACCTATAGACCCGGCACAGATAATTTTCCCCTCGGCAAAGATAAAGTACACTGTGACGTCACATTTTCAAAAGATGTATAAGCTATGCTCATCGACAGTGCTTCAGCTTGGCTTATAGGGGGGTGAGGGGGATCAGCGGGTGCACATGCGCGTAGGTACACAGTATACGGAAAGAATGGACAGGATAATTTCAAAGAATTTAGCATTGTATCATGAAATAATCAATTATAAACTGTATTTGAGATACAGATGTTTATTCTATATGTTTTATTAAGGTATTACAGTAGTATATATGGTCTAAGGTTGCCGTGTCAGCCATTTTGAAATTATCTTAAGATTTATCTTTTGACGTCACAGTGTACTTTATTTTTGCCGAACTGCATTCTCGGTTTTCCTATACACATACTATACCTATGCCGGATCTATAGCTATATATGGTCTAAGTACGAGCCTTAGACCATATATACCTATAGACCCGGCATAGGTATAGTATGTGTATAGGAAAACCGAGAGTGCAGCTCGGCAAAGATAACGTACCGCGTGACGTCACAAGATAAGTCTTAAGATAATTTCAAAATGGCTGAAACGGCAGACCGACGCCGACACTACGCCATTATACACCTGGACCATAACCTGAACAAGTTCGTTTGCTCCAGTTTGCTCAAATACAGTTTATAATTGATTATTTCATGATACAATGCCAAATTCTTTGAAATTATCCTGTTTATTCTTTCCGCGTACTGGGTAGATGGCGCACCCGCTGATCCCCCTCACCCCCCCACTCTCGATTTTCCTATACACATACTATACCATACCGGGTCTATAGGTATATATGGTCTAAGAGTAGGCTCATCAAAAAATCAGTCTTTGTCTCTCCTGCGAGTGACATATCTCCCTCTCTGTCACAGCGCTGTAGGAGAGACAAGGATCTCTCTATCTTTGTTCACCTTTACGCCGATGGTGGTATAGGTTCGCTCCCGCGCACCCTTATGTTTCCTAAAGGGTGGTTATGCCAATGATTCTCACATTGCATCAATTTAATCAATCGTTCCATAATAAAATTGAAAAACAAACAAGCTTCATATGAAACCAAAGTGTATTGGTCGCAAAGACACAATTACGACGGAAGTAGCATCATATTTTTGATAGAATGGCACCAGTGGTCTTCAAATTGTAACAACGTACTGTTTCAACTCCTCCAAAATGAAATTGCAGAACATATGAATAAACTTCTCTTTATACGAAACCAGATTGTATTTGTTCGAGAAGGCATAATTACGACGAAGGTAGCATAATGTTTTTGAAGGAATGCTACCAGTGGTTTTTAAATTAAACTGTTTCAATTTTTCCAGAATGAAGTTGGAGAACGTATGAATAAACGTCTCTTATTTATATGAAACCAAATTGTATTTGTTCGAAAAGACACAATTACGACGGAAGTAGCATCATATTTTTGATAAAATGGCACCAGTGGTTTTCAAATTGTAACAACGTACTGTTTCAACTCCTCCAAGATGAAATTGGAGAACATATGAATAAACTTCTCTTTATATGAAACCAGATTGTATTTGTTCGAGAAGACATAATTACGACGAAGGTAGCATAATGTTTTTGAAGGAATGCTACCAGTGGTTTTTAAATTAAACTGTTTCAATTTTTCCAGAATGAAGTTGGAGAACGTATGAATAAACGTTTCTTTATATGGAACCAAATTGTATTTGTTCAAAAAGGCACAATTGTGACAGTGGTAGCACAATGTTTTTGAAAGAATGCTGCCAGTGGTTCTCAAATTAAGCTGTTCCGATTTTTCCAGGATGAAATTGGAGAACGTATGAATAAACGTCTCTTATTTATATGAAACCAAATTGTATTTGTTCGAAAAGACACAATTACGACAGAAGTAGCATAATGTTTTTGAAAGAATGCTATCAGTGGTTCGCAAATTAAACTGTTTCAATTTTTCCAAAATGAAATTGGAGAACATAAGAATAAACGCCTCTTATTTAATATATGAAACCAAATTGTATTTGTTCGAAAAGGCATAATTACGACGAAGCATAATATGTTTGAAGGAATGCTACCAGTGGTTCTCAAATTAAACTGTTTCAATTTTTCCAGAATGAAATTGGAGAACATAAGAATAAACGTTTCTTTATATGGAACCAAATCGTATTTGTTCGAGAAGGCATAATGTTTTTGAAGGAATGCTACCAGTGGTTCTCAGATAAACTGTTTCAATTTTTCCAGAATGAAATTGGAGAACATGTAAACAAACAATCTTTATAGAAGACTGGTAGCTGTCTAGAGATGGGTCAGTAAGTCAGTAACTACAACACGAATTAAGGACCTAGTACCAAACGGTTCTGAGGATTTTTCCGTTGTCTTTCAGATCGCGGTTGCAGATCCTGGACCAGCATCGTCGCGGCGGCTCATGGTTCCCCATTTCCTCGACGGATAAAGTGAAAGCCATGATCGAGGCTAGAATGTAAAGAAGTCGACGAGCCGAGAGAGGGAAACCACTTTGCCGTCCAGTTACTCCAAGGCAAGCTAAAAGGAATGTTGAACGCTGTGTATCGCGAAATCGTCGAGTCCTGAGCATCTCTAGTCATCCGTCGCAGAACGACATTGTCAACAAAGCGTCAATGGTGAGTCAATCTTCAACCCTAACCGTTCGCCATCTTGAAATGTATTCATCGCGTGTCACCCCCTAATCACCCCCGAAATCGTTGTCCTAGTCAAGAATGCAATTTGGACCAATTGGTCACAATTGTTGTAATTAGCACCTTAATTACTATTTTTGTAACTGGGACCAACCGTTCATTATTTTTTTTGTAATCGGGACCAACTGTATACACTATTTTTGCAGTTGGAAACGCTATCATAGTTTTTGCAATTCGAAAAGTTTCGACCACTATTTTTTAACTCGGCACCAATATTGTTTATGGTTTTCGAAATTAGTACCAATTGTCTACAATTTTAACAAAGTTGCGCCAACTGTTCTATATTTTTGCAATCGGGAGCACTATGATCTTCATTTTTGTAACCACACGTTTTAGAACCGCTTTAATTATAATGTTTGCAACTATAACCAAATTTCTACAGTTTCCAAAGTTGGGACCAATTTTTCACAATCTATGCGAACTGGGACCAATTGTTTTGGCTTTTGAATTTAGGACCAATTGTTCGCAATTTTTCATAATTTTAGTAATCTAGTGCTAATTCTTCACTATTTTTGTAATCGAGAATACTATGATTGGAACTTTTATAATTGGGACCATTTTAGTTATAATTTTTAATTATGAAAAACGAACATAAAATTGTCACACCATAGTAAGAAAAAAGTATAAGACTAACTATTTTATAATGTTCTGAATCATCAAATTCCACAAAAAGTTATAAAACTACACTCATTAGTATCGAATAAAGATTAAAAGGGGATTTAAAAAAATAATTGTATTATACTAAGAAATGAATAAAAATTTGTTAATCGACAATCAAGGATTACTAATGCATAGAGCAAATGTGCATTCGATTAAGCACCTTTACATAACTTTAGAGAGGCAACACGTTGATTATAAAATAATTCTTCCACAACAGGAAACGTGGTATTGGAAATTTCTACTGTATTGCTATCTTTTTCTGCTGTTAATTTTCAAACTGCAACGTACAGAAAAAAATTTCAAACGAAACTTTCATATCAGGTACTACACCGTAACAAAGCTTGTAAAAAATTAAAAAATAAATGTTTTTGAGGGAAAGATTTTTTCCAAATTTGGGTAATGCAAGTATGTAGTGTTCGTTAATTTTTATTTCTATATTTCGTAACTTCTATTCTATTCTTATTTTTTAATGAGCTAAAAGTGGAAAAACATAAAAAAAAAACAGTAACTTGCGTCCAAAATACCGTAATTTTCTTAATAATCAATCATTTTTAATCCATTACGATTCAAATCATAGCCGCATTCATACGGATTAAGATACCTTCTAAGTTCTTTATTTTCGATCAGCAGGAGGATCGGAATCAACACATGGTTTCCAAGATGTACTCTGTAAAAAAATATACAACTCCCGTAACTTTGATTATTTTTACTTTGAAAAAATCACACGCGTACTCCAAATACCAGCAAACACGTGTGCAAAATTCTGATGCAAAAAGTTTAAGTTTTTCTGAAAAAAAATCCTAAAAATTGGTGAAAAATAGCCTCTGAAACCAGATTACCCCATCAATGGTTGATTACCCAATTCACTAATGGTTCCCATACTTAAAAAAAATCTGTAACATATAATTCTGATTGTTTCTGTTAAGAAAGAGAATATTGGCACCTCAAATACGTATAAATGTTTGTACAAAATCCTAATGGAAACAGTTCGATCATTTTTCTGAAAAAAATGGTAAAAATTGTTGAGGAAAAACATCCTCGAAAACCAGAATATCCCCTTAAGGATACTTATCACGGGAGAACTGTTTGGGTCTCGTAATTCGCTACCGGTTCGTCCGTTGCCGGATTTGAAATATTTGAACACGAAAATCAGGAACACATAGGCTGACGGCTGCGGAAAGTGTATCTTGTTGCTTGCATCTACTGTGCTCGACGAAATCCAAGTGAAAGTACGTCACCGTTCGCGTGAACGTGTGCTCGGTCCGGCCAGCACGTGCTCACGTTCTTTTTTTATAATTGGGACATCGTTTACATCGCGTTACGTTAACGCCGCGCCGCGAAGTGAAACCGAGAGTCCCGGATTTAGTCGAAATTGATATTATGCGAACGGTTTTTGCCAATCACCATTTCCATTATTCCGCTCACCACGGCCGAGCCATGGTTTTTGCTTTACGCGATCTCATTTTGCGAAACCTATCTCGAGGAATGTAAACACAACATTTACTGCTGGGACCACAATTGAGAGAATAATCTAATGGGCCTAACAATAGATAATTGGTTCTAGGACCAATTGATTAAATCCAGGAGTAATTGATTAGACCTAGAAATAATTTACTAGACACCAGAAATAATTTATTAGAGGTTCAGATCAGGCTCGATCTATATAGTTGTTGAAAATTATTAATTAAAGTCTCCTTCTCTATCAGTGTCCATTTGAAAACGATCACTTACCGGTACACTCACCTTATCCGACATATCTCTCTGGGAGCGATCGCTCCGTGACGCATTTCCCTATCTGAAAAGTCGGTCGCATTAAACAACGCGTGACAATGAGAAACCGTTTCCTTTTCCCGCGGACGAAAAGCGATCGGCAGCCGACGCGCTCCAGCGGGTTTTCATTCGAGGGCACCGGTGATTGATCGGCAGATCGACATTCCTCCGGATCGTTTGCTTTCTAAGCGGCCCGTGTCACGTGCGCCGGATATTTCTGCGCGAACACGTGCAGTAGCGTTACACGCTCGCTCGTGACCACACACGGCCCGCCATTTGCATGTTATAATGCAAGGGCTGCGCGCAAAACGCCCGCCTGCTCCCTTTTGCGTGCGTCCCACGCGGCGTAATTTATGTAACAGATTTTCACGGCGCGAGCTGACCAGTAAATTATCTAATCTCGCATGTCCGCAAGTTATCAGCGGCCAACTGGAAAAAGTTCCGGGCCGGTGCTCGCGGCGCTCGTGTCGTTGCACTTGAGAAATTATAGGGATACCTGATCATGGTTGTCGATGGGATAGACGTGTTTCATAGTCTCCTTGCGATCCGCCCAAACTGCAACTCGATGTCTCAATTAATTATCGAGATACGCGTGTTAATTGACTGAGACTTCGCTCCGAGTTAGGGGATGCTTGACCTATTTTATGGAATATCTCAGGAACCAGTAGAGGTGGACAAAAGCAGTAAAGAAGTAAAAAGGTTGTATCTTTTAGGAGAACGCGAGGATATAAATAACATTTGTAAAGATTTATGTATAGCCCGGATACAGGCTTTTTTATGAACACAGGTAGCTTGAAATTACAATTATGAATGGAAAGTGTTTATAATGACATGTAAACGACCAGAGAAGTTTAATGAGCTAGCATTACCGGATTAAAAATACTGAAACCAGACTCGACGTTGCGAAATGCCGCGGGTAACACTACTGTTTCAAAACAGCTAACTTCTTTCGCTTGCTCGACGCTGAATCAGACGGTAGAAAAAGGATTGGGAATAAGAAGTACATTCGTTTTCACTCAGGTTTGCTTCGAGTGTATGCCGGATCTAATTAACTCGATCGATTTACCTAATATGTAATCTGTGTGTGTCGGAGGAAAACAGAATAAATATTAGATATAATACCGTTGTTTAGCGTAATGTAATCATATAGGTGCGTGTGTATGGTTCTAGTTATGTGCGTGTATCGAATACAAAAGAAAAAAAGAGGGAGAGCACGTCGTTAGTGTCCACGTTGTTTATTAGACATAATACAGTGCTGTTTGCAGAATGCGAATTTTATGCTTTTATGGCCAAAATAAATGTAATTACGTAATTAGGAACAACTGATTGTTGAATGGTGATTTTGGGTCGAAATGGATGGTCCAATTCGTTGGAAAGGTGGACCAAAAATTGTATTGCGCACCGGGGATTCAACTTAATAGCGTGGAGCCACGTGGAATACAGAATGGGTTATCTAATGGGCAAATGCGAACTGGCTCTTGACAATTGGAAGATTCACGAGGATTGTTCTCGCGACAATGGCACACCGTGGGAACCGCTTTCGAAGATCGACAGACTTACGAGATAACGTGGCGATTTCCTAATGTGGGAATTTGTGTTTCCACCGTAGATATTTTCGTACATAAATCGAGGTACAATTCAACAATTGTCAACTGTACAGTCCACTCACAATTTTCACTCGCAACTGTGTGTGTTTACTTTCTTTTCTCATCTTCAAATGAAAAGTTTCATTCTAAAAGATCCTTCGAAGTAAAAATATAGCAAAAATTATATCGCGTCAAATACGGAACATTCGAAATATTTAAAGAATTTGAAAATACTGTTGTATTATTTTCAACAAATGCTAAAAATTCTTATCGGTATCGACATTTTCCTGGTACCGATGCACAAAGGCTCGCACTCTGGTACACCAATGCACCAGAAACTGTCTCGTGACGTCGATTGTTCATGCAGAGCTATGGTAAGAGGAGAAACGTGCTCTGAAGTATGCACACGTGTGCCCTTGGTCCACTGAAAAATTTCACGCAACAAAACAACCAGAATACTTTAACCGGCCATGATTTTCGACCTTGCTGACGCACACTCTGGTATCGTACGCTATCGTAAACCACAGATTCCCAACGAGAGGCTAACAAATTAATTATCTGAAATCTATAAAATTGTGGTTTTAATTTATCACGATAATTTGTGACGTTGCAACGTTTCCAAGAAAGAGGATCGAGCAGAAGAGTTCTCACGTTAATAAAAATAGCTTTGTTTAACATACAGCTATCATAACTTCTCTGTTTACTTTTGAATGGCTTGATAAAAATTTATATTCCGACTCAGAAGCATGCTTTTAAAGGTTATGCTACTGACTTACTGTACACTGCACAAGATATATTTCATATAAAAATTCATCTGCAAGTAATATTGCGATCTATAAATCATTTTCTAGCAAAATAAACGCTACATAGTATTGTTATATTTTTTTTTAAATACAAGGGTGCATCAAACGTTGATTGCGATCGATGGTATAGCAACACAGAGAGTCGCTATCTCCAGTTAACCTTTCCCTCCCGACTATAGAAGAAGACGTTACTAGTTACTGTGCATGGGAAAGTGCTTTCCTAAGGATTCTCACAAATGCAGAACGCAGTTTGACCGCAGCCATAAGATGTATTACGGGGGTTCCGTGAAATTCTAACTCCGTTGATCAATCATAATTATTCAGAGAGACCGTACACACCTAACTGCTGGACAGAGATCACTTTAGCAGCCTCAAGATAAGTAACCTGGTACCGCAATACATTGGGAACGTACTTTTTATTGTTCTTTTTCTCAAGATCGCCCATAATTTCTCGTATATGCATACGATTAATAAATATTTCTATTAATCTACAGCGTAACCTTCAAACACCTTGGACTTGGACTTGACGATTTTTAGATTATGCACAATGCACAGTCATTTGAATGCATGCTGCGACATAAAAAACACCTTTCCGTCAATATTCAACTATACAAAAATTGTTATTGATCTTGTTACGAGCCAGGGCCGCGAGCAGCACGAGTGGCCGGCGAGAGGGTGTTAACCCAGGAATGTAATATCTATTTGTTAGTTAAAATGCGCGGACGAACCCAAAGTGTAATTGGGGAGCCACTAGGATTATAGACAGCGAGGACGAACCTGACGCGAAATCAGGGAACCTCTAGGGATGTGATCAAGCGCAGACGAACCTGATGCGAAATCAGGGAGCTGCTAGGAAGTTGTAGAACAGCGCGGACGAACCCAATGCGTAATTGGGGAGCCGCTAGGAGGTTGGATAAAAGCACAGACGAACCTGATGCGAAATCAGGGAGCTGTTAGGATGCGGACGAACCCAATGCGTAATTGGGGAGCCACTTGGTAGGAAAAATCTCTATCTGGACAATTGGAAAGTCGCGAACGGACCTGATGCGTAATCAGGGAGCTGCTAGGAAGTTGTAGAACAGCGCGGACGAACCCAATGCGTAATTGGGGAGCCGCTAGGAGGTTGGATAAAAGCACAGACGAACCTGATGCGAAATYAGGGAGCTGTTAGGATGCGGACGAACCCAATGCGTAATTGGGGAGCCGCAAGGATGGTATAGGTTTCGTGGACGAACCCAATGCGTAATTGGGGAGCCATTTGGTAGGAAAAATCTCTATCTGGACAATTGGAAAGTCGCGAACGAACCTGATGCGTAATCAGGGAGCTGCTAGGAAGTTGTAGAACAGTGCGGACGAACCCAATGCGTAATTGGGGAGCCGCAAGGATGGTATAGGTTTCGTGGACGAACCCAATGCGTAATTGGGGAGCCACTTGGTAGGAAAAATCTCTATCTGGACAATTGGAAAGTCGCGAACGAACCTGATGCGTAATCAGGGAGTCGCTAGGTTGTTAGTAGGCCTCGTAACTAATATAATCTAATTGATACAACCCGAGCGGTAAGGTTGTATCGTGTGGGAACGTTCAACTATTCGATTAGGACATTGGACAATAATTATGGGTTTAATAAATTTGCTTTAATTACCAAAGAACACAAATATATTCTAATTATAAATATCTGTGATACAAATGTGTAATTGTCGCGAATGGAATGAAGATAAAAGGTATAGAAATGTAGAAGAAGGAATTTACCTAACTATGATGCTCGGTTTTAACGCACTGGCAATGCGGGGGACTCGGAAGCAACTTCAACACTGCCTATTAGATTTTAAACCGAACTCGCGGAATCTATATCGTTAACCCTGATTCGAAAGGTACTATAGCCCGATCTCGCTAGAAGTTGACTTTCCGAGATACAGCACGACCTGACGCGATACGTGTCTACCGAAGTACTAGCCCGCGAGAGTAAGAATCTAAGGGTTTATATACCCCTACAATGAATGGAATGCTCTGTTCATAATCTAATCGCGCTTAGAGATTAGGGCTTAGGGCCAGACTCTCATTTTTGTCACTTCTAATGAGATCGGAGCCAGAGCTCGATCCTAAATTAAAGGTTTCAACTATGATATGAAAGGTTATCTAGGACGCTTCCCGCCAGAGACGATCTGGAAGAGATTCCTCTGAGAAAACGAACCGAATATATTCTCTATCCGTAACAATCTTGTAATTAGCAACTTGTCTCATTTTTTATCAATTTTGGAAAATTCTTTTCATGTTTGCTACTGCATCTATCTAATTTCTTATCTTGTTTTGAACCCTGAATAGACACTTGTAACAGAATCGAGAATCCATTTAATTACAAAACAACAATTCATGAATAATTTTTCAATTAACAAGCCAATAATCCCAGTTTTCACCATCTTTGTAGTATTTTTTGCATTTCAATATCCATCTTGTGAATAAAATTGAAGCAACCACAGGTTAAGTGATTAAAAGGATAAACATAGGGCAAACAGAATCTGTCGAATCAATAAGGGCCTGTTCAGACGCGGCGGGAACCGCGCGTTTTCGACCGCGCGATTTTTATTTTCGATTTGTTTCCGCGATTTGTTTCCGCCGCGTCTGAACAGGCTCTAAGAAACTAATTAATCAGCGATAAGGAGAGGCTGGCGATGTTCGCAAGGAAAGAAAGTGACGGTCGGTGAAATTCGTCCCGAAACGAAATGAAGAAAGGCGAACGGCGGACGTAGGAACCGGTCGATGGTCAGCCAAATGACCATGATCTTGGATCTTGTCCAGAAATCCCGTTCCCCATTGATGACCGGTTTCACCGTGCTCGAGGAAGTGACGGTGTACGCAATTATGTGTGACCATGAGTCGAGTTTTTGATACACGCGGAATGCCGAACCGTATATCTCGTGCTCTTCGAATTAAGTGTGGTCTTTGATCAGCGAAAAGCTCGATGGTCTACTGGATCATTTAGAAACACTAATTTCGCTCAAGCCAAACATCCCGTTTTAATGGCACAGCCGTGTTATAAGACTTCAATCAGTAATATTTTAATCTTTAATTCAGAAATAAATGGTAGTTTGTTGTAAACATTTAGCAGAATGTTTCGCCATTTGTTCTTTTTAGAAATAGGAAACTTCGCTTGTAAGCGATGCATACGCAAATTTATTTTGCACAAACATCTGGTGTCTGATATAAAAAATAAACATTTGTTAAGTCGATTGTGACGAACATAAATTACAGTATGTAATAAACAGCATTCTTTAATTCTTGTAATATGCTCATAGATTTATATTACATGCATTTTGTCATAAACGCATAAAATCCGCAGTCTACTAATTGTTATTATAATCGCTCCAGTGTTCGGAGAAATGCGAGAGGTGCGAGTTGAAAAATTGGGAGAAGTGGGTTAATTTGAAAGTGATCTCGCCCCGGAGATGTATTTCGTAGAAAGTGCCAGCAGTTTGTGCGGTTTGCCATAACTGTCTCCAGACGCTGAGAAAATGGCGGATCGATTGGTAATATATAGTGGAAATTACTAGTTGTTTCGAACAATTGTTAATAATGTAAGTAATGTAACTTAATTGTTAATAATTCGTTCGAAATTAAATCTGTTTAAAATTATAAAGGGATGGCGGAAACATGGTTTTACCGCCATTACGAACGTTCGTATGTTTGTCACATGGCGGCCAGCAAGTGGATTCTCCGGAAGCGATTCATCACCTCGTCGCGATTTCGATAAAATTCGTATAGTAATTCATTAAACAGGAGATTCCGCATAATCAAGTGATACGAGATTCCTGTGTCGATCGTACACAGGTCGTTGCCGCCTCTTTCAAGGTCGCTGGTACGACCCGGACGTATTTTACAATATGGCGGAACGATGGAAGAGAAGCGATCGAGTTTCGATTCAAAATAGATAAATTACTCAGTTCTCCTTGAACATAAGCATTTGCGATCGGACAATGTAATCTGGACTTTCAGCAACTTTTGCTAAACATTTTCAACAGAGTATGGCCTCTGATTAAATTGTTATTAACAATTTTCAGAAAGCTTGTTCTAAAATATGGTAAGATAGCTAGGCACGGAGTGGATCAATTATTAATTTTTTAATTTTATAGGATTCATCAGTGCGCTGTTATGATCGGGTAAAAGCCTACTAATACAGTCCACCTGGCCGTGTCGATGAGACAGAACATGATCGTGCGCGTGCCTCGAGGCAAATGAAATTTAAAGGGACATTAATTTAAAGTTGCAAAATACAAAAGAAACCCTTATTATTATTATCCATTGTTATACATAAGAATATTAATAAGAATATTAAATATAAAGAATATTAATGTAAAGTATACATAAAAATTTTTCAGAATCTTCTGTTCCTTCGTCGGATCCACAGTACACTATTGTTTACTCACGCGAATACGTCCCGAATAACTCTTCCTGTCTTCCGAAGCCTATTGTCGAAGTACAAAACACCACGCTTCTAAACAATCACTAAACACTACGCAACACACTTTCCGAAATCGTGACAGCGAACGAGAAGAAGTTACTCCGCCCACGATCGAAATAATTCTGCATTATTAACCCCTTGGCCTTCGATTTATTTTACGGTTTCAGCGATTAGAACTTTTTTTGTAGTTCGTAATTTCCTAAAAAGGGAGAAAATTTATATCTATTGTATGTCTACATGTTCTGCAATAACTACACATTAACAAAACTATACATTAAAGCAAATTAATAACATACATAGGGCGAACTATACAATGATCGGTTATTCGATCGTTTACGATTAAGCCAAAATCGTAGTAAAAACCTTTTTATCTCTTTTTGAAATGTTGAAACGAGCTTAACTTTCTATTATTATAAGTTAATAGATATCTTTCAGCAAAATCAAACAGTTTTACGAGTCATAAATCGTTTATTATAAAATATATTCAGTGAATAACAATCGTAAGACAAATAGTACAGTCATCGGCACATTTGCTAACAGTCATATGTGGAACTCCGTTATGAAAACTTACAACGCTGCTTTGAGATATAATTATTTACGAAGCAATAAAAAACGATTTTCTATACCAGGAATTCTTAATATTTGCCGTTTAAATAAATAGTGCCAACAACTACTGCAGTGTCAGCAATGCACAAGTGATATCGGCGCTACAGGTTCGATCAAAGATACAAAAATTAGCAATTTTACAGAATTATAATTTCAACGTTTCGGTTCGGTTTTGAACCATGAGTACAAACCATGAGTTTAAACCTTCTTACTGACAAGTACCATTTCCTTTACGCTCTTCATTCTGTGTTTTTCACAATTAGCAAACGCGGACTTTTCTTGATGATGGTTCAAAACCGAACCGAAACGTTGAAATTATAATTCTGCAAAATTGCTAATTTTTGTATCTTTGATCGAACCTGTAGCGCCGATATCACTTGTACATAAACAACAATTTACGATCGTTAGATCGTAATCATTATCATTGATCAAAATTAGTGTCAGCAATGGTGCAATTTATTTATTCGACTCTGTTCTGAATTTTCATCACAAGTCTGACGCGATATTGCAGATAGGGCAAGGGGTTAATAAGGCGAATCGGCTCCGAACTGGCCGATTATTTTACAACCACCGCGCTCTGACAACTTCAATCTCGACGGATAGACAACACGTGGGACAGATCCACCGAAACGACGAGCATACATACACAACATACACTCATAAGTCACGCCATTCACGACCGAAGGCAATACGAAAAGGAATTTCTTTGACAGTTTCCCACTTCTCAACCTAAAGTCCTTCCGATACCCGCGTCCAATTAACAAACGTTACATTCCCCCACCTAAATCCACCCTTAACCATTCACGAAAAACCCGAGGCGTCAATAGCAGTATTATTTTGATAGTGGCCGGAGTAATTTCTCGTTCGCTGTCACAATTTCGGAAAGTATGTTAGGTAGCGTTTAGTGATTGCGTAGAAGTGTGGTGTTTTGTGCTTCACCGTGTGCGTGGATCCGACGGAGGAATAAAAGAATCTGTAAAATTTCTAAGTACCTATACTTTACATTGGCATTTTATAATGTAGATTAGTATTCTTATGTATAACAATAGATGGCAGAAGTTTAGTCTAGTGACAACGCCTGGGGTGGCGGGTGGTAGGGGCGTATGGGTGAGGGGTGGAGGGGAAATATGTAGGATTTCAAAGTTCATCAATAAAATATAAAGTTTTTAATGAAGGAATAGAAATAATTAATAATATAATAAGGAGTAATAGTTCACAAGATTTCAATATTATGATTTTTTAGTAATTTTAAATTTAAATATCTATTATTTAAAATAAAACTTAATATATAAAGAGTAGATATAGTAATTATTGTTAAAATAATTATTGTAAAATTATAAAAATAAAATAAATTATCTGCAAATGGAGAATCAGGATCTTGAAAAGAATATATATTTCACGTAGCAATATTTTATATTTAATTTAATTTAATTTTATGATATTCAAAAATCAATAATTATAATTATTATACGAAACCGAATATAATACGAAACCGAAAGAATTGTTTTGAAGAAATGAACGGTTACCGAGATAATCTAATTATTGCAAATATATAGATTTGGGTTAGGTCTAAACAATCTGCAAATTCTGAATGACAATGGGAAGATTATGTGAATAGAGTGAGTTGTGGTTAGGTCGTGGGAGGAATGGCGTTGATATATCAACTATACTGATATTTCGACAAGGTCAGATCGGACCCGAAGTTAAAATGACCCCAAGGACACAAATCTAACCTTCAAAGTAGGGGTCAAATCGTAATCGTCCCTTTGTTTGCAACATATGGTTCCCTTCAAACTTTTTCTCTTCGTCGGTGAGTAGAAAGTGTTGACGCAAAAAAACTTTAACAACAATTTTCTTGGGCACAAATGATTTTATGGCAAGTTTCCTTTACAGATGTCCATCGATCCAAAGGTGTGGATTCACCCCTATGACGGACGACTATTCCAAAGTCTAGAGTCTAAATAATATCAGAATCGCCTCGAACAGTGCCAGAATCTATCTTAGAATCTACTTAATATTGTAGACTCTACATTTCAGAAAATTACAGGTCCATGATCAGCAATCCCACCCTCTCTACAGAGCGGAACAATAATATTCCCGTTGAATTCACGCGGAAAGTTTCACGCAATCGACATAAATCCATGCTCTACGTTGCTCCGGGGAAGTATGTGAACGCCTTGGGACACCCGTTCACTTTTTCTCGATGAACCGCGCTGGTCTTGCGCTAAACGAGGAAATGCAGGACATAAGACCGATCGGAACGAGGCTCTAGCCTGTTTCGTCGAAATTCTTGCTCCGTGCCCGCTCAATTTTATGAACTTCTACTACTTTCTCGCCGTATGAAAGCGAATTCTCTTCGACGAAATTTCAATGGAAAAACCACGTTTTCCTCGCCCATTTTGGCGCAAAACTAGAATAAGCTATTTCGTTTAATTATATTATATTATATCATATTAGTTTGATATGAAATTGCAAACCTATAGGAAACGGAAGGTATATTTTAATGATCGACAACACACGTTTTTCGATAACGATTCCAGGACCGTTATTGTGGACTCCTGCTTAACATTCCAGACGCGAGCGAATGGCAAGGCTCGAATAATGAGATTCATCCAAAATAATCCTTTCGATCTTCCGCGAGGCGAGAATTCGAAGCTGGCGAATGTCGTCAACGAAAATTGAGCGAATAAATGATTGTCACCGTTCCACAACATTATGCGAAACATGGATGTCTCCATTGAATGTTCGTAGAATTTATTAGCATGAATTCGGAGCCGCGTGTTTGCATATTTCGTGGCGTGACCACTTCACTGACACCACATTTTATGTGGATACGTTATAGTAATTTTTTTGCAATTCATATTTTTGCGTATTATAATCTGTTATTGATAAATTGCCAAAACTATTAATTTAATTGTTTATCGATTTGATGGATTAACGAGAGAGAGAGAAAGAGGCAGCTCTGAGATCAGCTTTATTTCAGTAATGGTGTAAAGGCAGAAATTGTTGCACGTGGTTAATTATTATGGGTTTCCGCAGTGAACATTTTTAAAAATAGAAAATGATCGACGCCTTTGAGCATTTCGTTTCACAAACGTCGAACGACGTGTTAATATTCAGTCGCCGTGCATGCAACATTAAGTTAACGTTTCTTTGAACGTGTTCTACTTGAGCACGCGGTGTTATGGTTGTGTGGGGTTGTAATTGTGAGGCCACTCCTTGTAGACGTTGCGGAATGGTTCACTTTGCTCATGGTAGTCCTTGGAGCATGACACATAGGGATTTTGGTCTTTAAACTATTCTTTATCGTTGCAATAAGTAAAGTTCTATTATATGATATACTAATTATTACAGTTGGTTGATTAGAGTAACGATTAAAGTTGGTGCAATTGA
This sequence comes from Lasioglossum marginatum, assembly GCA_028455795.1. NCBI lineage: Eukaryota > Metazoa > Arthropoda > Insecta > Hymenoptera > Halictidae > Lasioglossum > Lasioglossum marginatum. Next base: position 1,935,458 of record CM052248.1, read on the forward strand.
AAACTGTCGAAAATTAAGAGAATTTGGGAATGTCAATATAAAATGATAATTAATATCGTTAATATAGATATAATAAAATATACTACCACATAATATTGTTATTATGATCTAACTTCGACGATGTAAGAATAATATAAGTAATTCTGCAGGCATAAATGATTATGATTTTCGCATTATTGGAGCGTTCCACGATGGAAGCACGCGAATCGAGGATTGCTCGCACTTTTAACTGCAGGCGAGCAGATTATGCGAACACCTTGGTGCAATATCTTGGGAGAATACTAGTGAAAGGGACGGGTTATGAACTCGCGGTGCACTTCTGCCAGCAGTTGCATCTTATTCACTTCCACAGCCAAAGCCTAATTAAATTTAATCTAATTAAATACCATAAGCTTCGCTATAAATCCATATTTATTGAAACTAAATTTAAATAAAGATCAATCGAGTAATTGAAACGTAAATATAATTCTATTCATTTGATTTTTATTATTTATTCAATTAAAAATAACTAAATGGACTGTACCTGTCTGTATAAATCGTTTCTCGTGCTCAAAATAAATACAACTGAAATTTACCTTCCGGAACCGCAATAATTAGGTTCGCGGTTCCCTGTGTACATTGAGCAAATACTTTTGCGTAACGCAAACATAGTAATAGCGTCGATGCACGGAGAATTTGCGATTACGAAATTCAAGGACGTGTTGCGACAACAGAATTTCGATGATGAACTTTTTAAAAATAGTACCGTGTATCGAAAATTGCAATTTACATTGTTTTCGACAGCAAGATGCTATTTCTGCTCGCGAATACACGCGATTCACTCGCGCGACGCATGAACGGCGACTGCGTGATGTACGATCTCATCTCGCGTGCGTGTACCGTTAAGAAGCCAACGAAATTATTGCATAACAATGGCGTTGGTAATCGGTTAGCGCGAAACAATAGTAAAAGGCGATACCGTTCCACGATGGATGTCTAACAGCCATCACAGGAATTCGTAATTTTCAGATCGACTCGATGAACTACCAGCGATATCGATCCTGATTTTCGAAAACATGAACTTTGATAAGGCCACTGCCCAATAAAGTTTGAATTATTCGTGTAATATCAAATTTTTAGTTATTTATTACTTCGTTTCAAATTACTTGTATAATAATCAATTTTCAATCAATCGCCTCCTAGAAGTTAGCCCCCCACTTGTCGAATTAACTAATTTTAACAGTTGTGCTGAGTTGTGCTAAGTTTGTGGTACATTGTGCTCGAATAATATAACCATAATATGAAAAATAAGACTAAAAATGAAAAAAAAACGATTTTCTGAGTAGCCCTCCACTTTTCATTTTTTTCAATTTTCTCAATTGTCCAAAGTTGTGCTAGGTTGTGCTAAGATTGTGCTAAAGTATTACTTCAAAAAAATAATAAATAAAGAAGTTATAGTCAATAATCGTTTTGGACATCAAATAAACGTTTAAGATAGTAACAATTATCCAAACAGCATACAATCATATGTCTAAGTTGTGCTAGCCTGGCACAAGTCAGCACAACTTCCAATTTCTCCAGCACAACGATATAAAG
>CM052248.1:1937132-1948073 GCA_028455795.1 Lasioglossum marginatum
CATATTTGGTATGATTTTGCATTAGAAAAATGCCAGGAATACGTTTTTCGAAGTCCCATAAAAAAATAATGAAAAATAAAGAAGTTAGAAATTCGGATTAGTGTGATCTCACCGATATACTCGAGCCGCATGATATCATATTTCTCGGCGACCGAGGCCTCTCGAGTTTCACGGCCCCTCAAGGGGGTATACCCCGCAGTAGTGGGGATAGATATGGGACATTTACAGGCCAGACTTTTGGGACATTTATGGATAAAATACTGTATCATGTCTCCAGGTCTGGGATAAAGGAGTAACGTAATCTCGTAGAACCATAACGTAATGCGTTACATAAAGGTGTTGCGTTTTAGGATTACGATTCTTCGAACAATCGATTGTTCATGAGACGTAAACGAGTATGCGTTTCACTTTTAGTTACAGAATGCGCGGCCCAAGTTTACAAGAGCCACTCGACCGAGTCAGCGGCAGTCATCAAACCGGCGGTTGTAAACAATGATTTTATTACACAGACGGTCTACGGTTTCTTGGATTTCACTACCACCATTGGTAACACCGTTATGGTGTTCAGTCCGCAGAGCGCACCTCCTACAGGTAACATTACTATAGAGCATACCATAGTTGACCACTTTATTTCCTATTTCAGTTTTGGCTGTCGCTTATCATTGAATATGTTGTTTAATAGTTTCATACAAAACACCTAGCGAATGTGATCTTTATTTATTCAGAAAAGTCCTTGTCGATTTTTGTTACAGGTGAGACTGCGGATTGTTATATAAAATAAACATTGTCCAACTTGGCTGCAAGGGACAGAAGATAAATGACAATGTGTTCCCGCTAGAACTATTTTCAATACGTTTTGTATTTCACCCATATTTTGATCATGAACGCATCAAATCCCCATTACTTTTCTAGCTAGTAGATTGAGAAATTGTTCGATTACACAATATATTGTTTATGCACAAGTGATATCGGCGCTACAGGTTCGATCAAAGATACAAAAATTAGCAATTTTACAGAATTATAATTTCAACGTTTCGGTTCGGTTTTGAACCATCATCAAGAAAAGTCCGCGTCTGTGGAATTTAATAGACACTGTTATTCATTAACACAGGAAATTTTATGGTTTAGACAAGAGGTAATATACATACTTGCTAATTGTGAAAAAACACAGAATGAAGCTTGATCGAACCTGTAGCGCCGATATCACTTGTGCATAAACAACAATTTACGATCGTTAAAACTCAAAATTACAATATATTGTGATCGTTTTATCAAAATCGAGGAATTGAATGCAATTGCAGTTTATAAATTGGTATAATCCATTAGAAATTCTTTCTGGTTTTCAGTTTTGTAAACGGAAAAATTATTCAATCACATATAACAGTTTGTTTTCACAAAATTCAAGAATTTCAGTGCAATAATTAATACGTTTATGTTTATAATTTTGACAGAATGGGAAATATGGATTAGATCATAAAAGAATTTTATTATACATGAAATTTGTTTTATTTAGTAGAATATTATATTATTAAATGAAACCACATAAATAAAATTCTATAAATTGGACATTGGAAAACCACATAGCTGGCAACACAAAATATATTCAGAAAAAAATAATTCGAGATATAATCTCGCGAGCCGCGCGTGACTCGATGCGATTAATCATTTCGTCGTTCTTTTTGTTCCAGACAGCGAAAAGGGAAAGAAGAGTAGCATTTCGATTATTCAGACGAAACCGAGCGAAACGTTGGAAAAAACAGCTCTTGATATCCAACCGAGCAAAACGCACAAGAACCACGCCGAGCAGGAAACGAAAAAGCAAACCAAAGGCACGAAGATCGTCGTGAATTCCGTAATCGAGCAAAACGCCATTAATTCCTCGGAGGATAATAGATTGCGGTCCCCGAAAAGCCAGGTGAGCCAACGATCTTGCCCAAGAATCGCTAATTGGGAGCCTCAAATTACTTGAGAGAAAAAAACGCCGCAACTGTGTGTTTTTATTCGGAAACTTCGTGGGCGATTATAATTAGACTGCAGATCCTTATGCAAAATAGAAAATGTCGATTGTGAGAAACAGGATCCGAATGAAATCGTCGTTCTTTTTTTACTAATTCCAACTAGATATTATACACTAGATAATATATACATTGGCATTCTCCAAATTCTTTAAATCCTTTCACTGTTTTGTATTTCATCTACTGTTTCTTTTACTACTTTACTTACTATTTTAAACCTCGCGCGCCTCTCGCGTAAGATGTATTTCCTTAAACTCTAACGTTCCGAATGAAAGGCTATAAGCCGGGTTTGGTAGTGAAATTCGCCCCCGGCGGGATTTTAATCGAGCTTGGACCATTCGATAGCCTATCCAAAAAGACCCCTCTCTGCCAAGTTTCAGCCCCATATCTCATCTGTAAGGCTAGTTATTGAGAAAAATCGAAAAACCAGTTTTTGGCCCATTTTCCCTATTTATTGACAATTAAAAATTCTGAAAGAAATCTGACACATTTCGGATACTAAGCCACATATTAGGTATCATTTTCAGATTTTTCCGTTGCAAACTCTGGCTGTAAAAAATGAAAAACACGAAAAAAACCGAAAAAATGCAGATTTCATATAGAAATCTAAAAGGTGCCATTTTAGTTTCAATTTAGCAATGAGATATTATCAAAAGTATTATGCTCAATTTTTTTCAAATTTTTGTGAGTGGTGCAACAATGTTGAAAAAAATAAAAACCACTTTCTTCGGCATTTTTCCTAAGTTACACTTATTTTTTCTGAATCTTAAAAATATATTATGTAATATCAAACATTCCTACGTTCAGAGAAACATCTTCCAGACTTTAAAACTTGCGTAGTACAAAAAACGAAAATAATACTATATGCATATATTCGAATATTTCGAAGGTAATTTCAACGCGGAACCGCTGAAGACTTTTTGGACCAGGTCCGCATCCCGGTCAGGTCAATTTTTTTTTCAAAGTTAATCAGATGTTCTTTCGCTTCCTATCCATATGATTGTTGTTAAACCATTGTAAAAAGATTTTTTAACTATGTTTAGAGTATTTTAAAATAACTTTTCGGAAAAATATTTTTGGAGTTCTTTCGGCCACTGAAATCCACTTTCAAAAATCTGAAAATGATACCTAATATGTGGCTTAGTATCCGAAATGTGTCGGATCTTTTTCAGAATTTTTAATTGTCAATAAATTGGGAAAATGGGCCAAAAACTGATTTTTCGATTTTTCTCAATAACTACCCTTACAGATGAGATATGGGGCTGAAACTTGGCAGAGAGGGGTCTTTTTGGATAGGCTATCGAATGGTCCAAGCTCGATTAAAAAAATCGCTACCAAATTCACTATCAAACCCGGCTATAGCCTTTGTTGTAAAGTCCGCAGTTGAATTGTAACGATTAAAATGAAATATTAAGTTATTTTCCACATTGAAACGATAATGAAATTTTTACTAGTCTCTGTCAAACGTTAACACGCGGTTGTACAAGCCGGATTAAATTAAGATGAAATGAACAAGATAAAACTACCGAATAAGAGAAAATAATAAATTCCTTGTTCGTAAAAATATTGTTCGGGACGATGTGTAGTGTGCGAATTTATGCAGAGAAGCGTATTTCCTGGATTTTCCAGTTAAAAATCTGTTCGAGCAGGAAGCGCGGTACTTTCCCTTTCGCGAGGCAGACTTTTCCGGTTCTATTTACCAATCCATATACCGCGCGCACGCACCTATATGTACCCGCGAGATTTCTACTTTCAAATGGTCACGTAAACTTCGATGCGAACGTATGCTTTTCGAACGGCCGCGTGACTGAACAACACTATTTTTTCAAAAACCGCTCGAATCACGACGGCAATTTTAGTGAATTTTAGTCCACTGTTTCGCAGGAGCTGAACACGAAGATCCAGTCAACGACCGCCAGCGCAGTCGCGTCCTCGCAAGTACACGCGAAACCGAAGGACGACGTACCCGGTGTGAAAAATAATCTCGCAGAACCCGAATACGACTTCCTGTCGAAACAACCGGCGGAAATCGTCGACGAGACTTACAAGGTACATGAGAAAAAAGAATCGATTTCACGAAGGTCGACCAAGGAAGTAAGGAGTAATAAAAGTACTGCGCTCTGCATGCATGCAATTAGCATTGACACAGATTGTTCCGGCGCCGACATCAATCTCGCCAAGGCGGCTAAACCTGAATATCTAGTTCCCCGGCTCTGCAAATTGCTATATTTCTATCGAAAAGTTTATAATTAAAATTGTGTTGACCGCGTCATACTTGGCGCTACAAATAAAGTAAATGAAGCGTAAAATAAATGATAGGAAACACTGTCATCAAATCATAGTGATTTATCCCAAACGAAAAGTAAAAGAATATAATAAATTTTATGATTTCGGCGCAAGGTTCGATCATTTATAGAAAAACAGCAAATGTGCAATTAATTGAACATGCTTCTCGACGTTTCGATCCTTATGTGGATCATTCTCAAAGAGACATTTTTTGTGTCTGAAAAATAATATATGTATAGTATACTTTGAACAAATATTGTAGCACAGCCGTGTAAATCCAACGGAAAAAAGAAAATAAAAAACACACATACTTGCTGTGACAATAGAGATAACATTTAAACGAATATTAAATAGTTTCAAATAACCGGACTTTATTCCGTGGTGGCAGATGTATAACTGAAATATGTGTTAGCAAAACCGCTAGAAAGAATATGTCCTACAGAACGTCCCATTCAATGATTGGTTGGTCGATATCGACCGATGGTGATTCGTAATCATACTGGGCGGCAATTTTGAACGGCGTAACTGAGCAGCCTCTACAAAATTTTGTATTCATGGTGTTTGTACCATATTTTCATAAGTAATAAATTTCAATATTACATCTAGTGAGAGATAAGAACGAAACCTTCGGTAGAATCTAAATTATATTGGAAATATCATCATAAATAAACATTACTGGTTCAGTAATAGTCGCGTAATAGTCATGAATCTCAGGTGTTTCGTACCTAAGATTAACGCTTTGTTGTTTAATCATATGAATGGTTTCCAATCGTAGCCTACGTTGTAAGTAAGATTCCCTGTCAATAAAAGTAAAAGAACGTGGCCTGGATTTAAGGTTGGCTCGATCCAAAGTTAAGCGTAAACGAGGCCTAAACTAAAATGATACAGAATAATGTTTTCTTAACAGTATTGCAGTAGTATAAATCAGAAATTCATTAGCATTGAGAATTCAAAAAATCATTTAGTTCACATTCTAGCTCACAACTGTCTAAAATGAATGGTTCTAAGTGAGAATAGCTCCTAAAACTCAACTAACTCGATCTCAAAAGTACAGAATTTCACAGCAATACCAAGATTCAACATTGTTTTCTAGAGAAATAGTTTCTCAATGTTGCAGTTGATTAATTTGAGGCCCTCTTCGAAGGCTCATGCGAAGCCCAGGCCCACGGGTCGACGGGAGAAGGAGAATCCCACGGGGTTGGTCACTAAGCTCGGTGGCACAATCGTCAAAGATGGTCTTACAACCGTCCACGAGACCAGCGTGATCGGCACTTACATAAACGGGAAGTATGCACAGGTCCTTCAAAGTTCCTCGAGGATCCTTCAGGGAACGCCACCGATTCCTGAAGGAAAAATTCGACCGTCCAGCACGCAACGGATCTTGAAGACCATAGGGCCACAGCAAGGGAAACTGAAGCCGCAATTGGAACCAACGCCGACGAACCACCAGGAAGAATCGTCGCTGCCGTTGGAAGTTTTGTTCAGCGTTCCTGCTGGTAACTTGAAATTCTGTACACAAAAGTACTAAACCAATTATGGCTGAGAATCATTGGTTCTTCACGATATTTTATTGAAACATCTTCCTAGATAATGACTTTTAGATATGAAGGGTCTCGAACTGTTCTGTAAAGAATTCCAAACTGCATCCACCAGTAGATTCAAAAGCATACGATTCTATTTAAAGGATCCACATGATCTCCATATGACCTTTACAGATCCACCTGCCACGTATTCGCCAAAAAATTAATTTCATCAAATTGGGCACTTCTTGTAGCCGTCGCAAAACTTTTGCTGTCGTCAAAAGGGTTTATAAACAAAACACTCGATATAGGAATATATATAATCAATTTTATCTCACTTCCCAGGTTCCTCGGTCCGAAGCACAAGGAAAAATGCATCTCCTAATTCCGCGCGGCCGAAGTTCCGCAACAAGATCAACGAAGACTATGACAGCGGCGAAGTACAGCAAATCAAACCACCAAAAAACAGGAGCAGCACCACGTCAAGGCCAGGCTACAAGTAAGTATCTCTCGCGTCATCACTCGACATAGATCGAGTTGGTCGCAACGCGACCATTCATCAGCAGACAGTGAATCTTCATATGTAAAATCCGCTGTCTATCAGGAACCGGACTCCGACGTCTACGACGACGACCGAGTCGCCTGCACCACGAAGACGCACCGGTTTCCGGCCCAGCAACCAGCCCAGCTTGCCGTCGAAGCAGATCCCTAAGCCGAAAGTCGAACAGCAACCAGCCAGCCCCAACACCGCGCCGAAGTTGAAGCTGCCGAGAACGCAAGGTCGTTGGTCATACAAGACGACACCTAAACCTAGAGTGATCATCCGGAAGCAGATCGACGATGATGAAGTACGTTCCACGCCGGAAACCAGCACCACAGAGGGTCCTTTGAACCTTGATGACAAGACTACTGCGGCGTCTGTGTCAACATCAACGACGACAACGTCGTCAACAACAGGACAGCAGGTAGCTGCCCAAAGGAAGATCCAAGAGATGGTCAGCGATGAGGAACTGGATCCTAGTGAGAGCGAGGACGTAGCCAGTGTCAGTATCCAGGACCAGCATCCGGAGCAGGCGCTCCCTGTTGAGACGATCAATGTTGAGATCTCCACGGCCGCCGATATTAACAATGCATACTTTGAGATCGCTACCATTAAATCGCCATATACATTCCAGGTAAGTCTATGGATAGAGATTATTCCAGAGAACCATTGTCTTAACTATTGATCCTCTATGCAGGTTGGAACTCTGAGAAACACACGCTACATAACTGTCACGTCGACTCAGAAGAAATCATTCTCAACGCCCGACCCCACCTCAACGATAGCACCCGCTGAACCCCTTACTGAAAACCTATTAGCCAACACAGCGGCAGCTTATGAGACAACATTACCCCTTGACTCAGCAGTAGCAACCCTGCCAGCCATATCTCTAGAATCAGGTCAAGCTACTCCTCCCTTAGAAACCCTGACAGAAACATTCTCCACCACTCAGACTCTCTTAAAGACGCATTTACTGCCAGTAATACATGGTAACAGCACGACCAAGCTAAGCTTAGTGCAAACTTATAATATCGCCCGAGTTGTTACTGCCACAAAGACGCTACCACCAATGGACATCTATCAGTTCATCCCCAGCAAAGCTTTGAACGAGTTCAACTCAAAGTTGGATGAGGCGGGCAGTGAACTGCACTTAGAGTTGGACGTTGGAGACGACGATAGAGATGACGAGGACATCCCGAAGAGAATTATAGCACCTAACGGCGATATAGACTCTGACCTGGAGCCATTCAAGTCCATATCCTCCTCCAAGGTGAAGCCAGAAGCCTCCAGCAGTTCCATAGAGCCACAGCTGACCCCTGACCAACTAGCTTTGCTGAAATACTTTGGACAACAGCAGCAACAATCACCACAGCAGGTGATCACCACGTCGCGACCAGTCGTTGTTTTGGAGACCGTCTATGAGTCCCACGTGATCCCAGTGGTGAATAATGGAAATACTTTGTACTCGACACTGTCGAGGCCAGTTGGTACCGTGCCAAGAACGTCTTATGAGTATGGAACATCTACTATTGCACCTGTTCTACCTCCACAACTGCCTCCACAACTGCCTCCACAGCTGCCCCCGCAACTTCCTCTGTTCCCACAACAGCCACAGTTCACTATCACTAGTGCTCCACTGGTTACTCACACCCTGGCCACTGTTTCCGAATCCAAAGTGTTGAAGTTGACCTTTGGAGCCAAAACTGCATACACTACCCTGTTCTCCAGTCGTGTGGTGCCTACCGAAGTGACCACTTATGTCACTACCACTGTTCCAGTGCAGCCTACTGTCCCTGCTTTCCCTGGTTACTATCATCCACCACCAGTTGCCTATCCACCTTTCCCTTTTGTAGGGTAAACATTCATTGTCTAGGGTCTTGGTGATTGGAGGAGGCTTTCGGCGTGCTGTTCTGGAAGTTCTATAGGTTGTATGATGTGTAGTGGACTGTAGTTTGATTTTGGAAAAAGATTGTGGTATACCGGGCGAGTCTCGTAACATGACGACTTCGCATAACTCGTGATTTGTTTGTTGTACGAACAGAATTTTTTCAAACAAATGTTGCATGGTTGCCAGGGGGACATACCGTGATGTAATATGTTTTTTTTACCACGCTTATATTAGCTTGCCGAGTTGTTGTCGTTGTCGATGTTGTCGTGTTGTATGCATCAAATCTTGAAATCGAATTTTAAACCACTTGCCGATGTGCTAGAGACTTGAAACTTTAAACATAGCTCAGGACTGGATGACAATGCAATATTTTTAAAAAAAATTTGAAAAAAAGACTGTGCGTTTAGGAGAAAAAACATATTGAAATATTAACCGTCACACGTGTTCAGCGATCCCCACTCCGCGCGCCAGCGCTCCCTACTCCACTACGCGTTCCCACTCCGACTCATCCCCACTCCACTGACCCACTTCGCACCGAAGGAGCTCAGTGAGCTCCCATTCCGGACTTCATCAAGAGACGTCGGACTAAAAAGTAGAAAATAAAAAATACATAAAAAAACTTTTTAAAAACTGAACTATGCACTTGAAAAGTGCACTAAAAAGGAGAAAATAATTTTTTTAGGCATTAGCGACAATAAATAAAAGCGTGGAGCGCTAAACTATATTGACGCAATCTTCGTGGCCGCTCCACGCTTTTATTTATTGTCGCTAATGTCTGAAAAAATTATTTTCTCCTTTTTAGTGCACTTTAATGTAAGCGTGGTTTTTAAAAAGTTTTTTTATGTATTTTTTATTTGTTACGAGACTCGCCCTGTAGTACGATAGACGTCCAGCAGAATTTTATTGGTTCGTACTTGTAACGTAGAAGTAGAGGGGGCCCATTATTGTGGGTGTAACAAGTTACTCAAGCTCTATTTATGGGACAGTTGACTTGATTTGCAGTAAATAAGTTGTTAGGAACTTTCGGATCAGTGCCTGTAAGTGTACACAAAGTGATGATTACGATAGATCTTATACCAAAATTGACACCAGTGACGATGACAGTCATTGAATTGAAATTTCAAGCCCTTTTGGTTCCAATGAGGTTCTTTGCTACCCAGAGATTCAGCATTTTAGTGTAACATTATTTAAGATATTTAAAAAGTAATGCTTATCATGATAGTATTAGTATTTAATATAGAAAAATATTCAGTAATCTTTTTTCCATTCGATACAATTAGCAATAAGTTAATTATGTTGTTCATGTATCGTGGTGTGACATGGCCGACACTTTGGGAACATATTAACCGCGACGATCAAGAAAAATGGTATAAATATCTATGGTGTAGTTTGGAAAGAAGTACAATATTAAGTATTTTCGAATAGTGTCATAGACGCAAAGACTGATTACCCTTAAATGAAACCATAATATCTACTATAGGTGCTGAACGAATCTAATTCTCGTGAGGGCTTTGTTTAAAAATAATTATATTTTTACTAAGTCGAATGAACAATTAAAACGTACCACATGTCGCATGACGATACATACGAAGAACATAAAGATTATAATTAATTAATTTAGTTTCTTTTACTTTAAACTAAAACTTCACAACACTAGTTTCAAATCTTTCGCAGTTTCTTCCATTTAATTTCGTCTAATAATCAACTCTAATCAAAATCACACGAAACAAAAAATGCAACTTTATCGTTGTCAAAATTGAATATAAATCTTGTAAATAATCATACATCATCATTTGTTTTATTATGATAAATCGAATGACGTATAATAATTCTCATTTTATAAATAATTAAGATTGTATACTTGAATTTATTTTTTTATAGCAAAACGTTCAATAGTGTGCAACAATGTTTAAATGTGTGCTGCAAAAATTATTGTAAATATATTACTTGTTATTACAAGATACCGTATGTATATTAAACAAATTTGTAAATAAAGTATGTAAAAATTATCAATTTCTTTTATTGTACACAATGTAAACGCAATGGCAAATACAATTTAATTTATTTTATTGCATGGTAATAAAGAAAAAATTCTAATAAAAAAATGTCCTTACGTATAAATTAGTGAAATCATGTAAATGGCTTGTATAAATGCACAGAGGCGTCTCTCTGGTATTGCCCGTATAAGAGAGTTTTCTAAACATTTTCTGTACACCGCATTTCCATTTCTAAATAATACCTAATGTCGTTCATTAATCAGAAATTAATATATTCTAATGTTAAGAAAATTGAATACCATATGTTCAAGAATAAATGTAAATGCATTGTATATTATACAGTATACAGTATTTTATCCATAAATGTCCCAAAAGTCTGGCCTGTAAATGTCCCATATCTATCCCCACTACTGCGGAGTATACACCCTTGAGGGGCCGTGAAACTCGAGAGGCCTCGGTCGCCGAGAAGTATGACATCATGCGGCTCGAGTATATCGATGAGATCACACTAATCCGAATTTCTAACTTCTTTATTTTTCATTATTTTTTTATGGGACTTCGAAAAACGTATTCGTGGCATTTTTCTAATGCAAAATCATACCAAATATGATATAATTCCGATGATATTTACTTGTAATAGGCGATTAAAGTAAATATCATCGGAATTAAAAACGTATTCGTGGCATTTTTCTAA
>CM052248.1:1948173-1968871 GCA_028455795.1 Lasioglossum marginatum
AAGTATTCAAAGGCACAATGATTCAAAGGCTCTCAATGATTCAAAGAAACTGATTCAAAGATTCAAAGACTTGAAGACTCAAAAACTCGAAGACTCAATGATTTATGGATACAATGATCCAAAGATTGAAAGATTCAATGATTTAAAGATTCAAAGACCCAATGGCTTAAAGACTCAAGGATTCGAAGTTTCAAACATTCAAAGAATCAATGATTCCAAGAGTCAATGATTCACAGATTCAATGATTCACAGATTCAAGTTCCAAAGACTGAAAGACTCAAGGATTCAAAGGACTCAAAGACTCAAGAACTCAAAGACTCGAGGACTCAAGGACTCAAAGATCTAAAGACACAAAAGGTTAAAGCCTGAAATACAAGTAATAAAAAGTTATTTCGTAATGAATTACGCATTTTATTAGACTTTAAGTTTCATTACATTTTTAAATTGGCAATAAAAGTATTAAAACAATTTTATAATTAAACAACATAAATCCTAACCCAGACCCATAAAGTGTGTTAATGCATTAAAAGATGACTGAACTAAAAGTAAAGTATATATATTTACATACATATATATTTCTTGTATGAAAATAGAAACGAACAAGTACACTAGTAAATTGAATTAAACATAGTAAATTTTGTTTGATCGGACATTTTAACAAAAAATGTTCTAACACTTCAGGAATTAGTTTCACATTCGTCACGCTGATAAACACAGATATGATTGGTGCGCGTTGGTCTGAGTCATTGGATCAAATGTAAGGAGGATGTATGTTGCAATGAGACGCGTTACAATTCACAATCTACTCGTAAATTGTCTCCGCTGACCTCTTTACATAGAATCCGTGGCAGAATGCCAGCAATAGTATTCAAAATTCGCGGGTTTTCGATGTCGCAAAATCAACGGCGAACGATTTATAAAAATTTCAATTTTACTCCGTCGCAATTAAATCACGACATTTTTAGTAGCTTATATGATAATCTCCAATGAGTTTCAAAAAGCTTTTATTACATTTCTGATAACATTTATTCCGTTTCTTTTTACTTACCCATATTATGGCGTTTAGGCAGAAGATGGTAAATTTGATGCACTGAATCCGCTGCTCCAATTGAGGCACGGCCGATTTCGCAGCCATCGTTTAAATCCCAAGTGTACCTCCGAAAATCGAAACTCGAAAATGTTTCTTTTTCTTCACCAGAATCACTGAACGAGATAGTATCAAAACGTGGGCACCACGATTATGGTCGTATCCGTCGACAGGTACCTGAAACATCCACCTAGCACTCTCTTTATCGTCGACAAATATAAGATAACTGCGGATAAGCACGTCCTAGATAAAAAATAATCATGGCAGGTGAATCATTCACTGCACGGAAAGTTGTCATTAAAGAAACAACCTCCAGCGAACAATCGCCAGTGATCTACATCCCTAAGAATTCATTTTGCATCATCGATAATATTATTATATATTTCTAATAATCATCATCGCTAATTATTTCTAATGGTAATCATATGTAAACTTATTGTTATGAAAACATTTGCTTAGACATGCAGATTCGTCGTTTTCGTTTTGGGTAAATTACAGAATTTTCTATTATTTCATTGTGTACACAGTTAACATATATTTGTCGCAGTGTTCATGAACAATTCTTTTCGGTTCGACGAACTCTTTTTCGAATCCCCTGCTTCGTAGTCTTCTGCGGGAAAATGAACTATCTTTATAAATGTATGCATCTAAAAATAGACTTCAGACTCCGGATGTATACATACAGATTCTGTATGTGTGATCTTCTGGCTAGAGACTATAATGTATACTAGCTTAATTAACTGTGATCATCGGCCAATCGCGTGTTGTGTCTTTGAACTCTAATCTGTATCTGCGCTTCTTAATTGAACAAGTAATTCGGGAAACAATTTTTTACAAGACATACAAACAAAAACCACAGGTATATATAATTACGCAGAACGATTCCGCAGACCCTTCCGAATACAACAGTATATTTTTTTGTAATATCAAATTTAATTTGATAAATAATAATATAGATTGTCCCGCACTCCTGAGGCAAATAAATTTCTATGTACCTGAACGAGTTTTGAGAACAAGAGCAGGATTTCAAACAATAAAATCCAAATCCTCATATGGAGTAATAAATCCATTAAATCGCATTATTGCTAGCTCTAATATATTTTACAACAATATCGATTTTTTTAATGGCACGTTACAGACATTCAAAACAAAATTGCGCAATACTATTTGTTAATCGTACCTGTATTTGTTTAGTTTCGTGCGGTCCATTCTTATGTAAATTTTAGGTTAAGACTTTTTTTTTTGTTATGATTTCTTTTTGTTTTTATCAGTTTTACTGTAAAAACTGTATACATTTGTATAAAAGGACATCGGTCCGTATATAAAAATAATAATAATAATAATAATAAATATTTGAACAAATGTCAACCATGTTTAAATAGACGAGGACGTTTTCAACGCGCCAATGTTCTTGGGCTTTTCTCAATTCAATTTTAGACTTATGGGTCCCAGGCTAAATCTAACTACACCATGCGATATTATAATAGTAGATCTTTCTTCTTAGAATATACCGTCAAAAAAGACTACAATGCAGATTTCGTTTTCGAGTGACAGATTAAAATAAGTTTGATTCGTTCATAAAAGAGTTATTCTGAATTAAAGCGTGCGCCATCAATATATGTGACTGTAATTCTTTTCGTTAAGAATTCTTCTCTTTATCAGAGATTCCGAAGAGCCAATACGAGACTAATTTGATATCGTTCGGTCCAGTAGCATCCCACAGATGTAACCCGGTCATGGTGTTCGCGATATGGAACGCCTTCGCTCCAGCATCACCGTCAGAAATGGCTTCTGAAACGAATATGTAGAAGTGGGGGCGTAGCGTCGAGCAAGACATCAAATTCTGCTGATGTGGAAGCCGACTCCTAAGCGAAACGGCTGGGTCTAAAATTCTCTCCGTCAACATCGTCGTTGACGCTGTTCCTTCAGTGTTCCTCCTCGCTTGCCGGTTTTCGGTGACCTTTCTTTTTGTTAATTCGCACAAGTTATGCGCGGACTCATGCTCCTGCAAATTCTGATCGTTTTCTCTGTGCTGGCGACGGCGATCCCCAAGCCAGAGAACGAACACAAATCTCGGATTATTAACAAGGTCAGTATTTCGACTTCACCCTCCTCAAAATTATTTTACACATAACCTTGTTCGAAACGCTACAATTATTAATTGAATGTTATTCCACTTTTTATGCATCTCCTTCTTCGTTCGATCAACAGAAAGACAACCTAGCTTTTCGTGAAGCTTCACCAGCTTTTTTGTATGCATTGTTGAATGGTTGATTATTTAAAAACATAAACAATACGTTCGTCTTTCTTTTATTAATCCTTAATGTATCCTTAATAATCCAGTAACGCTTAATGAAAATGATTACTTGGCACATAGTTGAAAGTGTTGTTGTTTATTGAAAGTTCTTTTTTTAATTTTATGCTAGGAGCCAAGCGAACAGGAGCACTATGTCCACTCGCAACACAACCCAGCCTACGATCACGAAGCTTTCCTCGGCGAAGAAGCAAAGACGTTTGATCAACTTACGCCTGAAGAGAGCATGAGAAGACTTGGAATACTTGTCGACAAAATGGACAAGGATAAAGATGGTTACGTTAATGGAGAGGAACTAAAGGATTGGATACTGTATACACAGCAGCGCTACATAAGAAATGATAGTGAGAGACAATGGAAGTACCATAATCCGGAGGAAAAGGAGAAACTCCCCTGGACAGAATACATGGCGATGGTCTACGGGGATATGGATGAGCACGAAGCAGAGAACCATGAGAAGTCCAAAGATAATTCTTACTCTTACAAGGATATGCTTAAAAAAGAACGGAGACGTTGGACGAGTGCAGATCTGGATGGGGATGATGCTCTCACGAAAGAGGAATTTGCTGTTTTCCTCCATGCGGACCAATTCGATCACATGAAGGATGTTATAGTGATAGAAACCATAGAAGATATTGATACCGATGGAGACGGCAAAATATCTCGGTCAGAATACATAGGTGTGTATCTTGTTTTTGAAAATTTTATCGTTCTGTTACAAACATGTTTCTATGATCGAACAATTTTTTGTTGCAGGTGACATGTACGATGGTGCAGAAGGAGAAGAGGAACCAGAATGGGTGAAAAACGAGAAGGAACAGTTTTCTATGTACCGTGACAAAGACGGCGATGGTTTCCTAGATGCCGAAGAGGTTGCACATTCTTTCGCACAAGATGAAAATACTTGAAGAAAATTGACTAAATTATTCGTCTCTTCTCAGGTGAAAACGTGGATCGTTCCAGCGGACTTTGATCACGCGGAGGCCGAGTCTCGTCATTTGATATTTGAAGCCGATACAGACGCGGATCAGAAGCTAACAAAGGAGGAAATATTAGAAAAATATGATCTCTTTGTGGGCTCTCAGGCAACTGACTTTGGAGAGGCATTTGCCAGGCACGATGAGTTCTAATAAGAAGACAAAATCGTATAACATTATTAAAACAAAGAACAAATCGCTATTAATACACGAGAGGAATGTGTAAAGCATTTATAAAAAATATTCATCTTTATCAGTAGGATAAGTCTTTTTATAATGGCTGATTTTTACTTACCTCATGACATTACTGCTAAGAACCCTTTATCTTTGAAACGTGTACATATGTGTTAGTCATTTTAATAAATCGTAAATATTTTAACTATAATTTGCTTTTTATTAAACGGTGAACAATTTAGCTTCCCGCGCGTATAGTAAGCTTCGATGTATTGTACTATGATACAGGTGTACTAGAAGATAAGCAATAGATTAATATAATGGCGACTATCTTTATCAGATAAGACATATTTCCAAATCACTGTCCAGTATCAAATGTCGTGAAGCAAGGGATGCCAGTCAAAATGAAGGAAATTCGTTTGAATATACTTTTAATTGTGATTGTGTGTAGCATACCTTTAATATTAGCAGGTAATTATACATATACATATATACTTATATTATTCGAGCTCTATAGAAATTATCAAGATTATATTAAAAGTTTATTTGTAATGTGATTTATTCATAGCTGCTGATATATTTAATAAGAATGAAGCATACTGCTATCGATTCAGATGGGTAGCATCAGGTGACGTTAGGCCTGAAAAAAATAATTGTACAGAAAAGGGTGTTCCTTGTGTTGAACCAATATACACAGGTAATCATTATCAGGATTAAGAATTTTCTATAACACTGTCCAAGAACGCATTAACGGAATCACTTTCTATCTAACTATTGTTTAAACTTAAATGTTGATAACGTTACTTGGACACACTGCTATATTCGAGAGAGTGAAAATTTCAAATTTGACAAATTTCAGGTTCTATAAACATGACTGATTTCTGGGTTTCAAAGAATCTAACTACACTCTGTCCTATATCAAATGGTGATGTTTGTTTAAAATATACTCTATCATTGGGTAACGAAAGTAAGATATTTATACGTATAAGCTAAAAGAAAGAAAAATATAGAATTTTCTAACGAACCAAATTTAATTTCAGTCGTGGATCAATCTTTCTTTTGTGGCAAAGTAATAGAGGATAACGTCGCAGCTATAACATCAGGATGCTATGAAGATAAAGTAAGATAGTATTCTATTAAATAAGGAATCATTATTACAACATTGAATTACTGAATAATGCATTACACTTTCCTTTATAGAAAAATGGTTATAATGTCAGAGTCTGTGCTTGTCGTTCTAGAAGAGGAACAGAGCCTTGCAACGCGTCAAGTTCAATAAATTATTCTATCTTTATGTTACTAATTATTTTCTTTGCTCACGCTTATAAATATTAATTAATCGATGACATCTTGAAATAAAAGCGTACAGTACTACGTATTGCGTAGTCTCTTTATTAATATAAATTAAATAGATATGAACAAATCGAAGAGTATACATGTGTGTATAGTGAAAAAATTTCACGCAAAATTTTCTAAAAAGAACAAGTTTTTTTTGAATTTACGAATAAGACATTAGCGCCAATTTCGTGCATTCTAGTTACAAAAGTAAAGCTATAAATTTATTTCGAAATGTGCAAGTGTCAATAAAACACGTATACATTTTCAATGAAAATAATTTGAGATTTATAATTTATTCGAAGCTGTAACGGTTCTGTAATAATTGGACACTCTTTCATTTAGTAATCTTTTACAATAGTGTGCAAGTGTATGCTCAATTATTTCTACAGAACGAGTAAAATTTCAATCTGTTCAAATCATTTTGCATTCATAATCCATTCGAAATCATAAGGATTTGGGGCGCGTTCCGTTTCACGCATTATGCGCATAGACTGCATAGAGAACCGTTCCGTTCCGAGCAATGTTCCGATTGAGGCCCGGTGCTTCGATTCGGGGCACTATTTTTCGCGCACGCGCGGCGATTTTAGCCTCAGACGGCCTCAGTAGCGTACAAAATCGGGTACCTTCAGCACCCCGCAGAATTTTAAAAACTTATTAGTAATATACATACGAAATATTGAAATTTAATATAATTCAAACTTATTCTTCTATGATTATCTATGACTATCACTCGGCCCGCCAATAATACCGGTACACTCCCGCCAATATAACTGCCTCAGGACTCTGGCTGCTCTGCTACCTCATTATAGATAGGTTACTGTTTTTGCCGCGCATGCGCGAAAAATAGTGCCCCGAATCGAAGCACTGTTGAGGTCTCAATTTCTCGCGCATGCGCGGCCAAAACAGTAGCGTATCTTCAATGACGCAGCAGAGCGGCCAGAGCCCTAGCGCCCCGAGGCAGTTATATTGGCGGGAGTGTACCGGTATTATTGGCGGGACGAGTGATAGTCATAGATAGTCATAGAAGAATAAGTTTGAATTATATTAAATTTCAATATTTCATATGTATAGACTAATGAATTTTTAAAAGTCTGCGGAGTGCTCAAGCTACCCGATTTCATCGAAAAGGTTACGTTACTGAGGCTGAAATTGCCGCGCATGCGCGAGAAATTGAGGCCTCAATCGGAACACTGTTCCGAGCAGTGCTTCGATTCGGGGCACTATTTTTCGCGCATGCGCGGCGATTTTAGCCTCACTAGTGTACAAAATCGGGTACCTTCAGCACCCCGCAGAATTTTAAAAACTTATTAGTAATATACATACGAAATATTGAAATTTAATATAATTCAAACTTATTCTTCTATGATTATCTATGACTATCACTCGTCCCGCCAATAATACCAGTACACTCCCGTCAATATAACTGCCTCAGGGCTCTGGCTGCTCTAAAGTTGATAAAAAGTTGATAAAAATATGAGAAAATTTTACAGTCATTTATTTTCCATACAATCTATATTAGATGCGTTTATTGTGCTACTGACATTTTAAATATTATTTTGTAATTATGAACAAGTTAATATAAACATTGTAAAAGATATACGGATAACTGATTCTATAATTTTTAGTATACACAATGTTAGTGCAGTTCTTACAATATTTGTTAAACGTGCACAAATAAAATATTGCGCATTGTAATGTGAGACACAAGTGTCTCTTAATTTTTGGGTATGCATACGGGTATAGCAGTTTATTTTTTCTTTTGGACAAATTTCCCAATGTTTATTATAATAATATACTTAATCCAAAATCGAAACAACGTGGGTCTGTTTTACTCTGCCTAATCCTAGCCAATGTCCCCCTCGCTCGCTCTTATAAAAACAAAAATAACCTCCAAAATCCCGGTTTGCAACCGCTTCGCTTAAAACTATCGCCTTATCCTTCAGATGCTTTATTCCCACACACACGTATTTTACCAATATATTTAGAACAGTGAAAACTAGAATTGTTTTTACATACTATGTAATTGTGGTATTATTAATAAATGAAATATGAATATGTAAAATAAGCGACCAGTGGTCCAAACATGAATCTTGAGTCTAGGACTCAATCTCAGACAGAATCTCAATCTTTTTTATAGTTGGAAATACTTATCTTAATTAATCTGATCGAATCCCAGCTTTCAAATTATGTATCTCCAATCGTCTTGAATCTCCTGCAACATAATTTCATTGCAATTATTTTACAGCTTCTTCAGTATATACATGCGTATATTGCGATCATTTAACAAATATTGTACTTAACCTATATAACTATCATCGTGGAACGAAATATTGTAATAACTGCTAAATGGTTATCTGAAAATATAGAATCAGTTATCGGCATATCTTTTATAAATAATATCAACTGTTCATAATATACGCACTTCTTACACAATTATCTATAAAACTAACATCGCTGACGAATTCTGATACAATAAACAGATTATGCATAGAAAATATAACCAGAAAGAGTATAACCATAAACTAATCACACAGCACAACTCACGATGGTAAACATCAACTTGAATTCTTTCTGTGCGCAATCCGTCATTTGTTGTGTGTGCAATATTGCCGTGTGCAAAAGAACCGTGTGCGCAATAATGCTGTGTGCAAAAGAACCGTGTGCGCAATCGAACTGTGTGCAAAAGAATTGTGCGCCATCGTATGTGTGCCAAAGAGCCATCCCCGTTTCATTCAATGCACGTATCAGAGCGCACAGAATTCCCCAGATTCCCACCACTTCTCGCGCATCAGCCGTGCTACCACAGCTCAGACTGAAGCGTTTGATGCGTAATCGATGCATTAGCGGCACATTCGAAAAAATGTTCTTTGAATACTGTTCTAGAGTAACCAGGGATAACTCGCTCGACATAATCTTCTATTTTCTCGGTTAAAACAATCTCTCCTCGCGTTTCGCCAACCATTAATATTAAATAAATTAATTCCAAATCAAAATTTACAAACTCATCTTCCAATTCATCTTCGCTGTCACCAGCTGTCACTGATATCGGTAGTATCACTCGAATCACTACAATTGTTCAATTCTTCTTTTTCAATGTTTTTATTTAACAAAAATAACATTAGATAACGTTTTGTCACCCATGTAAGCAGCCATTTTTGATTCGCATCGAATGTATGGAAAAGTGTTCCGTTTCCAAGCGCGCATCATCACGCATCATATCAATGCGCGCATCACGTTGAATGGACCCTTAGTATAGTAATTGGATACTCGTATGCTAGTAACTTTTTGCAACAGTGTGCAAGTGCAGTTGCGCCTATGTGAGTGCGCACGGACGCGCGTGTACAGAAAGAAAACTATTTATGTGATCCGTTTATGAATCCGATGGTAGTGCGGACCACGACAAATACAGTGACTGATTTTCTATAAACCGCATGGTATATAATTTCAAATTGCACGTATCTCGGAAACGTAGTATTTATCATCGAACGCGTTCGGAACCTGTGTGCTTCGAATACAATGTAACCCGAGTAATCAACGTTAGCATACTCGCCGATCAAAGTGAGTATTACATCGTTACACCTGCTGCAATCTCATAGGGGAATATTTGTTTTAGGTTATTAAACCATATAAAATCAATCCTTGAAATTGTTTCATCAGCGTTCGAATGCTTCTACATTGTTCTCATGTCCAACACAGAAACAATTTCAACATTTCGAAGCTTATTCAGAAAGTATAACGAAAATCCCAATAAGAAACTCTCGTGCTTCTCGTGAAACATAATTTCTCTCTGAAGTACTATCTTCTATTTCATAATGCAAAAATATAGTATACATACGAACGTGTTTTATATATAAATGTAATGTTTTTTTAGAAATTGCAACATGGCGGAACAGCAACAATCACCCCCAGGCTTCAAGCGTATGTCTCTAGATAAGATCATCGAGACTATGACCACCGATTTAGAAAATTCCAATGGTCACTATCTCCAGTTTGGCATAAACTCGCAGCAAGCTACGTCTCACAATTGGGGAGACTACTCTTCGGGCCAGACGAGACACTATATTACCAATCAGGCGCCACATACTAATTCTCCTGCAATGCAATCGGTGCCTCCGATGAACGCTCCTCTTTATATGCAGGATATGTCGAATTACGACTCTTCTACAGATTCTATTTATTTCCCATCGCAAACTGTAAATCATTTAGGTATAAACGAAAACAATGACCTGATAGGTACCATCGATGTCGGCGGAGGCAATTACATTAATGTGATATATGGAAACGCTTCTCAAATCATGGCAGAACAGTGTCAGCTCTCAAATATAACGTCGTACAGAACGCAGAATATAATTGACAGAGAGTACGGTCTTTTCAATGACAGACACATTACGGTGCCATCTGATTTGCGAACACAGAACTTCAATGGGAAACACTTGATTGACAATTTGGTTGGTAACTGGGTACCAAACCAGTCTGGCACGTACAGTCCTTTTGGTAGCTCTCCAAATGTGACACCAATACCGCAATCATCTTCAGATGTTAGAGAGCCAGAAGAATTGCCTCGAAGTTCTGTAGAATCTCAACATAAGAAGCCTCGTGCAATTGCAGAGGTTAAACCTATGCGACCATCTTATTCAGATGTCCTGACAAAGTCTGCCCCAACTCCACCATCTCCTTTAACTGTTCCACTAATAAAACCAAAAACCGAATCTGTTAACAAGAAGATTTCTAACAAAAACTCGAAGAACAAATCGAAATCTGCTGTCCTAAAGAGACAAAATTCATCTGGAAGCGACGATCATAATTCTCCAAAGCTGCAAGCACCGCGAAAAATTTTGGAGAAAAACAACTCGAATCTTCCAAGACGTTGGGTGTCGCTGGACAACCTCGGTCTGCAAACTGAATCTCATGAGATAAATGCCTTTGATAGATCCAATCAATTCGAAAAGAAGAAGGTATCCAAAACATTTAGAAAAGCGGAGAAAGGAGAAGCGCTTAACAATTCGAAAATTCCGAACAGCAATTCTAAATCTACTGGAAATATTCCGAAACGACCCATACAAATAAATAATAATTTGAACACGATAAATACTTCCAGTCAAACTATTTCCCTTGAAAAGATGGAGAAGAATCAGCAAGTCTCGAATAAAACATGTAAGGAGGAGAAAAAAGTTGTTAAAGAGAAGAATTCGAAACGTTTTCAGGCCGAGAAAACTCAGCAAATTAAAAAGGCTCAAAGAAATCGCAGAAGAGAGAACAGAGAATCTCCGGTGAAAGATTTGTGTAAAAATTTAAATAAATACGCCAGTCGTTGGTGTAAAATTGGATTAAAAATATTTCATTGGTTGTTACACTTAGTATCCGATGTAGTTAGCATGAGTGCCAATCTTATTGTTCAGCTGTAAGTAATTCAGAATGCAGAGTTATATTTTATGATGAAACACGTCTATAAACATACGTATCTCTTTGTTTCAGTGGTAAATGTGGATGGTACCACACTATACTGTATTTAAAATATCTATGGGTTTACTTAGCGATGACATTCTCCAAGATTCGTATTTTAAATGCTGTCGGTAGACAGTTAGACAACTGGTTTGGAAATAGCAAGTTCGCATTCTGGCGTAAGATAAGAGCAAAAAGCGAAGAGAAAGAAGAAAACAGTAATTGGATACGAGGCGGACTTGAAACCAACATTGCACTACCTAGTACCGGTGAAGAAGCCATGAAGAGATTACTAGCTTGTAAAGGGAAGGACCCATACAGTATACTTGGTGTCACGCCAACGTGTTCAGATGATGACATCAAGAAATATTACAAACGACAGGCGTTCTTGGTTCACCCTGACAAGAATAACCAACCAGGTGCAGAAGAAGCATTCAAGATACTCGTCCGTGCGTTTGATATGATTGGCGAACCGGTAATCTTTCACATTTGTTGCTAACAAAGCTATAATGATCCGTAATATGATTATACCATATTTTCCATGTCGTAGGAACGTAGACAAGCTTTTGATCAAACCAGACAAGTAGAAGCAGCTTGGGGTGATCTGAGTGATTTGCTTTCCCAGTTCCATAGGAAAATGGAACAGGCAGCAAACACTATAAGGTGCACAAACTGTGGTCTGAGGCATAAAAGGATTCCCACGCAGCGTCCCTGTTATGCCGCAAGGTTCTGTGCTCAGTGTAAAATACGTCACAGTGCGAAAGAGGTAAATGTTAACAATAACTACTTTTAACTTTCATCCGTTCCACATTTTCGCAATTTAATGTATTCCTCGAGTGTCAAATTGACGCAATGGTAAAACATCAAATAAAATGAAACGATAAATAATTTACTTTGTTGATTATTTTATTCAAAATGTGTTATATTTCATGTTAAGTCGCAAAGTTTTAGATTGATTGTTCTACAAATGGCAGAATAACATCATCCTAACCCATCGTTTACATGAAAAATGTGTGAAATTGACACGAGGGACGAATGTAGGTTAAACGCGAAATTAAATAATAAATATATTGGTTAAATTTTGAACAGGGAGATATTTGGGCAGAGTCTCGTCTCATGGGTTTTCTGTGGCATTACTACGCCTGCATGGAGGGAGCAGTGTACGATGTCACCGACTGGGCAGCTTGTCAAGCTGGTAATTTGAAACATCTCAGAGCAAACACGCATAGCATCCAGTACAGAATCGTTTTGGGTCAGCGATCGCTATCGCAGGCGACTAATTGCAGCAAAAAGCGACAGCAAATAGACTCAAACACGAGGTATCAAGGCTTCAAATTTTTATAAAATACACGAAACAGGCTCATAAATTTCATTCGAATTTGTTTGTTCAACAGCGAAGCGGATTTCGAGGATTTTTTAAATAATTTGTACAATCACAGTAAGTCTGGAACTTCAAGCGCACCAGGAGACCAGAACTCCTTTAGAGATTGTAAGCGACGTAAAACTAAACGTAAGAAGTAAAATGTACGGCAACTTGCTGCTTAATCTTTTAGTATCCTTTGTGTATAATTACACTTACGCAGATAACCTCTGATGAACTTTCGTATTTTCGAAAACAAATGTTGACGATATTCAGTGACTCCTAGCACAATGTACGAATTATATTAGAAACAGTTTTAAGGAGGATTAAATTTGTTAAAATTGAAATTTATTTTAAAATACAATTTCGATAGATTAATTTCGGACTTGAATGTTGGAAAATTCTACATAGAATTTCTAATGCAGATGGAAAATCGGGGAAGAGACGTATCGAAAAATTAATAATACTGTCCGACAAATTTTAATTTTTTGTTTTTTTTTGGCATTTTAATACACAGTAGACAATTCTTATATATAGAGAAATGACTTTCAGATTCATGTTCGGCCATGGTCGTGGTTTAGCGCATCAAAAGCTATAAGAATCGTCTACTGGTTATCAAAACGCAAAATTGGTGGTGTTGGACAGTACAATTAATTATGACACTTGTTGATGCATAAATAGTCCTTTAATTTAACCTAAATATAATACTCATTATTAATATTACGGTAGTATTTGAACATAATGTGCAAACCGAAGCTATAATAATGAATTAACTCTAATTTCAATGAAACTGAAAAGCAATGAAACAAATTTAGAACTTGTATATCATGTACTATCGATTCTACCTGTAGGATACGAACATGCAGAACCTTTTTATTATTTTACTATATGGATTTTTATGAGGTATGCTTTGAATATGTTCATTTTTTTCAATCGCAGTCGAAATAGTAGCTTCTCCACGTGTAATTGATGTATATATTAATAATGATATACAAACGATAACCCGCCTTCGCTGATATATGTTTCCGCATCGTCATTGTTTACCGTGAGCCATGATCTCTGAACATTTGTAATTGGTAGCCTATTAAAAGTTAAATAATTGGCGTTATATATAAAGTAAGACTGATTTTTATCTTTCTGTGTTATGAATAAGTTGTATACTAGATAGACATGTTTCAAATACTCTATTTCGTGTTCTCTGGCATGTGAATCAAGGAAATCGATGAATTTTATTCTTCTTAAATTGCATGTGACTGCTGTAACTACTACTTAAATTTCATCTTGCAGGTAACATTGTCCAACAACAATTTTATATTTCGATCTCCAATGAGCAATTATTTAAAAAATTTGAAAAAAAACCAACATTTAGACATACTTAAACGATTGCTTAGTAAATCCTGTAAGATACTGTCAGTCACCAAGTTAACAAATTTAAAAATTCAGAATTTCTTGCGCTTCCACCATAAAAGTTATGCAAATACTCATTATTACGTAGAACGATTCTGTAGACTCTCCAAAACACAATTGCGCATTTTTAAGTGACTTTAGAGATATTTCGATATGTTCAAACAATATTTAAAGAAAGCAAGACAACACAGATTACGTTCCGTTTTTCTATCAGAACTCGAAATTAGTGTTGGACAGTGTAATTATAATGTACAAATTTCATTCTGCATCATACAAGGTACACTACAAACTAATACAATTAACGAAAGTAAGTAAAATATCTGTAAAAATGTATGAATGTGTTATACAAAAGTTTACTTATATATTTTATTTGTATGATAACAAAAATTGTACAATTCTTTGTATGTGCAGATGAAATTATATAAATGTGTATTCGGCGAGTTTTATAACGAAGGTACACATTAAACGAACAGCTTAGAGATTTTCGCGTAAGAATAGCAAAATATTTTCGGTCAATATTGTTGTCTCCATTACCGAAAAAAAAAAAGATAACTATGTTTTTCGAGCTTAAGAAGTCGTAATAAAGCACCTTTATGTAATTTTCATGCACACTTTGTATTTTTATTTTACGAAGTTCTGAGTGAATTAATACAGCAAAATTCTAAAGAAATTCGAAGATTATTATTTTTACTTAATCAAACGAAATGTATTGTACCGTTAAACACGCGATTCGGTTATGTAAATTTGAAGGAAATAAACATTATCAAAGAAATTCTTTTTATAATAATAATATGATCTAACATATATTTTGGAATATCTAAATTTTTGTTTCCATAGAAAAATATATCATAAAGCGTACATTAACATTATTATTATGTTACATTTCACTTGAAAATTACATATTAATTCAGCATTCCTTCTAAAAATACAAGTGCATCGACATTGTTGATTGCACTCTCGATATCTCGTTTTTGTATTGTCTTTTTCTTCATCTGTGCTGTGTATTTGTAGGATTCTTTGGCGAGGGAATCGATAAAAAGTTCCTGTAACAAAAAGAAATTTATATTAGACAAATTAACATAGAATAATATAATAGATTAATATAAATTGATCGATTTGAAAAATATATTGCAATTATTTTGCAAGTACCGTGGACTTCGCGATCAGGAAAACAGCTTCCTGATTAATCATGTGCACTTCAGGGTCCATTTTTATTATGGTTTTTATCCTGCCTAATGGCAACTTCACTAACTTCTCTTTCTGTTCTTCATCAGCGCGAGTATTATTCTCAACTTCCTCCTGAGAATCGTGAGAATTTTCTGCTCCAGTGCTGACATTACCTTCGTTCAAGTCATCGTCATTCCCATCGTTTTCAAAATTCGCCATATTCAAATTAGTTCAGACCACGGAAAATCTCTAACATTTGAGCTGTGATATTGTTGGTGGGGAATTTTTAGACTTGCGTTTATATATTATAACCTATGATATAACCTACATCGACATAAATACAAACATTTACTTCTGTATTATACAATTTGGCGCTTCAAATCAACCATTGAATATCACTACATAGAGACACTTCTCGGATCCTGATGAAATCTTGAATCGACTTACAGCTTGTGTCGCAGTTGTTATCTTTATCTTTTATGCTGGCTTTCTGGAAGAAAAGGGATGGGAAGCAGTGTTCCGATTGAAGCCACAATTTTTCGCGCATGCGCGGCCAAAACAGTAGCGTATCTACAATGACGCAGCAGAGCGGCCAGAGCCCTAGCGCCCCGAGGCAGTTATATTGGCGGTAGGAGAAAAATTAAGGCCAGATTCGGAATCAGCGCGAGAAACTCTATAAGAATCGCATAGTGAGAATCGAAACGTCAAAAAAAAGTTTGAATTTGTTGGACCGTGTAATTTCTTGAAAGTCTGCGGGGTGCTCAAGCTACCCGATTTCATCGGAAAGGTTACGTTACCGAGGCTGAAATTGCCGCGCATGCGCGAAAAATTGTGGCTTCAATCGGAACACTGATGGGGAGACTGCGTGACTGCACGTGAGAAAGTGAAAACGTTGAAAAGCGCGGCAATATTTGAAACGAAATATGGTAGAGAAAACGGTGTTTGACGAATATACGCAATTTCATAAACCAAGTAATACTTGAACGATTATTTTGATTGTTTCACGTCTAACTGAATATTCTTGCAGATTTACAGCGAGTGTTATGCCTATTACATTATGAGATCTTGTGTCTTGTGTACGCGTACGCATGCGCAGTGGAAACTGTGTATCTATCCAGTTTAGGATATATAGTTGCCAATCTAAACTGTTCAAATACGACGGCAAATGTCTTTTCAATTTCCACATGGACATCGGGCTTTTATTTACGACTGGTAATTTGACAGTCGTTTCAAAATTTATGAAAATCTCCTGAAATATGGAAGAGAAATCTTTGAAAGGGCAGTTAACGGAAAATACAGGTTCTTAAACGTATATTACGGTCTCGAGTCACGGACTTATAATTTATGATACTCGTTTTTATTACAGATGTCAACCAAGATGAGTTGATCCTTCAGCAACAAAGACGAATCGAGAAAGAGGTTAATATTCATTTTCTGTCACTTTCGAAATTCTTGCGTCGAGGATTCTTTTGTCAGTTATTGGTCATTTCTTGTTGGTAAATTACGAGTTGTAGCCCGTTGTTTTCGGTAATTGTCATTGATATTTATCTCTCCTGTCTTGCTCGCTGCGTTATTTGCAAATAATTTTTGCAATTCGACACATCGAAATTCACTTTTCCATTATTGTATTTAGAATGTTTTCTTAAGAAACGACCATTCAAAATAGATGGATATTACATGTTTTATTGTTATCTAATTTCTACATTTTTTTTTCAGATTTCCGAATCTATTGCTTTAGTTGGAGAAAAAGAGTCGATAAAAAGCTTGGAACGCGAATATACTGAGGATGGAGTATATCTTTCGAAAGCTAAAGTCCTCGGACAAAAGTATTCTTATATTAGAAGAACTAGGCCAGATGGAAATTGTTTTTTTAGAGCCTTTAGTTACGCTTATCTCGAAAAGTTAATCGGAAATAAGGAGGAGTACGAGAAATTTCGGGAACTTGCGTTAAAAAGTAAAGACTGTTTGGTAGAATTAGGTTTCCCTCAATTTACAGTCGAAGACTTTCATGACACAGTAAGTATGAAGAACGAATGAATTATTAATTGTATTGAATTGTCGTATTTAATATTATTTGCAGTTTATGGAAGTGATCGATAAAGTAGGAGGAGACGCAGAGTCGAGTTACATTGAGCTGCATAAACTTTTTAATGAACAAGGTTATTCTGATTACGTTGTTGTATATCTTAGATTAATTACGTCTGGTCAATTGCAACGTGAAGCTGACTTTTATCAGCATTTTATCGAGGGAGAACGCACTATTTCAGAATTTTGTCATCAAGTAAATATAATAGCACTATCTAATTACGGTGAATAAATATTACGTGCCTTGTGTAATTTTTATCATTTTGCAGGAAGTCGAGCCAATGTATAAAGAATCCGATCATATTCATATTATAGCAATGAGCACTGCTCTAGGAACAGGTGTACGAGTTCGATACATGGATCGGGGTGCAGGTACTGAAGTGACTGCACATGATTTCCCAGAAGGTGCCACTCCATCAGTTCATTTACTATATCGTCCTGGTCATTACGATATCCTATATCCCTGATAAATTTCATAGCCTAACACTGTGGGGCATCTTTCATGACAGAAATCACTTATTTAGAGCATTTCGTTTTGTGTATGTAGTGAAAATTGATAGATTTTTGTTTCGGTCGAATACAATTTAATGTTGTGATTAATTAAGTTTTGAAACACACGTTGCGAAATTGTGAAATTTTATGTAAACGAAAATAGGTATTTGCATAGACACACAAACACTGAATTGTTGTCGTGAAAGAATGTGGATTGAAATTTTCTTTTTTCTGTCAATTTTTTAATTCTAATTATAAATTTAAGTATACGGAATAAACAGTTCAACAAGAAGTACAAAATATTATTCCTCGTGTTTCGATTGAAACTTTGAATACTTATACTGATATTGAACTTTCCTTAAACCACTAGATTAGAAGACATAAAGAATCATATCAAAGGCTGCATTATATTAGTACATTTTATTTTTACAATAATACATATTTCTGACGACTTCACTTTTTCCTTCGGATATATACATTGATGAAAGTAAAATATAAAAAGCGATAAAAATGATCGTAATAATTAAAATAATTTCAATTACATTTATTTATGTAAATATCTTAATAATACTTTTTATACATAAATGAATTCGTTAACAATAATGAAGAACGTTTTGCTAAATAAATACAAGGTGTCCCACTTAACTTGAGCATCATGAATTTCACTTATTGATAATGAGAAAAATGTCGGTTGAAAGCATAATTAGGATTAAAGAGGTGCATAAATTTGGTAAGCAGACAATTCTTTCTTAGGGTCATAGATGTTTTTTCAATGGAACTGTATATTTTTATCTCCGTCACGTGATAGTCAAAGATAAGACTAACTTAAATAATAAAACCAAGGTTAAAGTTATAATTCAAATATTTTCTAATAATAATAATTCAAATTTTTTAATCAATTCAATTGCTAATTATGTAATTACTGTAATCATCGGTGTAATTGAATTGCACTGTAATGGAAATATAATGTAATTAAATTACAACGTGTGTTCATCGTATGACTTTTAGTGTCCCTTTTTAATCCTTTTAATCATGACGAATCTTTTTGGTAAGAGTAGAGCATTATAATACAAATGCACAAAAATTTGTAGTTAATTACTACGAGTAAGATTTATCTTTGCATGGCGCGTACTTGTTCTGTAACATCTTCTAAGATTACAGAACTTCTGCCAAGAGATTCCATTTGAAATTGTAAATGTGTAACTATGAGGGCAAGTTTCTTTAGATTCGTTTCTGCATTCTCTAGGCCATGTTCTTGTTGTGCAAAGGTTTTTGCGCTGTGCATCAATATCTGCAAACAGATTTTTCAGTTAAAAAAGAAGTTCATTTGAAATGAGTGTAGATTATGGAAAATTGTTTGTAGGATATTACATCACTGCTCTTTGAGCCTCTCTGTATTTGCCTTGCAAGGGAAGCAATGTTATTTACATTAACTTGAACCCTATCGGCTAATCTCATTTTTGATTCGACAAATAAACTGCGAGCACTGGTACTTGAAGCTGACGCCATGCTGCACAAAGATCATTTATGTTTATTATGAATAGTTACAACATATATTATAAATAGTATCACACTGCAATAAATTCTCCAAATTTCAGTTACATCGAAAAATAGAAACGCAAAATGTAAAGTACTTTCGTATTGAAATTGAACACTGGAAGCCCTGTATTTACTAACTTTAGATCTTTATAAACGACTTTCAATGAAAAATTCAAATACACAAGTTAATATTCCCACATAAATAGAATCATATCAGTAGATAAATATTCATCTGTTTCGCATTATAAACGAATTACGTGTTTATATTTGTCACAATTATTTTGACCAGAAAATAACGGTTATTTATTGTGGTTATATGTGGTCAATTGATCACAACCATGCAATTTGTAAAGCATTTGACATTTAACCTATTGTTCTCCTGCGCACCTTCCTCGCGCATCAAAAATACTCATCAGATCACTTGTCATCATGGATATAGGAACATTCCTATATCCATCCCTGTCTTATACCACAGCCTACTCCAGAGATGAGATACGGGGCACTTTTCACGCGCATGCGCGAGTTTCGGCAGGAACGTATCTGCGTCCGAAGTTTATGGGGGACTATTGGCAATAATTATTTATTTTTATTATTTCAGGTTCCAATATGGCAGTATAATTATTTACTTTCAGTATTTTAGGTTACATATGGGCAATAATTATTTATTTTCAGTATTTTAGGTTACATATGTGCAATAATTATTTATTTTCAGTATTTTAGGTTACATATGTGCAATAATTATTTATTTTCATTATTTTAGGTTCCAATATGGCAGTATAATTGTTTATTTTCAGTATTTTAGGTTACATATGTGCAATAATTATTTATTTTCAGTATTTTAGATATAGACAATGGGTTTTTGTTATATTTTAAAATTTTATTATTATTAAAAATGTTCGTATATTTTATTTTTGCATAAAACAACATATATATTTACTTGTAGAGTAATTTTATATATCAAATGTTTTTTTGTGAATACCGATAAGGTTTTGGCAGTTTCCCTTATGCTGGTATTCTTTCATTGTTTCTGCCAAATAAAATACTTAATTTCGTTATTATATATTTTGTTTAAAGTTATTTCAGTACCCTTCCCTTCCTTATTCCCAAAATAACGAAATAAAGTAAGTTAAATTATATTGTGCATTAAATATTATATATTTATATATTGTATATTGTGTACGTATGTATATATTAAATTTTAATATATATGTATATATATATATACATGTACACATTTTACATTCATTTTTTAAACTCAAATCATAATACATTTTGCGAAATTAGCAGGGCGGCAAAGGTACCCGATCTTCGTACTT
>CM052248.1:1977488-2000553 GCA_028455795.1 Lasioglossum marginatum
CGCTGGCATCCTATTCTACCATAGACTTATAAAAATCTACGTTCAATTCGGGCAAAATCCGAATACCGCATCCATAGTATATATATCAGTGAGAAAAATGCATTGCGTGCAATGTCTGTACCAGACTCGACAGAAATGAATAAAAGAAGAAAAGTTAGCAGTTCAAGCATTAAGTATGAAATATGAAGCTTAAATTATACAAGCATCTATCATGCTGCACTCATGTTTGTGCACAAAACACCTCTGTATACAAGAATTCTTACTTTCTTTCTTAGAGGATTCTGTTTCTTCATTTATTGCCTCATTGAAATGCGGCAGAAGGAATGTTCTTGAATAAGAAAACACTAAAATATTTTGTACTTCTCATATTCGTTTATAAAATACTAATTTTTGAAATAAAATAATTACCTTTTGCCAGTTTCTTTGTTGATACTGCTCTTCCTTTACTCTCTTTCCTGGAACGCTTTAGGTTTCTCCTCTGCATCTGACCATCTAATACAAATTTTTTGTTACTAAAACTTAATACAAATTGATATAAATAATAAGAACAGATTACTCCTACCAACCTTCAGTAATATGATTACTTTCGCTCGTTGAAGGTTCATCAATGGCTCTGCTTTCAACACTCATGAAATAATCTAGTGGAACTTCAATAGGATCTGCGAATATAAAGACAAGATATATTATCACACATATTTATAGCACTACTTAAATATATTCGTTTATGAATAAATAATATATTACTTTCGCTCGTTGAAGGTTCATCAATGGGTCTGCTCTCATTGGAACCATCATTTTTACCACCTTCACTTTCAACACGAGTGAAATGATCCAGTGGAACTTCAATAGGGTCTGCGAATATAAAGACAAGATGTATTATCACACATATTTATAGCACTATTTCTTAACTATGAATTAATGAATAAAATTCATTTATGAATAAAATACCTGGTAAATTTAAAGTTGGTACTGCAGACCGAGTAAGACCTCGCTGAAAAAAATATTTGGCCTCGAAATGGAGGTTGCATATTGCCCGCTCCAAAAGTTTTCTCTCTGGCAAATGCAATAATTTTGTGTTCCCAGCCGCAGAGAGCCACTTAGAAATTCTTTTCTCGTCGTTTTTCCTGTCCTTAGGAAATTTATATAATTTGGTATAATTGCCGGGGCAATTAAGAACCGCGCACAGTTTTGCAACCATAGCTACTTTTTCACTTTGAACAATTCCAGTAGACGCAACACGTGGATCATCGTGGATGAGCATGGGTACGGATACAGAGCAAAGTAAGCGTTCTGCGCATGCGCCGCCATCACGTGATGGGGAACACCAGCGCCGCCAGTGGCGCAGGGCCGAAAAATAGTGATCAAACTATTTCCATTACAACTTACACCCCCTGGTCTAGTGATGGGCACCATCGACTAAATTCAACTATCGACTAATTACTATTTATAAATAGTAATTACTATAGTTGCTACATACTATCGAATATTTAGTCGATAGTTTTTAGTCGACTGAAATTTCGTTTTAGTGGTTACGTCTAGATTGCGGGCTATAGTCTATGCCTACGTATAGGTCTCCTCTCTCACTCACTCTTACAGTAACACTAGTTTTTGAAGATCGGCATGTTTTTAATATACTGACAATGTCTGGAATTGCATCAATTCAGTCATGTACAACTAAATTTAGTGTATGTGCCGTGTCTGACACGTTCGTATCTATTTTTTTACTAAAACCAACTAAACCCGCGATCGTCATATTTTTCACAATCATATTTTCCACCAGTTAGATATATTTTTTTAATAAGATTGTTAAAAAATTGTAATTTAAAATTTCTTTTTCACATTAATTTAAAAAATGTATAAATTAACATTTAAATTAAAAAATGTATAAATTATTAGTAGTAGCATCTTTATTCTCAAAATATATGCCTTACGGCGTTACATTTTTCTCTTTTCTTCCTTCGTTTCCTTCAATAATAATGCAATGTAAAGGCAAAGTGTTAATGAACTTTTTAAAAAAATATCTAACATCGATAGATATAATTATAAAATACTATTGTTTCTTTATGGGTATTTAGGTTATGATTAATATTTTATTTCCATAAATGCAATATGTAAGTATCGTTATTTAATAATTGTTATTTATGCTATATACACATGCTTATTGAACGAATTATTCGATATCGCTAATGAGTGAATGTATATTTGATAGTAAATCTAATAAAATCTATGCTCCCACCGTTAAAATTCAACCAATAGCTCGATAGTAGCGACTGGTAGCGACTGATTCAGTTAACTGAATTTAGTCGATAGTTTAAAAAATCAGTCGACTGAAAATAGTTGGCTACTATCGATTTAGTCGATAGGTCTGTACTCTTTACTGATTTCAAGTCTGTATACATGTACTGACATGTACTACCTGGTGCTACCTAAAACAAAAGTATATAGACGTGTATTCTTATTAAATTTGTAGTCAAATAAAAGTTGCATACATTGTGTTTTGCAATAATTATTATGATGAATATAAAACTGACTTGAATAAATATATTAAGAAATATACAATGAAGTTTATATAATAAATAGTTGTTATCCATACTAGTAAGACACATGGCACATCTTCAATATATTTCTGTTTATTTCCTATATATATAGTTATTAAATTTTTAACCTAATAGTAACTGTAGCAACATTAATGATGGAAAGAGAAGAGAATGGCAATGAAGAAAGTGATTTTTATACTGCGGCTGCAAAATATTGGGAGCACATTCCACCGACTGTAGATGGAATGCTTGGAGGTTTTGGATTTATCTCTCAAACAGACATTAGGGGTTCTACAGTGTTTTTAAAGGCTCTATTCGAGGTGCGACAATCTAAAAATCATATAATTATTAATGATCAAACACTGTAGTAATTGTTCTGTTCGATTTCCATTGATTTCAGTCAAAGAATGCACCGTCGAAAACGTACGCTTTAGACTGTGGTGCAGGTATAGGAAGGATAACTAAGAATTTATTATTAAATCATTTTAAATATGTCGATTTAGTGGAGCAAAATTCAAAATTTCTAGAAGTTGCTAAAACATGTTTAAAAAACTATTCTGTGAGAATTGGCAGCTACTACTCTATTGGTAATTTTTAATTGGTGCTGATAACTATTTAAGAGGCATTCAGTTAATTCAGTAACATTTGAAGGACTCCAAAACTTCTGCTTCACTGCCAAGAAGTACGATGTCATTTGGTGTCAATGGGTTCTGGGTCATTTGAAAGATGATCATTTAGTACAATTCTTTCAAAACTGTTCGTAAGTACTTGACAACTCTGTCGTTTAAATATCTAGGCATCTAACTATTGAATACAATTTTTCCAGGACGGGTTTGAGACCTAACGGTATAATAGTGGTCAAGGAGAATGTTACGAGCACCAAACATTTGGAAGTTGACGAGAAGGATTCTTCTGTAACACGTCCCCTGTCACAATTATACCACATATTCCAAAAGTCGAATTTAGTTTGTATCAAAGAGGAACAGCAACACAAATTTCCACGTGGATTGTATCCTGTATACATGTTTGCTTTGAAACCTGCGAATGCTCTATGAATTTGTTGAAAACCAAATTGGAACCAAATCAATAAACCATTTCGTTGTTTTACATTTTTTCAAATATGCACTTTTTTACTTTCATACGAAAATATGATAGAAAACTATTTATTTAAGAAAGTAAATTTATTTTGGTCGTATTTTCTCGTACATGAATCGTTGATTCGCGTCTTGAGGAGAGGCATTTATCAAACGTTTCTTCACGGCATGGAAATGCGTCAGAGCAAAATTATACAATTCGCTCTCCATTTTCCAGACGACAGATTTTTGTATCTTGTCTACTGTTTCAGGTCGTGGATTAATCTTTTGCGTGGTCTGACGCAAATGTGATTTATTATCTGAAATATTATAAATATTGTGAACATTTCCTAAAAACAACGCAAGACCTAATAAATATTTTCTTTCTTACTATGTAAAAAAGAATTGTAAGCTCCTTTGAAAAAACGTGGAAGCACGAGCTGTAAAATTTCAATAAATTCCGTTAATTCCTCCGTCACTCCCACTAGGAGATAATGCTTCTGTAAATTTCTCTTCGCTTCTTCCAATGCCCAACTATTTCCAATTTCCCTGTTGAACAGTATTTTTATTTAAACATCAATGGAAAACTTATTAATACATATAATGTTTTGTTAAATCTTACCAACAAGCAGGATCATGGCCACATAAAAAAGGTATTTGTAACCACATGTTATTTGGATCACAATCCGGTTGACCAGCGTCAATGCAATCATCGAACGTCTAAAAAATATAATAAAATAATGGTCAACCGAGTATCTAATACAAACCATAATTTATGTATACTGACCTTTGTATCCCCATGTTTTTTCCTAATTAAATGTGGTCTAAAATTGTCTCCGTATCTTAAAAAATAATAATAAGACACAAACCTATCTAAAGGTTTCCTCAGGAGATTTATATACAAAGGCATTTGTTTCGCTCCAAACCTTAAAATCCAAGACTTAATTTAAGACAATAAGAAAACATACAATGCACATAATAAATACCTTTCTTTACTCACTTTTCAAAATTTAAAAATGCCACGTGACCATGATAAAACGCTGGCTTTTTCGAAGTCCATTCACTTATATTATTCACAAATTGAATCTATAATTTCAAATACATCATTAAAATGATATAGTGCTAAATCAACATGTTAAACGTCACGTCAGCCCCCATGGATCGATCATAGATTTCTATGTTCATGCCACACCGCTGCTCTGATTTTTGTTCACGCATGCAACTCTCCCCGTTTGACATAAGAGTGCGGCGTATACGGTAAGTCGAGCAAAGCAGGCTGGACATTTAACATGCTAAACGAATAAAGTGATAAATAGACTGCGAATCTTTATGCAAAATAAAAATTGCCTACATAGATTGCAAGAAATAGAAACTAAATTTAATGTTATTTCTTCTCTTAAGGCGGTAGACCCGTTTCCAAAATTGCAAGGATGCGGGATGCGTGTTCTGATTTCTCGATAATGCAAAGAAAGGGTTTTTCAGTAGTCAAAAGCGCTAGATAAAAGATCAATCTACGTCGCGATCGCCGTCGAAAGTCCTATTTTCACGTTTGTGAGGCATAATTTGCAGTCCTTTTATGCTTCCAAACAATGCGAATTATGCCTCGTAAACGAAAAAATAGGACTTTCGAAGGCAATAGTGGCCTAAATCAGGGGTCGGCAACCTTTTGAGTCGGAAGAGTCAAAAATTACAAGTGGCTGAGAGATAGAATCGGTGCCTAATCCTCGTTAATCGATTCAGAACGATTTTTAAATGTTTTTTTTTTTATAAAATAAATAATATTTGCGTATGGAACTAAAGAGCCGCAGCTTCACATCCAAAGAGTCGCATGTGGCTCGTGAGCCGCAGCTTGCTGACCCCTGGCCTAGATCGATCTTTTATCTAGCGCTTTTGACTACTGAAAAACTTTAGTATTATCGAGAAATGAGAACGTACATCCCGCATCCTTGCAATCCTGGAAAAACGAGTCTACTCCCTTAATGATTTTAATAGAGGAGAAAATCGTATATTAACATCTTCAATTTTAAAAATTTTTTAACAATTTCGAATTTCACCTACTCAATTTTGCTATAAATGCATAAAGATCCGCAGTCTAGTGATAAATGTTACCTGATTAGGAAGAGTAAGAGTATGCATATTGTTGGTAACATTGATGTGTAAAACATGATATTTGTTCTGTTTACACAGATCATAGACCAAACCAACAAAACTGGTTGATGCTGTTTTTGGTACCCTGTTGTAGATGATAACGACATCGTCAAAAGGCAACGATTTGTAAGATCGCTGGCTGGTTTCTAGTCCAGTGTGAATACTGTTTTGGTCTTGCGTGATGGCATTGTCTGGAAGTACGATACGATACCTATGTTATTCCATCACCTTTAACAGAATGAAATATTAAAAGGACAATGCTCTTTACGTTAGAAATTCATAAAATTACATTCTCTATAATCACGCGTACGCAATAATTTGTAGTGATCCTCCAGGAAATTTAATTTAATTTTTAGGTAAATAATAGTGATTGTAAATATCACCACCAGAATCCATTGTAACAGGAAACTTCTATGTATCATTATTTCTTTGTTCGAATAGGTTAGTTTTACCGCATTATGCGTATCATGTAAAAAGAAACACCTCACAGATTATTAATAACACCGATGTAATGAAAAAAAAGAATAATGTGAAATGATAAGCGCTGATAAAAATTTATATAAACACTGTCAACGTGTTTTGAATATCTCCGGTGGGCAGACGCGTGCCAATAAATCAATCATCACTTATCGATAAAACAAGAAAAACTAATTTTAAAGTTTACATCGATTGTTAGTTATTTATACATAAAATCGAGATCTTTCGTCTACCAAGATCATGCGCTTCAACCAACTTCAACTGACTTCAACACGGTTCGCGTTGTACGTATATCGTAGATTTCGATAGCTCGAATCATCAACAAATCGATTATATCGAAAACATTTGATACATTAGAGCAGAGAGGAAATTTCCTCTCTGACGAAACGTTTAAAAAGGCTGCTAATCGATTATAATATTACATACATCATAATACATAATATATATATATATATATAATATTATATCAATTGATATGTTAGAATCGATTTCTTGAAAAAATCGATAATAGAAGCGTGTTTTATATCGCACCTCGATTAATTGAGATTCGAGCAATCGATTGATAAATGAGGATAATTCGATACACTAAATATAAAATTTCAAGAAATCGTAATATTAAAATATTCTTTCCAATTAGCTACATATAATTAGATAATTGTAGTCGATGATACGAATGCGAATTGATGAAATATTTCCTCATAATATAGTTTATTTCTTATATTTTTATGATGTGTTCAATTAATACAACAAAGTGAATGAAATAACTTTATTCTAACGAGTTTAACATCAAAAGCTGCTTCAATACTTTTGTTTGACTTGTCTCCCTTATTTCTCCGGCTAAAAACATTTCATCTACAACTGTGTACACCTATAAAAGATTTTTATTATAAACACAGCTGATAATGATCTGTTATAAATTCAAGATTGAAATGTACCTTATAGAAATTGAAAACCAGGTCCAATTCACATACATTGTGGAAGTACTCGTTTAATACCTCGACAAAATTGTGTATTGCTTCTAGGTAACATAAATTAT
Organism: Lasioglossum marginatum; assembly: GCA_028455795.1. Lineage (NCBI taxonomy): Eukaryota > Metazoa > Arthropoda > Insecta > Hymenoptera > Halictidae > Lasioglossum > Lasioglossum marginatum. Next base: position 1,984,760 of record CM052248.1, read on the forward strand.
TGTCATTGACATCGACGCAAATGCAGAAATATAAACCTGCGTATCTTCTATATACAATCTTGAAGTTGCGAAACTGAAATGTAGAAAATTAAGAATCGTTTGATATTATTATCGTTGATATATGTTCGTGTTACCTCGACAAAGTTGGTATGTTTGGCATCTCGAACAGTCACCACGGCATGGACATCCTCGATCAATTTCTGTTTCTCGTCGTCGTCGAAGTTCATGTACCATTTAGCTAACCTGGTTTTCCCAGCTCTGTTTTGAATAAGAATGAAGCGAATCTGTGATCGAATTTGGGGTCGTTTTAAAATTTTTGTGACAACTCTCGTCTAATGGAGTATTGACAAGTTGTACCAAGGAGATACAACTTACAAGAATACAAATAAACAATGAAAGGTAGTACAGTCGACACGAATGTCTCATTAATTACTCACCATGATTAAATTATTTTGTTACAATTGAGATTCGTATTCACTTGACAGTCGCTTAACAACACGGATACATGAGATTGAATGCCATTTGTTACCACCCCTGGGTTATCAAGATAGAGTTAGTCATATCGCAGATTCTCCTCCGTAACGTCGCGTTTCCGATATGTTCCCTAGCATCACGCATCCATCCCTACCGCTTCACAATCTGCACTCCGAATTATTTTTCAATTTTGTTGCCAACAACTCCCTACTGTGTTTTAAGTATTTCATTTGAGATTTACTTCAAAGGACAATTCCTTGACTGCTGCCTATTTTAAACAATTTTGTTTACTAATTATAATAAATACAGCTCTCAAACTTTGTTGTAATTTATATTTGTTTTTAACTGAAAAATGCGACTTAAATAAATATAGGAAGAACCAAATACAAATAGAAACACGTTTCATTTACATTTTTTTCTTCAAAAGGAGTGCAAAGGGTTAAGCTTGTCTAGCCACTGAGAATGAAGAAAAAATCGCTTCCACTGCTCTTTAATGTATCTTCACTTTTTTACCATAACTCTGCATAACTCCCAAGTTGCGCGACGTTACGGAGGAAAAATCGTGCATTGCAGAAATTCAACATCCAATTAATATACAAGCATATAAATTAAATAAAACACTTAAAAAATGCTTATACTTAACTGCTTGCCAGTTCAGTCAATCCATTGTTATTTTGAGGTTGATTCGCAAATGCAAAATGGCTGACGGTGGTAAAAATGAATTTGAAAACGGTTCAGCAGAAAATGATTCTGAGTATGGAAATGATAAAACAACTTCTGAAAAAGAAGCAAGGGCGGAGTTTATCGAAGAATATTCGATTCTAGCCAGAAAACCAGACGATGGATCCATATCGCAAAATTTTCTCGAGTTTTTGTATCCTTGATTATAAAATATAAATCCTTCGTTTATTATACGTTAGATTTATTATAATTTCTTAATATTGAAACAGTTATTCTTACGCGTACGACTGTCAGAAATACTTCAATCTGTGCGTGGTCGATGAAAATACCATTGCCTTTAGTTCCGGCAATCTGATTCATTTTTTCAATGTATTAGAAAATACTATGTCATTCAGAAGAAGCACCTTAGGCGGTGGTATTGGTCACATATCTGTGAGTATATCTGTGTCTCTTAAATAAGTATTTATAAGTTCGTCAATTTATAAATCTTATAATTGCTTCGTAGAAAAATCCTACGAATAATCACTTTGCCGTAGCAGAAAATGGCATGGATCCAATAATAATTATATACGATTGGCCGTCTATGGAAGAGGTGACTGCTTTGAAAGGAGGAACAACTAAACGTTACTTCCATTTGGCTTACAGGTAAACTGGTTTGTCATCAATACTTTTCAAATTACATTTTGTTAAAATATAATTAAACATTCTAATTGCAGTCCTGATGGTTTGTTACTGGTATCGCAAGGTGGCGAACCTGATTATTACATCTCTCTCTGGAAGTGGGAAGAGTTAGCAATCGTTTTACAATGCAAATCATATGTTCAAGATGTGTACAATGTAACTTTTTCAAAATATGTTCCTGGCCAATTGACGTCCAGTGGATTGGGGCATATTAAATTTTGGAAGGTGGCCAGAACCTTCACTGGATTGAAGTTGAAAGGTCAAACTGGTAAATTTGGGAATACAGAGATCTCTGATGTCATAGCAATTCATCCGATGCCCAATGAAACAGTGAGAGAACTACATTAACAGGATACAATACTTTAAAATAATATAATATGCTATGCTATATGTTTTCTCGTATTTTAGGTAATCTCGGGATGTGAATGGGGCAATATACTGTTATGGGATGAAAATTTAATTAAACTTGAAGCTAGTAGAAAAAATAAAGAGCGGGCACACACGAATTATATTACTCAATTTGAATTCATCAGTGGAGAGCTTATATCAGTTGGTAATGCTATAAATTTCATTGAAAAAGCAAATTGAATTTCTCTAATTTAAGAAGTCTCATGCAGGATCGGATGGATGGATAAGATTTTGGTTTTACGATACTATCGATCATGCGGATCTTCCCAAAGGAGAACAGATTCTTGAATTGCAACCGATATATGAATTCCATATTATGGAAGAAGAGAAAAATTTTCAAAAAGACTCGATGCTCATGAGTATCCAAAAACAAGAACCAGATAATCCAGAGAAAACAATGTGGTACGCTCAGGTAAAGCTGTTGTATGACAAAAATGTTCCGTAATATACCGTTTACAGATATTATATTTAGTAGGATGCAAATGGTGGATTATGGTTACTCGATCTTTCTACAAGTACAAAAGACCATGAACAACAAAAAATATTTACATGTCACGCTGGTCCTATAATCGACATGGACACAGCAATCTGGGGACCATTCGTTACCACAATCGATGGAAGTGGTCAATTGCACATTTACAATTACATCACAAAGAAATTAATAATTGTTCACAGATTTCGCGATAGTGGAAGTCAAGTGGTTTGGCTTCCATGCGAGGTGAGTATTGTTTCTCTCATATTTATAATGCCAAGAACATTATTAACAACTTCGAAACATTTAGGCTGATAAAACAGGCTCTACAATTGTCTGTGCTTTCCGAAGTGGCGTTATTAGAATGATAACAATCGCAATAAAGGCAGCAAATACGGAGAATAATATAAAAGGAGACTATACGAGGCTCATTCAATGCTTAAAACCACATTTGATGCCAATTACTATAATGCGTTATAAAGCTTCATGTAGGTATGTAGGTCCATAGGTTCTGAAAATAAGAAGTTACAAAATTACAAGTTACAAAGAACCTTCATTTAGGATAACTGTTACAAAGAACCGAAATTTCCAGCTAATATCTGTTTCAAATCGATATACGAACTGTAATCGAAACAGATATCAGCTGGAAATTTCGTCAAAACTGTTTTACAAACCAGTATTATAACAGTTTTTAAGCCTTGCTGTTGTTACATCAGATAATTTGGTTTCAGTTTGTTAGTAACGGGCAGTGAAGATGCTACTATTTTTGTATTCAATGTACAATCCACTGCTTCTCATCCACAAATTGTGCCTATTGGTTACGTGAAGGCTCCATCGCCTGCTACTTGCATGGCATGGAACGCACAAGAAGTAAATACACAGTTCCAACTAACTTATTTGAACATTGTACACTGTCTTATATTATTTATCTTGATCAGAGAGCAACTTTGTTAGTTGGATGTCTCGAGGGAGACTGCATGGAAGTGCAACTACCCATTGCGCCTCAACCGTACACGGTTACTTCTTACGAACTGGTCATGTGCAAACCAGCAAAATTTAAATTTGAGTCGGTGAAATCTTCGATACAAAGAGAAAATGTAAGAAAAGAATACGAGGAAGAGAAACAGAGGAAAATTGCAGAAAGGTTGAAAGAGCTGGAGCAATTAATGAAAGAAAATCCTCATCTTGTGATCGATGAAGAAACATATCTTGGTAATGACCTATTTCTAATTTTATTCAGCCATATTGGTTTGTATGTATTATGTTCGGTGCTCCATTTTCCTTCTTACAGCGGAATTTGATGATGTGAAGATGGTCCTTCCAGAAATCTATATTCCAGAAATTCCGAATAAAATTTCAATAGTAGAATACAGTACTAATGGCAACGTATGGCTGTTTGTAAATGGTTTTGATGCAGGATATGTTTACGAATACTTCCGTCCACTGTCTGGAAAGATTAAGGACACTAAACCAATAAAAAGTAGGATAATTAAAAACGTGGAAGATACGGAGATATACAATTGTTTATTCTAGTACGACAATATCAACATATTTTAGAAAGGAAAATTAGTACTAACTGAATTAATAATGCTTTTGTTTTTAAGCGACAATGAAAAATACTTGTTTTTGGGAACACAGTACGGAGAACTTTACGTATGCAGGTTGAAGATAGAAGATCCATTAGACTTCTCAGACTGCTGGATCCTTCCCGTACATGATTATTATAATGGACACATATCCAAGATCTTATTAAGTTACGACAAGAAAATGTTACTGACGTGCGGCTATGATGGAAACATATTTTCTTTTACGATTAATTATGACATAGAAGAGAGCATAGAAATACCTGTTGTAGAGGACTCTTTACCTCTGGTAAAATGTTTATGCTTTCACTGATACTTCTATGTTAACTATTCTATATTTTAATTATGTTCATAAATACAGCCAAATATTATTGAAGACTTGGATGAGGATCATCCAAGTTTAGAAGAGGTAATTACACAAATGGAGCAGAATCGAATAATCTCGAATGCAGAGAAGAAAAAAGAGGAGGTTTTACTAATTATACATGACTTAGTAGAAGAATATGTCCAAATTATTAATAGGTTTATCGCACTTTCTTCTTGATAACAATTATCTACATGAAGCTTTTTCTTTTATAATGTTCTACTTTGCCACATTAGAAACAGAAAACTCATTCCGTCTCAGCAAATATCACATTTCGAGTTGGACCCTAGGATTACAGAGGACTTGAAGCAACACTTGAAAGAACAGATCGCATTAATGCAGAGAAAGCTAGAATTCCAAACGGAGAAAAGTAGGCTGGAATTGGAAAAGCTGATGGACCATTTTGTTACACCTATTACGCGTTTGCCTTTTGCAGTGTGCAGTATATTGTGAGCATTATTATTAGACTGCGGATCTTTATGCAAAATAAAAATTTGTCTGCGTCGATTGCAAGAAATAGAAACCAAATAGAACGCTACTTGCTCCCTTAATAATTTTAATAAATGAGAAATCATATATCGACATCTTCAATTTTCAAAATTTTCCTACAAAATTTTGAATTTTACCTACTCAATTTTCCTATAAATGCATAAAGATCCGCAGTCTAATTGTTATAATTGTTTATCTTTCATATGTCGTATTTTATACTGATTGAAATATATGATTTTAAAAATTAGTAACGAAGACAAAACAGTGCATTCTCTAAGAGAATTGAAACTGAGCATCGACACGACATTACCACAAATGGAAATAGTGAAACAGTTTGAAGAGCAACATCAAATAGACAGGTATATGTCTTTCTTATAATATAAATATTGTAATTATCAATTATTTTATCGTTTAACTACAGAATACCACAGGAAGAAATCAAAGACAGTAGAACAGAAACAGGTGACGAGGAAACACGTTACTTGGAGGGTCTTTTAGACTTCAGTGATTTGACGTCCGGATTAGGAATTCAGATCAATCAGATGCTATTGAAGTACAAAAAGAAGAAAGCAAGCTTGATTCAACGAGAGAAAGAAGTAAATAAATTATACAACGAAAAATACGTTGAATACGATACAAAAACAATGTGTCGTAATTTTCAGTGGCAAAAATTGCATTTGAGGAAACCAAATTTAACCAGAAGCCGTATGAAAGACGCAGTTTTCATTGAAAAAACAAAGAAAGATATCGGTGAATATAATTTAAAAACAAGTACAGGTTTCAATCTTAAAATGAAGAAGCAAACAACTGCATTGAAGTACAAGCAGCTTCTTGATAGCAGACGCAAGGTATAAAATCGGAGAATTCATTAAACACAGAGATTGGTACGCAAATAATTTTCTAGCTTCATCACCTGCGAGAAGACTTCAATGAAAAACTGAATGCAGTCAAATTAAAAAAGCGGAGTCTACAGACGGAAGTCGAACGATTAACGGATACGCTGAGAAGAATACAATCAGAAATTCCTCATAAAACCATAAAACCTCTGCCGCAAATGCTAACGACAAATATCGATATTGAATTTCCTGAACAAAAACTCGACGTCAGTTAATATCATCATTCCGGACTTGAAACTGTTATAATGTCGGTTTCAGTTCTCAAAATAGTTAAGGATAGACAGCGGATTTTATAGATTTATGATAAAAATGAGTAGGTGTAATTTAAAACAGTAAAAACATTAGAAGAATTTAAAGATACCGCTATATTACTTTAAACCTATTAAACATATTAAGAAAAAAAATAAATTTCTATTTCACTCCAGTTTTTGTTGTTTAGTTCAGGTAGAAAATTTTGTTTCTGCATAAAGATCCGCTGTCTAGTTATGAAGGACCTACATTTCTAGACTGCGGATCTTTATCCATTTATGAAGAAATTAGTTGGGTGAAATATAAAACAGTAATAGATCAGAAAAAAAAGTTCAAGAATATTGTAATGTTGTTTTTAACGTAACAAAGTCATTAAGGGATGAAATCAATTTTTATTTTGTTCCTGCTTCCCGCAATCGATGCAGGATATTTTTATTTTTCATAAAGATCCGCAGTCTATTCATTTCGAATAACTGTTGCGAAGAACTGAAATTTCCAGCTAAACAGTTACTTTCAGAACCATTTCAAACCCTATAGAAGAACTTATTTACTGTCAACGTCACTTTTACAGCTCGAGAAGTATATGTCAATGTCGGAACAAGTGCAACAAGTGAAACGACAGAGACGGTCTCTGATAAATATGGTAGATATACCAGTGAGTAAGATCGACTTGGAGTATGAAGTACTGCTTTCCGATGAAATAGCGACTATCGCGGAAGAGATGGAAAGTTTCTCCGTCTTGTCTGTATCGAAATTGAAAATCAAGGGTCAATTATCCATGCAAAGTGATTTAATACGAAACTTGAACATAAGCGATACTGTGGCGACTTCCTGGGAAAAAGAAATGAAGCGCGCACGTTTGTGGCGAAAATTGTACGAACAGGATTGCATCCTGCGATATATCAATCAGAGTTACGAACAACTGGAGCACGAGTTGCACGAGCTAGAAGAATACAGGCTCGACGTCATATACCAAAGCACTTATATGAACCTGCATTTGTTGACACTTTACGAGGAGTTCATTATCCTTAGAGAGTGCGAAGCAGCAGAATTCGCTCTAGAAGAGAAAGTTACCTTGAAGTTAACTGAACGAACCACACTGACATCAAAGGTACTGCAGTATTCTCTTCGTCACTATAAAGATAAAAAAAATCGAATTTATTGATCGAATGATTTTGAGTAGATGCAGAGTACGAACATTAAAATCGCGACCAGGGAAGAGGAGATTCGAAGGTTGCAGGCAAAGATTAAAGATATCGCTGCCGAATTCACGAAACTTATTGCTGGAAACAAATTCCAAGATTTCCTTCATAAAATATACAAAAAGAAATACACAGCTGCAAGGGAAAGAGATGGTACCAATTTCCCTTCTTAATTATTCAATTTTTATACAACCAATTAGTATACATACTGTGGTGTCACGTCGATTCCGAAATTGTGAGATCGAATCACGGCTGGGTTAACGGCGAATGAGAACACGTTTCTTTATTGTAAGAGATGCAAGACTTGGCTTGCATCACAAACAGTTTTGGTCTTATTGTGATCGCGTAGAAATTAGGAAAGCTCGAAGGTAGGTGTGGTCTTGGGAAATTGTCTATAATTGGTTGGAGTTGGAGGTTGTGTGTTGAAAGGTGGTGGAAGTAGTCGAAAATTAGGAAGAATAGGAGTACAGGTACACTCGGTTACAGGCGGCTACGGCTATAAAACTATAAATCTCAGTACGCTAACGGTTAAAAAGGTTCAGCATGTGTTCATCAGCTGCGTTTCCTTCGGATTTGCCGAATATTCTAAATATCGTCGGCCTCACATGAAAATTACCTAAGTCCAAAAAAGTAAATTTTACAGGAGGCGAAACAAACGATTCAAAGCGAAACTGTTTTACTTTACACGGAGATATTCTCAAACTATGTTTATATTTAGACACTAATTAAAGCAGTTAATAAAAAAAATTACCTTCAAACCGTAGAAATTGAAATAGTTAACAAGGCGAAGCTGAAAACCCAATTTTCATAAAAAATTGACTTAGGCAGTTTTCATATGAGGCCGACGATGTGATAGATTCGCAATTTTTTTGACCGTGCCTTTCGTCCTTTATGGCGTTCATGGTCGTTATGTCGCCAGTAGGTAGTCTAGCTGACCTTCGCAGTCGCGCGCTTGTCCCTTCGCAAAAGGTTTTACGACGGAACACATACTGAATGATCTAAATTTCAATTTCAGATTCTGAGGACACTACCACACTATCGTCAGAGACCAGCAGCGATGATACTGATAGTACAGTAGCCTCTGATGCTGGTCAGGTTCTGTTCGATGAAAATATTTGTCCTCCAAACTGTGATAGACAGTTGTACGAAACAGCATTTTCTATGAGGGGAGAGCGATATAAGCATGAATTTGAAATTAAGGAAGAGCAGAAAGAGATCGAGTTGTTACAGAAAGAGTTGGACATGCAGACGAAACAATTAAGAATTGTTGAGAATAGTTTGAAGATCAACCAAGCGGACCTGGAAGCATTTATGGTATTACAAATATTTCTATCTCTCGGTAAAATAAATAAAATCATCAATTGAATACATTCAACATTGATTAGGTGGAGAAACAAAGAAAGCTAAATGACGTTGACACAACAGTTGTATTAAAGATGCATCAAATGCAACACATATCGCATTCTGGTACTGTTATGGACCTTCAAGACTGTATAGTTTTTAATAAGAAGGGATTGTCAAATCTGTATGCTAGAGTAGGAGAACTTCAAAAGCAAACTTTGGATTTAGTGGACAGTAGAAAGTAAGTTAAAAATGATATGTATAAAGTTATGATGAAAAAATGATATGTATAAATTAACAAGAAATGATTGTTTTTTTTCTATAGGAAAAATGAGGTACACCTAAAAAGGATAAAAATGGATTTGAAATACATGGAAACGCAGAATAAGTCATTAGAATTAGAAATCAAAGAGAAAATGATTCAAAAATTTGGTCGGAAAGTCTCTTTGATAAGCCTGTATGAGACTGTTTTACAGAGAATGATTTATGAAACCAAAACAGATATGCGAAAGATCATGAAAAATTTTTCCGAGGATCTGAAGAGTAAATAAATGTTTCTAAACATTCTGTATAACTAATTTCATAAAAATATATTAGTTAATATTTCGTTTGGACTTTTTCAGACATAAAAAGAGACTGCAACGAAGGCCTTATTATTTTAGCAAATTTAATTCGAAACAATACCGAGAAGATAAGTCTGTTAACAATGTTAGAAAACGAAAGAACTAAGCTGAAAAAAATGTTGAAGCAGGTTCCAATTTCAGAAGCAAGTGTTACGTTATTGCAATTGCTAATTCTATGATAATTGAATAATGTTTGACAATACTTCTCTTAATTTTAGGAAGATATGTTAAAAGTGGAACTTCAACATAAAGCCGATATATCTGTGCTGGAAAGTATACTTCACAGTCAAATGCAACAGAAACAATTGCTTCAGTATGATGTAGAGAATCTTCGAAGAGGACCGAAGAAATCGCTTTCATCTTGTTTTAAGGAAAATATGCTGTAGAAACTATTTATTTTAGATTTAAATTTTCAAATTTAAAACCAAATTCATGTATTTACTTAATTCAGAAAGTGATGAACTGAGCCGTGTTGAAGGCTACATACAGCTAGAGGAACATTGAAATAAAAAGTACTCAAAAATTATTTTTACGATCAGTTGTATTATTATTGTATTGTTACAGAGAGTAAATGCAAGTAAATGAGAGTGCTCGCGCCCGGGTTTTGGCCATGCCACTTTTGGCTGCGCATCGACTCAGTCCGGACAAGAACCTATATCGACTCTCAGTCCGGACAAGATCCTACATCATCTTTCGCCTTGACGAGATACAGTATCTTGATCAGAACGAAAAGTTTATATTGTTTGATTCGCAGCACCCGTATTATATCCCCTTTCATATCAAACAATTTTTATCTAAATATCTTTCTCCAAGTTCAGTCTCTCTCTCTTTCATGAAATGAAGGAAATATCCTGTATTAAAATAATTGCAAAAAATAATTATTTAATAAGGTCAAATAAAAGGAACGATTACAGAAGTAGACACATTATACGGAATAACTAATTTTATTTAAAGAAAAATCGAACAACATTTTAGCTCTACTTCCAACAAACTAGAAAATGTATAAGGTACTATATTTACAATTTCTTAGGACTTTTAGAAATTATGTTCAGTTTGGAAGTCGGAATTTAACTATGGAATGGGAAATATAAGAAAGGCGAAACATTTCATTCTCTCGTAAATATTCGTGCGCCGTTTGATATAGTTGATCAGTTGATTGAAGTATAGAGCTAAAATGTTGTTCGATCTTTTTTGTTTAAATAAAATTAATTATTCCGTATAATGTGTCTACTTCCTATAATCGTTCCTTTTATTTGACCTTATTAAATTATTTTTTACAGTTATTTTAATTCAGGATATTTATTCCTTCATTTCATGAAAGAGAGAGAGACTGAACTTGGAAAAAAATATTTAGATACAAATTGTTTGATACGAAAGGGGATATAAGGGTGCTGCGAATCAAACAATATAAACGTTTTCGTTGTGATCAAGGCGAAAGATGATGTAGGTTTTTGTCCGGACTGAGAGTCGATGTAGGTTCTTGTCCGGACTGAGAGTCGATGTGGGTTCTTGTCTCTCATTTACTCTCTGGCTACATAACGGCAATCAAGTTGATTGCCTTGCTATAACTCGCAGAGTTTATGGCTGTTTTCAAAGTAGACTTGTAAACAAACAAGCAGAAAGAGATGGCAAAAAAATAGAAACAAAAGCTGTTGTATATTGTTAGCTTCTAAAATTTAACCTAACACAAAGGACGTAGCGTTTTCATTTTGAATAATTATAGAGAAAAAACTTGGAGTTTCGCTTCCGTATGAATTCTAACCTATAAATGTGGTACAGTGCTATTTTTTGAAACATGGGTATTATCAAAACGATGAAATTCTTTTCTAAGTCTGTAACTTCGAGAAGATTTTTTGGTTAAGGACAAAGTGATTCTAAAATCGTTCGAGCCAAAGACATTTTTGTGTGAAGTGTTTTAAAAAGAAAGTAACGAAAATGGATCAGATGCTACCAAGTCCAGGGTTTAGTATACCCAGTATAGGCACACCGTTGCATCAGCCAGAGGAAGATCAACAGATTTTGCCTAATGCCTTACAACAACAACAACAACAGCAACAACCTCAGCAACAATATCAGTTGCAACCATTACATTCGATGAGTCCAAATATGCAGAGCGGAATGCTCATGATAGGAACGCCTCAAAAGACAATGCATGCTTATGCGACTGCACCTACTTTTGCAACTCCTCAGAGTCTTATGCAGCCACAAACACCAGTAACACTAAATAATATGATACTTACATTGTTTATTATTATAATGTTACTTTAAGAAGGAATTATTATGTTTCTAGCAAAACATGATGTCTCCTTTAGTACAAAATAACAATCACATTGCACCATCGTCGATAGGACCATCCACTCCAGGTCCCATGACACCGATGACACCAGCTTCCGCCGATCCAGGAATTTTACCACAGCTCCAGTGAGTTAAAATTGAATTTAGGATGAATATATTATGTTAAATTCCATAATTGATGTTTATTTGTAGAAATATCGTCTCTACAGTTAATTTGAACTGCAAATTAGATTTAAAGAAGATAGCTCTCCATGCGAGAAACGCAGAATATAATCCAAAGAGATTCGCTGCAGTTATTATGAGGATAAGAGAGCCAAGGACCACCGCTCTGATATTCAGTAGTGGGAAAATGGTTTGTACCGGAGCAAAGAGCGAAGAAGATTCACGATTGGCTGCAAGAAAATATGCAAGAATTATTCAAAAACTTGGTTTTCCTGTTAGTAAATATTTTTGTTATTATTTCTCACCATTTATAAACAATGCCATTCTAATTTGGTTTATCTTGCTTAAAGGCAAAGTTCCTAGATTTTAAAATACAAAATATGGTAGGCAGCTGTGATGTAAAATTTCCAATCAGATTAGAAGGTTTAGTACTCACCCATGGTCAGTTCTCCTCGTATGAACCTGAACTCTTCCCTGGATTAATATATCGAATGGTTAAACCTAGGATCGTCTTACTTATATTTGTTTCGGGAAAGGTAGTCTTAACCGGTGAGTATCTAATAGAAAATATTCGAAGAATTCTATTAACTATAATATTAAATCGACGAATTTAATTTTAATCGATGTTCAAACAGGGGCGAAGGTTCGACAGGAGATTTATGAAGCATTTGATAACATCTATCCAATTCTAAAAAGCTTTAAGAAACAGTGATTTGATTTTATATGCGAATGTTACGCCGTGCAAGGATAAAGTCTAGTTTTCACCTTCGAAGACAGTGGAGTAAACGTTTTGGTATCAGTTTCTATAGTGTAAATTCCGAAAAAACACATTAAAGTATTATATAAAAGAACGACACGAATTATACAGATAATAATTTTGTTTTTTTATGGAAGGATACACTAAAGTGTTTTCTCGATAGCGGAGTGCCTTGATCGAGAGATAGTCAACCTTTTAAAGTTTGTTCTTAATTTATATATATACATATACATATATATACATATGTAAATGTATATATATAAATGTAAATATGTAGCTTAAAGATCATCTATGTAGAGTTCTTCCTTAGAATGCCGAGTGTAATCTACGTTTTTTTTTTTACGCTGAACGAAGTTGTTAATACTTTATGTACAAATACAACTGTAGGAAGCTCTTCAACTTTGTAAAAAATTCAACTGCATTTTGATACATTGTATATGGAATAGCTGTTGTGAGCAGCACGTGGATTATATTAATATGAAAATTATACAAATTTTTTATTGTAAAAATATATATTTAATTGCATCAAAAATTTATTGTTCGTTATTCCAGTTACTTAGTTTTATGCAATTTCATGATAGTTTTAACTAAACACTGTTGAAGCACAGGACAAATGTCTTTATTGATTACCGTTAAAACGTCTGTCGCGTGCATAACTGAATCTGTATCAGTATTTCCAACTAGAAACACCTCTGAGATTTGATTGTGTTGGGGAAGGCTAGCGAGCGTTATTGTCCCATGATTGAAATCATCTTCTTCTTCTGGATGAGTATTACATATTACCTCTTCTGTATCTGTGGGGTCTACTAAGAACTTGTCTCCATAGATACCCTGCATTTGAAATTTATTCATTTATTGGAAAGCAATATTTCTCGTTTTTACGTTCACATCTACTTACTATAGTAGAAGCTGTAACTAAACCGAACATAGGAACACCTGCGTTAGCTAAGGCGAGGCTACCTGCCATAATTGCTGCTGCCAATGAAGATCCAGCATTATCTAAGACCACTGCATATATGTCTACTTGAAAATTAGGAAACTCGTGCTACAAAAATATTAACTATATATTAAATATATTATAAACAAATAAAATATATTATAAAGGTAAACCTTTCGTTTAGGGGAGGCAGCACCGATGACCTTCACCTTGACATATGTTGTCGAGGACAACATTCTGAACAACTTTTGTCATTACAACTACCCGGTGCTCGGTCTTAGTTTTCGAGATATTCGCGATAAACTATTGCTAATACTGTATTGAATTTTCTGTATTCTTTCACGCTCCGTGGCAGCGTAAGGCTGTCATAGTTTCGAACGAGCTACACCTTAGGTAAACAAACATAGCAAGAACCCATATATCCGAATGTGACCCATGTGCGGTCCAGTACGAACCAGTAGCGATCGGTGTATACATCGATGCGTTAGTTACAAGTCTCGTGAGTTTTTGTATTATTTCAATATGCATATTACATGTATTATCCAACACACGATACCACAAGCGACAATACCACACACACCCATCCAGTGTTTCACACGCACCCAGTGTTTCTGAGACGAAGGTTCTCACATTAAACAATATAAAATCAACTAAAACCAATACCAATTTTTTTTACAATCAAATGCGATAGTATAATACATGTATGCTGTATCGGTCTCAGTTGATTTTATATTGTATAATGTGAGAACCTTCTTTTTAGAAACACTGGGTGCGTGTGAAACAGTGGGTGGGTGGGTATGGTAAGGTCGCTTCTCATCTCTACAACGTGTTTACAAACAAAAAATAAACAGATGCGGCCCTGGAACAGGTTTACGTTGCCACGGAGCGTGCACGAAAACGGAAAATGCAATACAGTATTAGCAATAGCTTTTTGCAATTATCTCGCCGAAACTAAAGCCGAGCACCGGGTATATGTAATGACAAAAATTGTTCAGAATGTTGTTGTTAATAACATATGTCAAGGTGAAGGTCATCGGAGCTGCCTCCCCTAAACGAAAGGTTTACCTTATATAAATATATTTATATACTAAAAATTCATAATTAATAATTATGCTTGTATCTACCAAGCAGACTGCTGGTTCCAATGCCTTTTGCAGAATTAAACTGTACTGTTTCTCGTCTGCACTCTGTTGATGCATTCTGCGCTTTTCACATGAAAATGGGGCAAATTTAAATTCGCAGTAAATTTCTCCTTGTACACAGTAGCCATTCTTGTTCGGTACCTCTCTGGGATCGAATACCGAACAGACAACCTTCGTGTTTCCCATTTCTACGTATGCAGAGCCTTTGGCTTGGTTTATCACTCCAGTTTTCAAAACTAAATACAAGAGAAAATTTATGAATAAACTAACTAGCTCAACAATTGGAGCTTGTTAATAAATTAGAAAATTTCTATTGTGTAAATCCTTACAAATTTTTCTCAGATCATTATCATTGCGTGCATCGCTTCTTTTAGTGAAATTATGTTTCATTTTGACATTTTTGTTGTTGATATTTGAATAAATGTGATAGGGAGACGATGCCTCTGGGCCATTGATACGTTTTTGATCGACAGGCATTTTTAATGAAACAATAATTGCTCTACAGCAGCTTCTTAAATGTTTGTTATTAATTGTACGGGCCGACTCGTCAAAACAAAACCACGTGATTTGAATACGAATTAACTGTCATGAACTATACAGTCTTCACGGCTGGAAAAAGGTCATCCGGAAGGAAGGTGGCTCCACGGACTGAGCGTAAAGTAGACTTCTGGGGAGGGATGGTTGACTGCGGCCATGTTTTTTTTTTTTTTTATTAATATCTTTATTGCTATTAATCTGGGAACGAGGCAGTTTTATCTCGCCGCGTCTATAGGTATATATCTTAGACCATATATACCTATAGACCCGGCGCAGATAATTTTCCCCTCGGCAAAGATGAATTCAGATGAAGTACCGCGTGACATTCTCGAAAGATGTATAAGCTATGCTCATCGACAGTGCCTACGCTTGGCTTATATGGGGGGTGAGGGGGATCAGCGGGTGCGCCATCTACCCAGTACGCGGAAAGAATAAACAGGATAATTTCAAAGAATTTGGCATTGTATCATGAAATAATCAATTATAAACTGTATTTGAGCA
>CM052248.1:2000653-2011062 GCA_028455795.1 Lasioglossum marginatum
ATCATCAACATCATCCATCATAATCATCATCATCATCATCATCATCATCAAAACGAATTTGGAAGCGACCGATTCTGTCCTATACATAAGCGAAAATCATCAATTGGTAATTACCAACGAATATTTAATAAGATTTTTATAACTTAATGTAACCGAAATTTGATGCTTAAAATATATTTGTTTAGTTAAAGCTAACTCGGAATATAAAATCATTTTTAAAAGAGTCTATCCAACTTCGACTGCGTTGTATCTCAATTTTAATCTTTCAAATTAAACTTCAAATTAACTATCAAATCTTTGATACGTTCACCTCAGTACGTAACATCGGCTACCAACGGTTATCTCATGAGATAACCTGAACTCGGAACATGTATTTTCTACGGCGGGAAATATTGTTACATACTCCTAAATGTAGTTCTCCGCCTGGAAATACAGATTTCCAGTTGCGAATTTCATGTTGCTTTCTCTATAGTTTTCCCTTATTCTTCGACATTTCGGCTTTAACCTCGTTGAAGAATTACCGGGCTATCTCATTTCTATCAAAAGTTTCTATCAAAGGTTTTAACACACAATTATCGGTTTGGCCCACCGTACGGTGCGTCCCGTGGCAGCTGGGATAGTAATGGTTCTAGTAGCAAGTTCCGAGACCTCATGAGATACTTGGGTACCCGGGTACTCGGGTGTCTCATGAGCAGGGCCGGATTAAGCCCAGTAGCAGGAGTAGCAAATGCTACGGGCCCCGCGCTTGCAGCAGAAAATGTTTACCTTGTAAAATTGTGTAATAGCCCTGGCTATCGTTTACAGAAGTTTTTGCTAAAATAAAAAGATCATTGATTTTTTCTTGTTTTTGTGGTATTGTCATGCAAAATCTATGGCCTCCTGGTTACATTTGCTATGGGCCCCGCGCTGGCTTAATCCGGCCCTGCTCATGAGATATCGGGTACCCGGGTATCCGGGAACTCGGTTATCTCACGAGATACCCGGGTATTTTTGCTCTACCCGGGTGTCTCATGG
Source organism: Lasioglossum marginatum (assembly GCA_028455795.1). Classification (NCBI taxonomy): domain Eukaryota; kingdom Metazoa; phylum Arthropoda; class Insecta; order Hymenoptera; family Halictidae; genus Lasioglossum; species Lasioglossum marginatum. The sequence continues at coordinate 2,001,668 of CM052248.1, forward strand.
GTTCTCGAGTGTCTGGGTATCTCATAGACTCGGGTAGAGGTACTAGCTCCGAGCCTAACAGTATGGAATGGACCATTACTCACGCTATGTATTCTCTAATGGTGCGCTGGATCAATCTGGCTGCCTTGTCCTGTCGCTTCCACATTCTCGTTGAAGAAACAATTTCCAGCTCTTTGCGTGTGGGGAATTGCTTCTTGAACTTGATGTCCATCTGCTCTTGTAGCTTACGGAAGTCCTCGGACTCCTCCACGTGCCCAAGAACGTGCTTGACAAGCGAATGCAGAATGTCCAGACAATGAATCTTGTTGCCTTTCGCGATAGGAAGATTGAAGCTGACCAACGCGACCATGTTGGGCTTCGATATTCCTAATGGCGGGTCCAGGCTCGCTATGAAGTCGCTCAGTTGAGAGAAGTTGATGAATTGCGTTGCGTGTGGATCGTATCTACGTTTTGACAGCGATCCCCAGGATTAGATGTCAGGCTTTTACTTCTTTCGCAGGTATGGATGTGGTTCAGCGATACTTACTTGGACCACCGGATGTAGAACATTTCCAGGTCATCCTCGACAATGCCGATCTCCTCTTCTTGATGGGCTTGATTGAAGTTCTCAAGGATAATAGCAATGTACATGTTGATGACGATCATATAACTAATTATGATAAACGAGGTGAAATAGGTTATCGCCAGAAGAGGGTATCCACAGTTCCCATTCAGTTGGCGACTGGTGGGAGTTGGATCACATTCTGGTGGCTGTACCATCAGAGACTCCAGCACGTCGTTCCAGCCGGCAGATGTCATTAATCGAAACAGTAATTGCATGCTTCTACCGAAAGTCTCGAAGTTTACCTGAGAGAACAGAGAAGAGGATGGAGAACGAGCTGAGCTATGCTGTGAAGACTGCGTTTCTGATGAGGAAATCGTTCTAGGGTCTTCTTACTTTGCCAGGAAGTTAACTTCCTTTCAGACTTTCAGATAAACCAAGCCGAATATTTTAGATTTCAATCAATCGTGAAGGCTAGACGATTGTTCCCGGCGCAGAACGCTTCGATATATTTTCCTAAATACAACAGCATTATAGCTTTCTATAATGTTATAAACATTTGAACATCTTAACGCTTTATCTACCGGAAGCCTACCAATATGATTTCCAATAACCGTGCTGCACCAAAAAGAAGCTTAATAATCATATTTTATATAATAATCCTAAGCAAACTATTAGATTAGGTTACTGGGGGTTAGTTATAGGTTCACGATCGAAATTACTACTGCTGGCGAAGGAGCTATTCAATCTCCTTAGTCAAGGATCGATCAAGGATCGTAGATTTTCAATAATTAAGAGATAATTGCCGGTAAATCAGGGCCGGATTAAGCCCAGTAGCAGGAGTAGCAAATGCTACAGGCCCCGCGCTTGCAGCAGAAAATGTGTAATAGCCCTGGCTACCGTTTACAGATATTTTTGCTTAAAAAAAAGGTCATTCACTTTTGTTTGTTTCTATGATATTATCATGCAAAAGCTGGGGCCTCCTGGTAACATCTGCTACGGGCCCCGCGCTGGCTTAATCCGGTCCTGCGGTAGATAATGTGTTAATATATGTAATGCCCTAATTCTTCGTTGCTTATCGAAACGCAAACTTGTTGGACAGTGTTACCCGAAAAGCGAGGAATTACTCTGAATTCTGCGAAGAAGGTAGCTACGACGGAAATACGCGCCGTAGAATCTTCGACCGAGTATCCTAATCATAAAATCAATCTAAAAATCAAAGACTATAAGAAATCTGATTTCTCCAGGTTTTTAAAATAAGAAGACCCCTTCCCGTTTCCGACGGAATTCCCTACTCACCATATCGTCAAGGGCCCCCTGTTTTCTAACATGCCCGAAGACCGACATGCCAATGATCGCGTAAATGAAGGTAATCAAGGCCAGTAGCGCGCCGATGTTGAACAGCGCCGGAAGACTGACCACCAGAGCGAAGAGCAGCTTGCGAATTCCCTTCGCGGCCTTGATGAGCCTCAAGATTCGACCGATTCTGAACACTCTGACTACTCGCAGGAGCGTCGGGGACACCGGGAAGTCCACCATAATGTCTTCCATCAAGATCCCGAGGATCGAGGCGAGGACCAGCAGGAAGTCGAACAGGTTCCACGGGACCGTGAAATAATGGTAACGGAGTCCTATTATCTTGACGATCGCTTCTAAGCCGAAAACCGTCGTGAAAAACGCGTTGGACACTTCGAGGACGAAGAAGATCGGATGCGGCTGATCGTAATGCTCGATCCCCATTGTCAGCATATTCAGGAATATCAAAATGAAAATTGCTATTTCGAATCTGGAAATATCGTAGTTCGTATTCAGCGCCTCGGCTCTCTTCTCTTCTCAACCGAAAATCATTGTGTCTCTACGATTTTACTCGTTGTGGTGCAAAGTGTGCCAGGATAATAATAATAATAATAATTGTACTTTATCATTGTATGGTGAGACGTGTGCGTTTCAACGTTAGATAGAGATTGATTCATGAGGATTTACCTGCGCGAGTTCGACAGGTCGTAAAACATTGCGAGGATCTGATTCATCGGACGCTTTATCACCTTTTGCGGCTTTTTACGGCCGAGCTTTTTCATGGCAGTGTAGTAGTGCTTTTGACTTTCGGTCAAAAACATTTCTAACACTCCACCTTCGTACTGGAAAATAAGCAGAACAATCGGAAAAAGAAGAAACGGTTTTTCCGTTCAAATGTTTTTGATTAGGTGATTTGTGCGTTCCGTACCGCGCGGGTCACCAGTAAGCTACGCCGAAGCTCCCGTTTAGACTACTCACTCGGTTTTATGTTGATTCTGCAACGGGAAGAAGCGTACTGAATCGTGAAATTATCGAATTTTTGCTGATCAAAGTTTCGTAATGACACTGTAAGTTCTTTTCAGCGATTATTTTCGGTAATTAATTAATACAGATTTTTCCGGTTCATTTCCGATTTATTACGGAAACCGCCCGCTTCAGAATTCAGATAATAACCATCATACTCGAGAGTCTAAACTTAATTGCTAGTGCAGAGCGAGGTATGATTAACGCTTATCCATTTGTGCCGGGATAGAGAATTAACTAAGTCTTGTGGTTGTGTTCGTAAGCTCACTATAGTGAAATCTGATATTGTGGTGACAAGCTTTGGTGCTGCTGCAGTTGATGCGATTATTATTGCGATCTTTTCGTGAAGAAAATTTGTTGGTCAGCTCCATAATACTTTTATGGGCCTTACAGTTTTTATAAAGATAATACAGTGGTCGAAATAATGATAGGCTCACTTGCCGCGTCGGCTGGTTTGCTGCTTCTAATTTTATTTTCGTTTTCGGAAGTGTACCGTGGCATTTGTTTTTATTTCGCGAGAATGTATTCTGCACATTGTGTAAACAATCAGTCGACTATCAACAGTATTAGTGTGAAGACATACCTGTTTCAAAAATACTTTGAAAATTATCGAATACAAGATACGAAATAATCTTAGGTTCACGGAGAAATATTTGAAGATTACTATTGATAGCGCAATCGTTTGAACGTTTTTGTATGGCAAGTACACAGATTTATAAAGTTCAAAAATTGTAGAAAATATTTTATGTTCGTTTAATATTATTAAAGCACGGGAAATCGTTAAAAATTATAACGAAAAGGGCCATAAATTATTGCTTTCCACAATATGAGTCTCTCTAACGGAGAAATTGCAAGAACATTAATTTGCAATTATTAAGATTGCAAAGATGCTTCCCTGAGGAATTATTTACCAAATTTATTTCTTTGGGTATATATTATTGGAAAAATGGCCAAAAATTTGGATAGACGCATATTTGTTATGTTCATAAAATAATGTGGAATAGGTATTTCTAGAGCTCCGTAAACCTAGTGTTAAATGTGATAAACAATTCTTTAAAATTAAAAGAAAAATGCGGCAGTAAAAAATCTACAGGCTATCCAAAAAGATTGACACATAGGGAAAAAATAAAATTTTTCAAGAAGCACGGCGAAATATGCTTAATGCCTCAAAAATAAAAATAGAATTAGACTTTAGGATGTAATGGAATTAGGCTAGTTCGTGTTCGACGTGTGTACAGCAAATTCTGAGATCGAGTGGGACACTTAAATATTCTGAAAAAGCGAAAAAACCACCGCTAACTAAATTCCACAAGGAGGAGAAATTAAAGTTTGCAGAATATCATACGTCATGGACCGAAAAGTGGAAGACGGTGATATTTTCTGATGAAAAAAAGTTTAATTTGGACAGCCCAGATGGTTTTAACCCTTTGCACTCGGAACTATTTTAACTGGAAAATTAAACATTTCTTCCGATCTAGAATATTTCCATTCCCTATGATTTTTGAAATTTTATGCATATGAAATTGGTATAATACCTCATACAATACCTAAATGTCTAGTAATTGATTAGATATCGATATATTTAATAATGTAAACAATATTTTGAATAATGGTACCGCAATTTTTAGTTCCCTCCCTCAGAGGGAACAACCGAGTGCAAAGGATTAATATTACTGGCACGATCTGCGTGATAAAAAAATGTAAAAATGACAAGAGTCTATGGAGGAGGGTTTGGATTGCATTCTCCGATAATGTGATTCCCCCCAAAAGTCAATGCTGAAAAATATCAGGAACTATTATGTACTAGATGAATATGGCGATGAGATTGGTGGACCTGATTTAATATTCCAACACGATAATGCAGCAATACATCGTGCAAAAACAATTGAAAACTACTTTGACAGGGTAAAAGTTGAAGTTTTACCCTGGCCATCAAGGAGTCCGGGCTTAAATCCGATTGAAAATCTTTGGGAAATATTAGAACGAAAGGTGTACGACAATGGAAAACAGTATAGCACTGTTTCGGAATTGAAAAATGGGATTAGAGAGGCGTGGTCCGAAATTAAATTAGAAACATTACAAAAATTAATTCAATCAATTCCACGCAGAATATTTGAAATCGTAAAACAGAAAGGAGGTCCAACCAAGTACTGAATTATTTTTATTTTCTTTTTTTTTTAATTTTTTGTGTAAAAATACATAATGAACCTACGTTTATTTCGCAACTAAATTTCAAGTGTTGTAATAAAAAACTTGCAATTGATAGGGGAAGAGGTTGTGTTGTGAGACCGGTTGGGTTGTGAGACAGTCGTTTTTATCCATCGCGGAATCGCGATAATTCCAATCTGTCTGCTGTCAAATTTTTTTGACGTATGCTAGTTTTTGTGCTAGCACTGAGGTGTATAAACGTGTTGCTTATATTAGATATGGACATCGTGTGTAAACACATCGTGTAAAACTTTTACTCATTTTTTTAAAAACATTATTTTGTTGAGTGAATCAATTGAAAAAGGCGAGTGTGATGCATTTTCATTTAGTGTTTTCCTTACATTTTACGATGCAATATTGAGTTTTGGGCATATACGAGAAAAACATTGTTTTTTTCTGTCACATTCGGAATGGCATCATGGTTGGGTTATGAGACACGATAGTGGTTGTTGTGAGACACTAGTTTTTTTTACTAGAAACGAACTAGAACTGTCAAATATCGTTGTTTGGTTAGAATTAAGTGTTTATTTGTCATTTAACGTTTGTTTTGGTTTATTTTTTGAATTTATAGTCATGTCAACTCCAAGAAAATCGCCCGCAAACAAAGAAATTAATTTTAATTTTAATTTTTATCAACCGTTTTGCTAACACATGTGTCAGTCTCATGTCTGCCACCACGGAATAAAGTCCGGTGTTGAAAATATTGAATTCCGTTTAAAATTTATTTCTATTGTCACAGCAAGTATGTTGTTTTTTTATTTCTTTATTTCTGTTTCTCCATTGGATCTACACTGCTGTGTTACAATCTTCGTTCAAAATTTATTATACTTATATTATTTTTCAGACGCAAAAAATGTCTCTTTGAGAATGATCCATATAAGGATCGAAACGTCGAGAAACATGTTTGATTAATTGCACATTTGCTGGTTTTCTTATAAATGATCGAACCTTGCGCCGAAATCACAAAAGTTTATTATATATTTAATTTTCGATCGAGAAGAATTTCACCTATATTAATTTTAATGCCGTGCTTAGTGCCGTTAAAGATCATTTGCTGGAGAAGCAAGGCATAAGAAAGGCTGCCAAAGAATATGGAGAAAGTTGACAGCAATCAATTTTTTGCCATTCTCTTTAACTTCTTTGGCTACTTAATGTCTTTAAAATAAATAAAATATTTCACCACTTTTAATTGATTTTTCCGAGTGTCTCACAACCCAACCACTTTTTTCATGAAGCCAAAAAACATGTCCTCGGAAAATTGGCCGTAAAATTTTACTTGTTGATCAAATCACGAAACTTTTTACATATAAAAGTTGCGTATTTCCTTCACCTTTCCGACGGTATACAAAACTCTTTGATATATTCATCAAGCAAAAAGTTACAGACCAAAAACAAAACCCGTCTCATAACCCAACCTCTTCCCCTATTAATTAACATTATGTTATTCAATTGAGCTGTGTATTTTGTTAAATATATTAGAATGAATAAATAATAATAAGTAAAATCAAAAATACTCCCTTAAACACAACATTATGTCAACAAATTGAACCCATCATTATTTCGACCACTGTATGTTTATAGAGCCTACAGCTTCCGTTTGTAGTAGTCTCAAACATTCCTAGTATAATTAAAAAAAGGAAAATTCGTTTTCAATTTGTTGTAATTTCGATTCCGATCCCGCCAGAATGTTATTACCGGAGGCTTTTTTGGTGAGGTGTAGAAAAGAGTTTCTTCGAATTTCTGCAAATTATTTCGAATATTTTTCCAGGCACTATGGGGCCCCATTGGAACCGCGTAGTTTATCAGCAACCCATGCAACAATTCGTTACAGATCGTGATCGCGGCACGGGACGCGCTGTGCAATGTGTACTCTTTAATCTCGCCTGTACCGCGCTTACCTTTTTCTTCAACATGTTAAAGTTGTCTATAATTACTCCGATAAAGAGGTTCAGTGTAAAAAACGAGCCGCAGACAATGAATATCACAAAGTAGAAATACGCATAAATGTTCGCTTCTCTCTGGGGCTGTAGGTCGACGCCTCTGGCGTCCACCGCGTCCTGCATCACCTCCATCCAGCCCTCGAAAGTGGCCACTTGGAAAAGGGCCAGGTAAGCTATCCCAACGTGATCGAAAGTGATCTTACTGTTCTCCCAGGAGTAATTTTTCCTCAAGCAATCGTCTTTCGTGTTTACGATCTAAGAGTCAATTGTTCAACACGTCAGTCCCCCTCTCCTTTCATCCTCTAAATTTTCTGTTTTAGCTCTGATCTACAGTGGGACGGATCCTGGTTATACTTGCCGAAGATTAATTGTTTCGTACAATTTTGATTATTACGATGACTGCTGACGTCGCGTCGCGAACACCAGCGGAATTACCACGGTTCCAGTCGATATACATACAGTAAGGAGCATAACTGAACCAATAACCACTAGTTTCGTATAAATCTTTATTTATTGCTAAGAATGCAGAAGAATATTAAAAAATGAACATTATAGTAAGTTTTATTACAGTTAGAAGTAACATCAGAAATTTTTTCAACAATTAATGTCTCCTCGTTTAGCACTGGCAAAAAAAATGGATTGACTCGGTTTTGCACCAGGTCCAATATTTGGCAATATTTAATATATTATTTATTTTTAATATTTCGTCCGCAACCCTTGTGCTTGCAAAACTGCACTAATTCGCTTCGGCACACTTTCTAAATTAATTTTTTGCAATAATCCGGAGATATTTTTTCCCACTGTTCTTGAATTCTATCGTACAAATCTGTGATTGAAGTTGGTTGGGAGTCATATGAATCCCGAAGTCGTCTTTTTAGTAAATCCCATAGATCCTCTATGCGGTTGAGGTCGGGGCTCTGTGCAGGCCAATCCAGAGCAGAAAATTTTATTGTACTGAGCCAATTTTTCACACTTTTAGCAGTGTGCTTAGGGTCTCATGCATGAAAATTACATTTTCATCTTCAAAAGGCATATTTTCAACAGCATCTACGAGATGATCTTGTAAAATATCCTTGTACATGTACTGATTCATGATGCCATTAATTCGGTGCAGTGATCCAAATGCTGTTAGCCAACCCCAAAACATTAGGGATCCGCCTCCATGTTTTACCGTTTGCTTTACATCTGTGGTTTGAGCCTTTCATTTTTACGAATCCAGCATCATGACATGTCATCTGAACAAATTCTATTAATCTTGGTCTCGTCTGACCAAATAACCCGTTCCCATTCAGTAGTTGTCCAGTTTTGATATTTTTTAGCAAATTCCAAACGAAGTTTTATATTTTTCTTCGATAACATCGGCTTCTTTTTTTTCTTAATGCTTCTAAACTCACCTCCTTTGAGGGTTCTTTGTGCTGTCCACTTGCTTACTTGTATCTTCTTTTAATAATTTTGCGGTCATGGTTGCACTTGAAGCTTCACCGGATGTGACGAACCGTATAATTCTTCGTTCATCCTGCGGTGATAATTTTTTTGGTCTTCCTCCAACATTTAATAACATACTTTTACTTACAGTATTTTTCTCTTATTCTCTGCACTGTCGACTGACTAACACTACAATTTTTCGCCGTCTGATGTGTTGACAAGCCGTCGTTCAACAAAGAAATTACTTTTTTTAAACAATTTTCTTCATATTTGCTGTAATTCACTTGCGTGCTTTTCCGTTCGACTGATTGCTGGAAACTGAGTGCCGAGACGTAAACTAATATTTTGTAAACATATCAAACTGCTAGATGTAAACATACTGCTGAAACATTCCACATAAACATTCCTTTTACGGACCGGTGCAAAACCGAGTCAATCCATTTTTTTTGCCAGTGCTAAACGAGGAGAATTGTAATTAATTGTTGAAAAAATTTCTGATGTTACTTCTAACTGTAATAAAACTTACTATAATGTTCATTTTTTAATATTCTTCTACATTCTTAGCAATAAATAAAGATTTATACGAAACTAGTGGTTATTGGTTCAGTTATGCTCCTTACTGTATATGTATTTCTGAAGTTTCGATAGACGAGCGTCTTGTGTCAGGTGAAAATATTTGACCTGTGTTCACACAAAATGTTATTAAAAAGCTCGTTAAAAAGTTATTGGATTAAGATAACGGCTTATAAAGATGCAGGACAGAGATAGTTAGGCCGCATATGTTTTTTAAAACCGAGTTGAAATTACGAAGATATTACACATGGAAATATGGTAATTTCGCGGACCGTGTTCTGATTGAACCGTCTCTTGACTTCCCGGTTTTCAGCTATACTTAGTTATTTTTGTACAATCGTGATTTAAGGGGACCAGACAGTTTGAAATTTTGAATACAGCCAATAGAC
>CM052248.1:2024331-2117865 GCA_028455795.1 Lasioglossum marginatum
AGAAATGATGCAATTGTTAATTGCACATGCACTGCTGCATCTAAAAAAAATTTAAAGGCCTACAGATGTAGTGCTCTTCGAACCATTTATCTTTCTCCTTTGGCATTTTTTCGTAAATGCAATAATAACGGAGTTATGACTTGAAACAATTGCGTGCACCACCCTGTATATTTACTTTCATATCGATGAAGTGATCAAAATTATGCAATATTTTCGTTCCATTTGAATTTATTAATTACTTCGTTCACACACACACACAAACACAAAAGACACCCACTCCAATCTCACTAATTTGATAATTAAAAGCAAAGAAGCACGTAATATACGTCAACAAAAAAAGGTTCCGTATTCGTAAAATGGAATTGGTTAAAATCCTTTTAAATTAAATTTAAAATTTTGTAAATGTCTAATTACTAATCTTGTAGCATTAAAATTTTGTATTCTGAATTGATAAACTTTAATTTCTATACAATATACGAGTTTCAAACTCGCGATATATTAAAATCTGAAATTTCAAATTCAGAAAATTTCGATGAAATGAATTTTTTGTTTAAATTTAAGACACGGTACGGCGGCCGTCGAAAATTATTTGCGAGATTAGGGTTCATTTATCAGCCTCGCCGCTAAACCCAACAAAAAATTCGCACGATGACGCTTGCCGCTCCGTGTCAAGGCCGCGATTAATGATTAATAAAAAGCCTCGTTGGTAGATTGACCCACCGGTGGCCATCGCATCGTTCCCTAAATTTTTCTTTAAAACAGAAAGAAAAGAAAAACAAAGGTCTATTTCCGTGGCATTCATCGTCTTTTAACATTAAAACTTCTCACCAGTGACTCAACGTTTCACAGACATATCCATAGCTATCATACACGGTATCTACCGTAAAAAATAACGTTGACAACGAACAATAAAACTTTTCGACGCGACCCTTTGTTTTCGAGATAATCGACTGTAAACATCGTGGATGCACTTATTAGTGTTTCAAAGAGATATTCAAAGTCAATTTTCTCGAGAACGAACCCTCTTCGTGACACCAATTTCTCATGGAGGATCACCATGAGTTTCGATTTTAGCCTGAGCTATCCAATAAGTGGTGTGAGAAAAACAAATAAGCGTCTCTGTAGACATAAAATTTAATATTCCCACAAGATATATTGTGTGATAATTAAACTGCGGATGTTAGGCATTTATAAATTGCAATTATAAAGAATTAAAAATATCAGCATATTAAAATGATTAACCCCTCGCGCTCTAACATCAAGTCCATTAACAATATCTACCAAATATATTATTAATATCGAAAATTTAATTCCAAAACGAATAATAAAATTCTATCATATGACGCTTTGTTTTCGAGAAAATCGATTTTGAAGATGCGTCAAGTTCGCATGCTTAGCATTTGTACAAAGTAGAACCGGTGGGTCACGAACAGACGCACCAGACGATTCCTATTCAATAGCATCCTATTCAACACAAATGTGTTCGCCGGATTTTCAAACCTGATTTCCTCGAAAGCAAAGCCTCGTATAAAGAAATTTTATTCTACACTTTCGTCTAACTTTTTGTATGTAGAATTACTCTCTTTCCGGTTGCACCACCCTGTAAAGGCATATGATGAATACAGACTTTCTTCTTCCGAGAAATGATAAACGACAAAGAATTTCTAATCAATGTAACCATAAAAAATATATAAAAAAACTTTTTAAAAACCATGCTTATATTAAAGTGCACTAAAAAGGAGAAATTATAAACGACAAAGAATTTCTAATCAATGTAACCATAAAAAATATATAAAAAAACTTTTTAAAAACCACGCTTATATTAAAGTGCACTAAAAAGGAGAAATTATAAACGACAAAGAATTTCTAATCAATGTAACCATAAAAAATATATAAAAAAACTTTTTAAAAACCACGCTTATATTAAAGTGCGCTAAAAAGGAGAAAATAATTTTTTTAGACATTAGCGACGATAAATAAAAGCGTGGAGCGCTAAACTATGTTGACGCAATCTTCGTGGGCGCTCCACGCTTTTATTTATTGTCGCTAATGTCTAAAAAAATTATTTTCTCCTTTTTAGTTGAAATATGTTGTCAAGGTCATCATTCCGAACAACTTTTTCCTATACACGTTACCGCCGCTCAGCTTTAGTTTCCGAGATATTCGCAAAAAAGTTTCAACATCAAAAGTGATCGGAGTAGGTCTGGGTTAGATTTGAAATATAGAGCGTATTTGGCGAGAAACAAGGGCTAATATTCCCCGTTACGGAACACGGAAACAACGTTTTGTTGGATACATTGCAGAATTTTTATTTCGTCGATGCCATAGTTTTGACAATAGAATAACAGCATTTTTCGAAATGATGGCCGAAATATTTTCTGTTATGTAAGATTAATAATAAAAAATACACCACTTCAAATAGAAACGTCTATTGTATCGAGGGTCCCCAAATCCCATTCCTGCTAAGAAATCTAACCCAGACCTACTCCGATCACTTTTCGAGATGTTGAAACTTTTTTGCGAATATCTCGGAAACTAAAGCTGAGCGGCGGTAACATGTATAGGAAAAAGTTGTTCGGAATGATGATCTTGACAACATATTTCAACGTCATCAAAATCGGTGAGGAAGCCCCTAATGTAAATAATTACCAAAACATTCATTTCTGTATCTTGCAATTGACACTATTTTTATTACCACGCTTATATTAGCTTGCCGAGTTGTTGTCGTTGTCGATGTTGTATGCGTCAAATCTTGAAATCGAATTTTAATCCTTTGCACTCGGTTGTCCCCTCCGAGGCACCACTAAAAGTTGCTGTGCCATTATTCAAGATATTGTTTACATTATTAAATGTATCGGTATCTAATCAATTACTAAACAGTTAGGTATTCTATGAGGTATTACATTTATATTTCATATCCATAAAATTTCAAAAATCATAGGGGGTGGAAATATTTTAAATCGGAAGAAATGTTTAATTTTCCAGTTAAAACAGCTCCGAGTGCAAAGGATTAAACCAGGATTTCCGATGAGCTAGAGACTTGAAACTTTAAACATAGCTCAGGACTGGGTGACAATGCAATATTAAAAAACAAATTTAAAAAAAAACTGTGCGTCTAGGAGAAAAATTAGATCAGTACAAAATAAAGAAGACCAAAAAGTAGAAAATAAAAAAATATATAAAAAACTTTTTAAAAACCACGCTTATATTAAAGTGCACTAAAAAGGAGAAAATAATTTTTTTAGACATTAGCGACAATAAATAAAAGCGCCCACGAAGATTGCGTCAACATAGTTTAGCGCTCCACGCTTTTATTTATTGTCGCTAATGTCTAAAAAAATTATTTTCTCCTTTTTAGCGCACTTTAGTATAAGCGCGGTTTTTAAAAAGTTTTTTTATATATTTTTATTTTGCATTGAGATGTGAGTCATATTGCTGTGTAGTAATATTGTTGTATATAGTAATATTTGTATACTATAGTAATATTGTTATGTAGTCATAATGTTATGTTGCAATATTGTTATGTAGTCATAATGTTATATGGTACTATTTCTATACAGCCATATTGTTATGATTGTTTTTTCTAAATGATTTGTAGAGCAGCGAGATGAAACGGGGAAATAAAATTGGTGTGCGCGAAGATCTATGGGCTTCCGAGGGCCCCGCAATTTAACAGTTCCTTCGAATCGAAGAGTGTAATGTAGCTGGCAATATTTTAAAACAAACTCGTCTTATTTCTGTGCCAATTTCAGCGGCCATTTTAGATCCCGATTATCGGACATGGTTGTCAGGCTCCAGCACACGGCCTAATATTGCTGACCGCGAAAGTATTGGCGCGGAAACATGTCTATAACAGGAACCGCGGATCTTTTGCATTTACGGCAAATGCAAATGCACGAGACGCAATAAAACATCGTCTTTCGAGTGTGCGTTAAAGAATCAAGTTTCCATTTTCGTTTGATTCTCGAACCGTTGCTCCGAAACGACAAAGTTCATCTTCGATTATATTCTGTATCGATAGCCATTGCATCATATTCCGCTAACTTAATAGCTGCCATCAATAATCTAATAAGCGAACGTTTGAAAATAATTCAACCGTCGAAAGAATCCATGAAATCATATATACATAACTTTATAATTTAATTCAAGATGTTGCGAAAGTTTATGTATATAAAATTTGAAACAATGATCATTCCTTAATATTTTATAGGCTTCCAATAGGAATAAAAATTCGTTTTTTATGTAGTATTTATTAGCATTTTTCCATGTAGCCAAATGTAATATTTTATAAGCTCAAACAGTTCTTTTCCTAATAAGAATTTTTAAAACTTGCAACACTGTATCAGTAACAATTCTCTGAAAACATCTGTGCATTTATACAGAAAATACTCTCAATCAGACTTCCAAATTCTAGTATATTCAAATTTAAAAGAAACGATTGATGTTTTTCTCAGATATGTGTTCCACAAAGTGTGCCGGCAATCATTACAAAAAGTTAACATGTTTCTGCTTGAAAAATTCCAATGTGCCAACACTGGTCGCTAAAATGATATTTTCTACAATCTGCCACGAAGTTCACAATTTCCATATGGAAAATTTATTAGTGTTGGTCGAATATATGCTGTACAAACCCCACTGAAAATAATTATAAAAACTTAAAAAATTCCAATGTTTCAATAACGACCACGACAGTGGTCACGAAAATAATATTACCTACAATCGTATCTCCCATAAAATTCACTGTTTCTAGGTGAAAAAATTACTAGAGTTTGTCGAATGTATGCCCTACAACAATAGTCGAGAATTGTCCAAAAAGTCCAACTGATTTTTCCGTAAAAAATTCCCGAATGTGCGCGAGCAGCAAGTAGTATAGTCGCGCGATGGGTCAGACATCGGCGACAGCGGTGAAAGACTAGAGAAAACTGAGAAAAGACAGTGAAAACGCGATCGTTCGAATTGCAGTGTGCCCGAGGGCTCGGGGGCGCGATTCGGTTATCGGGTTTCGGCAATTAGTAGTGAAAACGCCGTTTTTTCCGTCGGAACATGTAGAAATTCTCTGGTTCACGCGACCGCAAGAAATTCGCGTTACTCGCGTCATCGAACCGGACGAAGAGTTTTCCTCTTCCCCGTCGAGGAATACCTTTCCCCTCTGCTGTGCTTGAAAACAACGTCGAGACTCGGAAAATTGACTGAAAAAAGCTCCCACGGTAATCGCCAAGAGCCAAACGATTTTTTGCCACGGCAAAGTCGGACCGAAATAAATAACACAGAATACGCGTTACAAAAGATTTAACAATTTATTCGAAGAATACATATCGCAAACTAATTTCGTAGCTGAATGGATATCTGGAAGAAGGGCCTACATCAGGTTCTTTCAATTTTATAGGAACCCAATTTTGAACTCAAACGTGAATTGCGATAATAACTAAACGCATAGGCTTTTTTAAAAAATTTTTTTTAAATATTGCATTGTCGTCCAGTTCTGAGCTATGTTTAAAATTTCAAGTCTCTAGCTCATCAGGAAGTTAGTTTAAAATCAATTGCAAAATTTGTCTCCCAACAGACAGACAGACAAGAAAGCGAGCTAATAAAAACGTGGTAAAAACGTGGTAAAAACCAACTGAAAATGACAGGCCGTTCTTCCAGATACCCATTCAATTATTCATTTATTACATATTCTCGGAAATCCAATAAAGAAAAAATGATTCTTAATGAGAAAACATATTATATTGTGTTTATTTTCAGATTACCTTTCATCGTAATTCTGAACCGTTTTATATTGAATAGTGTGTTGTGCAATTTTGTTTGAATTTTAGTTTGAATATTTACTTTTTAGTAAGCATCTACTATAATTATAATTTTAATCTTTTACATCAATTTTATGTAATCTGATGTAGATTTCAATTTAAAGTGTTTGTTGTTTGAAAGTTTGATAAAAATTCGCAGGAAAATTTATGGTGTGTTTTCGTATTACCCCAAGCTCTTTCGTCACTTAGGACAACAAAATTGCATTTAACGACGTGCCCTGTGCTTCATACTCGGCCAATGCTGGCACAATTGGTTAATTTCCTTCAAATAAAAACGCCAGACATTCATAATGTATGGATCAATACTAAGATTACAAATACCGAATATTCCGTGAGCCACGACCACAATGTTACACGGAACCATTAACTGTGCCAATACATTATAATGCAGCAGTTTCTTCCATAACTTCAATTCGGGTTAAAAAATGTGAGATTGCTGTAAGAATCTAAATCTAATAATATCTAGCGCAAACACAAATTATTCTGTAATGTAATGTAATCTAAAGGCACAAAGTCGGTCACAAAATCAACATATACTTGTCACATTTAAGGTAATTAAAATATCGAAGATTTTATTAATTTTTCTTTTGATGAACGTCTTATCAATTTATTATCAATTTTGGTTATTAGACTTTTCGAAAAAACATGTGTTTCTTGAAGCTTAAAAAATGGATCTTTATCCATAACAGGGAAAAATATATATACAAATTATATATTAATTATCACAAACGTTTTCACACCTATTAATTTTTGAATCAAAATTATTTCAGAAATGTTTGCTTTTATAAGAAATTCACGAGATTTGCTGTTACGACCATTATCTAGATTTTGGATAAAAATATTTTCCATACACATTTGGGGATTGATTTTCTTCACATTCAATTGTTATAGAAGAAGATTATAAAACAGTAAATTTTTCTTTCAGTATATCGGTTGCGAATCAAATTTGATTAGACTTTGTTCGATGCTAATTTTTGTTTAAACAGTTGAAAATTCTCCATACTCGATGAGATAAAAATAAGGTTTATTTCAAACAGATAAAAATAAACCTCTTGTTCGAAACAGTTTAAAATAAACTACAATGTAAAAAGGGATCTGATTATTCAACACTAACCTAACGCTACAATTCGAAATGACCAAACCTCCCAGTTCCTCTTCCACAACAAAGAAAGGATTACTCATACCCCGGACACAAGCCATCATCCCCCCTTCCCCAAGAATCCGAAAATCTCAATAATAGCCGCGTCATTATGCTTGCAAGCGATCCGAATAGAGTATCGGATTCAGGCCACCTATTTCGGTGTGAGCGAGATCAAGCCGGTGAACCGGGCATCGATTAAAAAACCCAGGACGTACCTCGTCATATATAAAGTTGTCGATCTCCTCGAGCGGCCTGCCGTAGAGGTCGGTGGGGAACGGTTCGTATTTGTTTGGAAGCACCGCGCCGTCTTCAACGGACATCCGCCTCTTCGGTTGAAACCCGTAGTCCCTTACAAGCTGCACAGTCCTGTTCTCCAGCCTGTCCAGACTCTCCTTGGTGAACAACTTCACAGTCTGCTTGCCTCCGGTCGGTGTTTTGACGCTTTTGCTGCCGTTGTCGTTTCCAGATTCTCCCCCGGGGTCGGGTACGTCCCCGTTAACGTTAGCATGTGGCGTTCCAAGCGGGTCGACTTGAATCTCGGCGCTACCCGAGTCACCTGTGCCGGAATCGGCCGAAGTACCCGCCACAGCGGTCAGTGGGGGTCTAAGTCTCGCTACGTCCCTGGCCCTGGCGGTCTCCCCCCTCTCCACGACTACGTCGGGGTCCGTCGAGTCCCTGGAGGAGGGAGCGGGTCTAGCGTCGGCCGCTGCCGCCACTCCCCTCCCTTCGGTTGGTCGGTCCTCGTCGTGATTAGCGAATCCACGGCGAGTCTCCTCGGCGTAGGAAGCCAACGGGTAACTGGCGAAGATGGGAGAGGGTGTCTCGCAACCGTCGGTCTCGTGACCCGGGTACTCAGGGGGACTGAGGCCCGCAAACCCCGGCGGCGAGGCCTTATCGCCATCTTGAGCAGCACCGGTCTCGCTGGCCGGCGAAATGAGGATCGAGGCGGACGCCTTCCTGCCGCTTGACGTCGGCGCTTCGGCTTCGGCCCACGGTTGCCTCTCGCCAGGAGTGAACTGCTCGCTCCACTGGTCCCCAGCTCGCTGTGGCCCGTCCCGTCTGGAGAGTTCGTACCTGGCCCCAGCATGCTCGCCCCTCCTCGTCGGTTGGGGCGTTCGCGAGAGGCCGATCCGCTGTCGGTCGGATAACTCGAACTCTTCGGCAACGGGTGCCGCCGGCAGGTTCAAGCTCCGCTGGCTGCCGACGTCGCGGGACAATCGAGCGCCCCTGTGAACGAGCTGCTCTTCTCTGGAGAGGCGGCTCGCGTACAGGCCCGCCACTCGAGGCCGATTAGCGAAGCCATTGTCCTCGGAGCCGTCGCCCGGAGAGCATCCCTCGCGGCCGCCTCCTTGCGAAGGTATCATTGGGATCTGTGGGTCCTCGGCTCATCGAAGTCTGCAGCCCGAGCATCAGCGGGCCTCACGCGACTGGCCCCACGGGGCCTGCGTCCTCCACCTGCTGCTCCCCCGGCCTCGAACGGAGCCCCGGGAACGATTGTCTCGGCCCCAACATCTCGTGGATCCCGGTTGTTGCCGCCTCCCGAAGGCTCCCTCGAAATTTCGAAGAGCGGGATGATGCGGCGTTCCGAGCTATCGACTGAGCGCGCCGAATGTGTGTCGCGCGGGCACGGTATATAGGCTCCCTCGGCTTTTCTCGTCGATGACGCCGCTGCGACGCGACGCGCGTTCTGCCTCCGGTGTCGAGACGACGGTGGATCGCTAGGGGCCTAGTCCGGCCTGTCCTGCGACGACTCCTGCGTTGTTTCGGCGACACGCGATCCTACGGCGATTCGCATCGTGCACTACTGGCACGGAGTAGACGGGCGGAGGGGGGCTGACAGAAGGTTTCGAAACGGGGTTGGTTTCTTGCACGGGGAATATTCCTCTTGGGCTGTCTCGGCGCTGGGTCACTCTTGGTTCCGACACTCGCGAGCCTCGGTCACACACATCCACACACACACGCACACACGGGGACACCACCTGTTCTAGCCGAGGACCGCTGGGCGAAACGTGTGCCCGATACTACTCGGACGATGAGATGACAACGTCGTCGTGCCGATGAATACGGCCGCGGGGAGGAGTGCGGGCGGGCTGACACAGTGACGAGTACAAAGGGGGAGCGCGCGAGCGTGTCCGAGCGGAGACGCGGGGGAGAAAGTGGCACGTAGCGGGGCCGGGAGAAGGAGAGACAGCCCCGCGGCGGTCTGCAACCCCTCTCTCTTTCTCGCGAGTCATATAGCTCGATAAATCGTCTCGCGCTCTCGGCGGCGGCTCTCGTCGAGGGTGCGAAATCACGGACCACTCTCCGGACGAGAACTGTGACGACGCGTATGGGAGCCGAGTCGATTCGCTCTTCGCTTTTCGCCTCGCGCGCGCGCGTATCGAACGCAGGCTTTCTTGTTTCAGGGTTGCCAGATACAAGCGGTAACGTGCAGACGCGCGTCACGGGTTATCGCTGCCGCGAAACTAAGCGGACCGACACGGACGTTCTTCGGCCACCCTTAGCGCTAACCCCCACCACCGAGCCCGACCCCTGCAGGTGACGAGGCGGACGCTTAATCGCTTGCACGGCCTTGCCGATCTAGCGAGCTGCGGCGCCACGGTGTTTTATATTCTACCGTTATTTACAATATCTTTCGTCGCATTTCTCATTTATCGTTTAATCCCTTACGGTCGCCGTCGCGAGGCTTATGCTTTCGACGATTTTATGCTAGCCGTGATTAGACTCCTTCGAATCCTCGTACATTCAATTGTTTTCATCATTAGAAAAAGGTTTTCATGTGATATCTAAACTGTGGTGCCCCAAGGTGGTTCGGAACCCACCTTAATAATAAACTGTAGGTCCCGCTGAAATTAGGCGATAGTGAGAGTGGAAAGAGGAGAGATTGGTAAATGGATTTGAAACCCCGAGGGGACCAAATATCATTACTTTATTAATTGTTTTCATGTATTTTTGAACCCACTTCTTACTTCTCGATTCCGTAGAAACACTCCGGGTCAAAATGGACCCGACATTCGCCGTTCTAGAGTCAATAATTAAGATTTTCTATGATATTCAACGATGTTGCACTTTATAATTTTCTTTTTATGTTTTTACCTGAAATGTAAATTAATTCGTGATCACTCGAGAACAAAAATCTACAATTTTGCTATTGGTCGACAAAGGTAATAAAGAAATTGGAAGTGAATTCTCGTCAGCGTCTCGCACATATGTTCCAACGACGAATTTATAACTTTTATGGAATAAATGAAAATACATGGACTAAAACTTTCTTCGAATTTCGAAAGAAGATAGAATGTATTTAATATATAGAACATTCTAAATATGAAGAATTACTGAAATAAATACTGGCAACTAATATTAAAATCGTAAATTCGTTATCAATGTTATTGACAATGTCTACAACGCGAAGTTTTTGTTGCATAAGTATATGTGTCCACAGAAATTAATTTTGCAACTAATTTAACAAACATTTATAAAACCTCTAAACTCCTGCTATAAACAGAAACAATGTAAGCGAATAATACTATTACAGTAAAATAATCATGTACATATTAAATAAATAGAAATAGAAATATAATATATAAATAGAAATATATTTGTATCAAATGAAAGTTTGATTTCATAAAATATACAAGTATAAAATATATTCATATTAAAAAGAAATTGCATTTGATAGAATTTAAAATTGTAAAATATCTGTTAAATAAAAATACATTCGCAAAAAATTTGAATTCAAATTTCCCGCGTGCGTCTCGCACGCAACCCGCCCGACACCGATGCGTTTAGCACTTCTAGCAGAGAGGAAATTTCCTCTTTGCTTCTAGCCTTGATTGCGGGAAATATTTAAATATTTAAACAAATCCTCTCCGCTATGGCAATCCAAAGAATCTCACTACATCTTCCCTTAAACCACCTTTTAAATGTCTCTTAAAATTAGATCTGCGAAAAGTCGAAACGTCATGGCGAAGAAAAAGGGAGCAGGGTCGAACAACACACAGCAGTGACGTAGGAGCACATTTCGTGCCAAGTGGCGTTTTAATGCAACTTTTGAACCACAAAGAATATTCAAATTAAATTTCCACTGAAGGTTATTAAAAAATATTTTCTTTCTCATTGTATACAACGTAATTCATGTTGTATTTGTTACATAATCCCCTTCTTCATTTTTTAAATTGTATTACTCGGAAAAGTAACAAACAGAAAATATCACATTACTTCGTCAGGATATAATGGAAATAGAAGTAATTCTTTCTGTAACTAAAGGTCGATGTGAATGTTCATTGCAATTGCTATTTTTATTAAGTGTCATCAATTGAACTTGAAAGTGGAAGATAGAATTGATTTTTTAATAAAATGGGTTACTTGAGGTGTGGTTTAACGAGTGATGCGAGATTTTTGGTTTCCACCCAGTGGAAAGTTAAAATGAGAGTTTATTTGAACATTTGATAGTCCGCCTCAATTAAAGGAAAAGGTGCCGAACGCAGCGGTGTTGGGCAGATTGCCTACGAGGTGGTGCACGCGGGAAGTTTGAATTCAAATTTCGCACGGACGTATCTTTATTTCATATATGTATACTTTACAATTTTATATTTTATTAAATATAGTTATATCATTAAATATATTTCGTAGTTCCATATTTTATTAAAGACAATTCTATGTCGTGTAAATGTACTTTAATACTCAATGAATATTTGATTGGATGATTGAATGGACAAAAGCAGAAAGTAATACTTCCAATAAAAAAAATAAACATATTTCAAACCTCGCATATACCTTTATGTAATATCTGTATAATTACTGTATATTCATGGCAGGAGTTTATATGACATGCAGATTTTATAAATTGTTTATGAAATTATATGCCATACACACAAACAAATTGAAATTAGCATGACACTGATTTTTAAAAAATGAATTTCTATGCACATATCCGTATACATTAAAAGTTTCCCACATTGCAAACACTATTGTAAAAAATAATATTAATAATCAAAAGGTAAATCACACTAATATTATGAAAAATAACATATATCGTTTGGTATAATCTAAAATACAAATTGCTTTCATACATGTATATGAATTAGTAATTTATTTTGTTTATTGCTGTAATTATATATATATATATATATATATATATATAATTACAGCATATACATATATATATATATATATATATATATATATAAATATGTATATGCAGAAAATTTATACAACATGCAGAATTCATAATTATTTGCTAAACTGTTTTTTCTGATCCACAAAAATAAAAGGTTAGACTATTTTGATTTTTGATAAATAAAGTTTATAAATATCTCTCCACTATAAGACTTCCCTGTTACATACATCGTAAATACTATTGCGAAGAATGTAAATCGCTCATATTATTAAAAATAACGAAGTATTATTACATATTAAACATATATCATTTGGTATAATCTAAAATACAAAAATTGCTTTGATATTACAATTAAATTAAAATACTAAATAATAGCAAATATGACATATGACAGTGCTATCCTCGCTATCATCATTAGACAGGAGATTTTCATGCAAACTCTCAGTTTTAAAGAGTTCCTTTCATCGATTAAACATTTCGTCTTAATAGAATCCAATTTTAGATAAAATAAGAATGTTCTAATTTATATAAACGTCGTGTCGTACTTGAAAAATTTGCATACGCCGTAAGCGCACAAAAATCCATAATCCAATCATCATAATCAAGCGGTTGTACTAAAAGATTGTAGTGTAAACAATGCGTTTATTTTTACATTAGTAGTTCAACATTGGTACATATCCATATAAAGATGCATAGTAACGTCAGTACTCAACACCCATATGCTCATGCTAATTGCATACGTGCTCGCACACTGTATCTGTGTATATACATATTTATACCGGAAATCGACAGTGTCGATCGAAAATTCATTTTTGGTTCGCATTTGAAGATAAGAAAACTCGATCTAGCCAACGAGTACTCTATTATACTTTCTAAAATTTCCGTTGCACTCTGCGTCAATCAAAATACTCTATTACAGCTGTGAGAGTCAGCCCCCCATCCCTCCGTAGCTTTTTTCAATTATTCAAAAGTCGATTCAAAAGAAATCAACTGAAATCTGACGCTTTCTCTCTATCTTGATTACAACTCGGTTAATTCTAGTCACTTTAAAATCAGAAGTTCGTTTAAAAAATTAAGAACTCGTTCACGCTTACACTGACGCATGTGATGTACATGTCTCCATACTTCATGTAGGAATACCTATCGGAACTCCGAAGCATTTTATATGATGTAGTACGTCCGAAATAATTTACGAAGTGTCCCGAAATTTTTGGCATGTAAATTGTAAATTGAATTTGCTAACTCGATCTATATTCTCGAGGTTCGAAAATATTTCAAAAATGCTCTAGCTAGGTTCAAGCATAAATTTTTCGTACACGCGCGATTTTGATTACACCCACTCGTTAGCAGTATTCTCAATTATTAAATTGCAAAAATATATTAACCTTTGAAATTGCACAGAACATTAAAGTTTCATTCCTTTTAGAATTAAGAAGTCGAATGCGGTTGAAAGCAATTCCTTGTGATTTTCTTTTCGGTTCCTACTACATTATAAAACGCTTCTTGTCATTCTCTCTTATTAAGTTTTATATACATCTCAGTTGAACAATACGGAATTAGGATCTTCGTTGTCGAGCTGCTTCACGTGTCTCAGCACGTCCTTCTTCGTGATGACTCCCAACAGTCGGCTGCAACAGTACTTGTATTATATTGTGTTTGAGCTGCATAATTAACTTATGCTCGTTATTACAGTAATTAACAGTTGAATTGATCGAAAACTCTTAAGTATGTAATTCAGTTACACTCGTGATTACAGGTAACAATAATTGAATTAATTGAAATGTTTGGATTATGGAATTCAATTACGTCGCAATATTAATTAAATTATTATGTGATTATAGTAGCTTGTAATTAAATTACGATGTAACTCAATTGCTATGCAGTGAAATAACGCTTGTGAAATAACGCAGTGAAATAATGTTAAAAATACGCACCCATTATGCGTGACAAGCGTCTGCCTCAACCCTAATTTTCTAAACATATCGACAAGGGTTTCCATGGGTGTCTGGTCTGTAATAGTAATCGGAGCCATGTCGAGGATCTTCTTCAACTTCAGAGGCGGTGGGGAGTGGTTCTGGATGTTGTTTCCATTGGTGAACAAGACTAACGACTGTCCAGTAATCTCTTCCGTCATGCGTTTGGCATTTGCTATTGCAAGATTCAAATCTCTACGCGACACAAAACCAACGAGATACTGGGACTCTTTGGACACTATCACGGGGAAACCGTTGTGTTCCGTTTCCTTCAACAAATTTTCAACATCCTCGACCGTCATTGAATCCTGTGTTAGTACGTGGAGGGCTTCGTTTCGTCTAAACAAATTTAGTAATACAATTAATGAAAAATTATAAAATTTCTAAGGCGGATGTGTACCTAGTACAGTATTTTATCCATAAATGTCCCAAAAGTCTGGCCTGTAAGTGTCCCATATCTATCCCCACTACTGCGGGGTACACCTCCTTGAGGGGCCATGAAACTCGAGAGGCCTCGGTCGCCGAGAAGTATGATAACTTCTTTATTTTTCATTATTTTTTTATGGAACTTCAAAAAACGTATTCGTGGCACTTTTCCAATGCAAAATCATACCAAATATGATATAATTCCGATGATATTTACTTGTAATAGGCGATTAAAGTAAATATCATTTACAAGTAAATATCATCGGAATTGTATCATATTTGGTATGATTTTGCATTAGAAAAATGCCACGAATACGTTTTTCGAAGTCCCATAAAAAAATTCGGATTAGCTTCTCGCGCTTCTCGAGCTCGGCTGTCCTTATCTACGTTCGGCAAAAGTCAAAGAATACTATCCCTGGCGCATAAATGTCCCTCGGCAGACCCGTGCTGAGGACTTATATCGATAAAACACTGTACTTAGCAAATCATTTACTTAGGTTGCATGACATCGGCAGCGAGAGTGGTGTGTTGAAATTCGTCCTTGCTGTCGAGGAACGGGTACCCGTTTAGGTCAATGTGCGCGTCGTAGATGCCCTGCTTCCCAAGGGCGTCGCCGACCCATTTGCTGGCCATGGCTGCAGCCATCAGGGGCACGATGTACCTGACACCTCCAGTTAGCTCAAACATAATCACCACCAAGGATACTGTCATCCTGGTGACACCACCAAGGACAGCAGCAGCTCCCACCATCGCATATAACCCTGGAGTTATGCAGTCCACGCCTGTGGAGCATTCTTCACTGAACATCCATATGTGCGGATAATTATAGGCAAGTTGCTCCATGCCTATGCCAACTATGCGACCCATTATGGCTCCCAGGCAAAGCGACGGGATGAACAATCCGCAAGGTACTTTCATGCCGAACGTAAATATCGTCATGACGAGTTTCAGGATTAATGCTAATACCAGCAACCATATTGCCTTGTAGACACCGGGCCCAGCTGCCGCTATCTCTATCGCCGACTTTACTGCGGTGAAGTTTCTATTATAGTCGCTGAATAAAAAAGAAATTACTTGTCAGACCAAAATCCACAGAATTATTTTACGCAAGCAACGTATTTGCGCAGCTTTAACAATTAAATCACGATTAAATTTCCATCAAAATTGAATTTCTCAAAAATTTGAAATGATAGAAAAACGAATTTTCAGATTACTATTCGACACATCAACACCATAGATATTTATTACTTTAATCTGAATTAAATAATTAGCAAAGTTAATTATTTATTGTTTCGTGTCATCTGACGTGTGACCATTCTGTCTATTTGACACACGAGAGGACACGTTTGGTTGCGAAAGTAAGGGACGGACGAGGGTTAGAAACCTGTGAGTACAATTGATGGTCCATTGAATGTTACGAACCATAAAATGTCAGCGTTTGAAACCCCACACTGACTGAACAACAGATAAATAAGTTGACTTGTACTCATTCTAGTATACGGATTTGGATAACCAATCACTGCCGTTGCCACTGTCACTATAAGAACCTCGGTGACCGGGTACTGTCCCAGCTTCGACGTCTTACGGTACCGGCACCAAAACAAGTTTGCCTTGATAAACAAAGTGGCGATCACCCCCTAGAAAACAGACGAGAAATATTAAAGTGTCCATTGTATATGACGATGATTTTGGAACAAAAGCTTACCCCGATTATCCCCAGCATGACAAAGGGTATCAGCTCGAAGAATATCCAGGGCTTGTTGTATTCGACGTAAAAGAGCACCGAGTGCTCGTTGCCAAATGGGTTTATCGATCGCAGAATGAAAGCAGCTATTAAAGCGCAGAAGAATGAGCGCCATAATGTTTTCAGCGGAAAATAGTAGCTCACCTAGAAAATTAATATATAATTATAGTTTATTTTTCGAAGGAAGAGACCTGTAGACTATAATAGCATTTCTAGATAATAGTATTTCTAAAGTCGGACATTTCATACGTATCAACCATTATAATTATGAATGCATTGAAAGCTTCTTCTTTCGAGAAGTGGTTTGCTTTTTCAGATTCTTACTTCTTCAAGACTGAAGAGAACGCCTCCGATTGGAGCACCGAAAGCAACTGAAACTCCAGCAGCAGCTGCTGCTGACAAGATCTCTCTCTTTTTAGCTTCGTTCCTACCATATTTTGGAAACAGGTAGGAGAATATGTTTCCTATGCAACAGGCTATGTGGACCATCGGACCTTCCTTGCCTAAATTCAAACCTGCAGAGACTGATAGGATCAGACCCACCGACTTGATTATCAATGTCCATTTTCCTAAATATCCACGAATAATGAATCCACTTAGAATAGTTTTTATCTATAATATAAACAACGCAGAGTTATTATTCGTGAACGATTCTATCCTATAGTTTTCACTGTCCCATATATTGTAAGCTTCTCACGTTTTGATAACCAGTAGATTCCTATAGTTACAATGTTTCTCTACATAGTAATTGTTATTTGGCATAAAAATCCACGAACTGCTTATAAGAATTACCTATCGGTTCTCAAAACGCAAAAGAACTGTTGGGCAGCAACATTTTTTGTATCCATACATACTTCAGGAATACCAGAGCCACAGGCGTATGGAGCGAACATTCTTACTAATGATGCAGACAGGGAAGCAAACAAAAGAGCCCAAGCTATGTAGAACATGTACGAAATCATGTAAGGGCCTGCGCCATCTTTCGACTGACTAAACACTTCTGGCCATGCCAGCCACTGGAACAAACATGAAATAATCGACCATTAGAAAAAAGAGAAAACAAAAAGGAAAGAAGTATAATAATCTTTATTAACCTAAGGATTCTACACATTCAACCGTTTCCATTCACTCCTTCTTTCACCGCCTTTCTTCTATTCCTATCTACCTTATCCATTGCACACTTTACTATTCTTTGATTTTTCCCTCCTACAAAAGAAATATACCTGAGAGCAGTTGCCACCATCAAAAGTTGTCTCGTTGTAACTCCAACAACATTGTTCTTTGTTCAACCAAAAAGCTTGAGGACATATACCAAACTTTAGGTCGGTCATCCAGGAGGCACCGATATCTATGATACCTGCTGCAACGCCTGTAAAGAGGCCGACCAATAAAACACACAGCCATCCAGACCACGCATCATGAGCACCCTTGATTAAACCCCAAATGGAATCGTGCTTTTTCTTGACAATGTATCGGTGTCGCATTCTATCTCTGGCAATATCTCTTTGCCAGTCGATCGTGTGGAAATCATCGTATTGGCCAATTCCAGGGATATCATCGGAATCCACTGAAACTGAAACGATGAAGATTAAGGATTCAATGGGAGTAACACTTACGTTAGGAGTTATCCGACACAATCTCGAAAGAAGTCACTCACTGTGAGAAGAAGCATCGTCAATTCGAATACAATTGTCTGAGAAAACAGTATTGTCTCCCTGATGAGCGTTTACGTTGTTGACCTCCAGCATGTCGTCGTCGCTGCTCAGATTATTCTCGCGTCCAGCAGTTCGATTCCGCGATCGCACATCCTCTACAAAATGCACATCATCTGAGTTCTCTACCTGTTACCATAGAAACAAAAATCTTTTACTAATTCCTACTTCTGCGTCTCTCCATTCAAATGATTTCAGGGTAACGTACCTTTGTATCAAGTGATTGGTATGTCGTTAATGTGTTTTGATAATTTTGCGGCAATGTATTGCTCAACAAATTTGTGCCTTTCAGTGGAAACTTCTCCATGGCATCGCAACCTGTGAAGTATGATTCAATACGATGAAAATAATCAATACAAAATACACTACAGTAGAACTCTGTTTATCTGAACTCCACTTAGTGGAACCGATGACGTCAAATAGCCGATTTACGTCAAATAGCTGATTTACGTCACACAGCCGATTAACGACATTTAAGAAATGTTATTATGTTTGGGAATAAAATATAATTGCTTCGCTCCTATTGCGCATAAAATAACTGTAGAGGAAGGGATAATCTGTGAGTTCTTATTATCCGAACTACCTGGTTACTTGAATGCTGTTATCTCCCTTCAGGTTCAGATAAATGAAGTTCTACTGTATAGAAAAAAAATGGTTAAATTAACTCCTTTGTAGATGGTAAATACAATTTACAGAGCATCTTACGATCACCTTTGGCTGTTTTACTTCCAACCATAGTGAAACTGTACTGTTCTAGAAGAGATTACCATGTTCTTAGTCTGTACATACTTCATATTGGATTATGCTAATGAATAATTCATAATTGCTGCCTGTAGCATTAGATCGTAATCTCTTCATTAAAATTCATTTCGTTACATTCTATATTAATTTGATATAGTTTTATAAAATTACATTAAATTTTTATAATAAGACAATGTTCAATACATGTATATCTCTATTAGCAAAAATTCACATTTTCATTTAATTACCGAATACAACATGTCCAAAATGATTTACAATTTACATTGTGTTTCAATTACATAACAATTCCATTACCACATAATTACAATGTAATTGCAATTGCATTATTGCATATTTGAAGTATAATATAATCGAGAGGCAACGTAATTAAAATCGAATCGAATTGAAACATAGTATAATTGAAATCCACCATAAATGAATTTGTTTATAATCGCAATCGAATGTAATTAAAATTGACTGTATTTGAAATCGAATATAATGTAATTCTAGTTCGATTGCATTGTGCTTTGTAGTTGTACTTGAATAAGAATTACGAAATACATTGTAATTGAATTAAATAAGAGATCGGAATTATACTTCGCAATTATAACTCATTGAGAAAGCTAATTGCGATTCCGAAAAACTATGCCACATTTTAATGTCAATGTTGCAAACCATATCGGTTACAATAATACATGTAAAAATTATAAATTGGCAGGTTATGCTAATCTGCTAATTTCACGGGATCTAACTGGATTTTTTAGACGCAAAAAGAAGGATTTTATCAAATCATGGAGGCTTTTAACAATGACAACAGATAAGAAACAATAACAGACGTACAGACGAAAATTTTTGACGACTCCAATTAAACAAGTGAGGTTAGAAACGTCCATGTAAAAGCCGTTCTTAAAGTGAAAGTTAAGGGAACAAATATTTCGCTGGAACATAAAACACGCCTCGAACCGTGTCGACATATGCAGTGAAAGAATGTTCGTTCTTTTGAGGTTAGGTTCAACACCGTAATTCGAATGGATCAAGATGTTCATTTGCTGTTTCGCACTTACCATTTTTTCAGCCACTGTGTCCCTTAGCTTTTCGTTCATAAGTCTCTTTGTTCTTTTTAGCAGTTCAGCAGCAAGCGATACCGTTTACTTCCATCGAGATGATAATTCTACCGCACAAATATCCTTTTCGATCACGGAGAAACTACAATGGAAATAGGCAAAAGGGGCACTTGTCAAAGCAGATCTCTTTTTCTCTCTCACCTGTTCGGCCTTCTTTCTTCCTTATTTAATTAAAGTATGTCACCGAGCGCCATCTTTCCATTCCCTGTTGAACAAGCTGTTTCTTTAAATATTTCTACATCCAGTATTTTTATTCTATATTTTCCGATATATACATATATTTAGAATAGATCATTTTACAATATATTTCAAATTTTATCATTTTCTATTTTATTTTGTACTTTTGATATGTATTTAGATCATTTTATCATTTTCTATTTTATTTTGTACTTTTGATATGTATTTAAATTAAAAAATTATTCTATTCTTATATTTTGTATGCATTCGAAACTTTTAGTATTACAGACGGAGGTATAGGAGTAGGACACCATGTATTTTTCTGTGGGGCTCCAGACTCTAGCAGAGAGGAAATGAGAGTGATCACGCCTATGCCTGAACTTGCCACCATTTTTTGGCACGCTCACGCTTAGCACGGAACAGCTCCTATACCGGCGGTAGAGCCCACTTTTACCACGTAACAGAGACCACACCAGTTTTAGCATGAAACAGAACCTTCACTAGCCTGTGGCACAAATCAGAACTAGCTTCAACCGATGATTCGTACGATATAACCATGCATCGGAAATTGCTAAAATTCGATGCGGTAAATTACCGCCGGTAATGCCTGCCTTAATAAAACTATAAACTGTGGGACACTGCACTTAAAATTGATATACTCTTATTTATTGATAAAACAATTGTTTAAATATATAAATTTTTATAATGTATAGAAATTTGCTCCTATATTTATTATTTCAATTATTATTTCAATCATAATTTATTGTTAAAATAATTGTTTAAACAATGTACAGGTATTTAAATAATGAATATAGAAACACATTTGTATAGATTACACAAATTTATTTATTTAAACAATTATTTTAACAATAAATTATGATTGAAATAATAATTGAAATAATAAATATAGGAACAAATTTCTATACATTATAAAAATTTATTTATTTAAACAATTAATTTATCAATAAATTATTGAAATAATAATTTAAATAATGAATATAGAAACATATTATGAAATTTATTTAAACAATTATTTAAACAATAAATGACTGAAATGATAATTCAAATAATGAATTTTAATCTTCGGGAATACGTCGTCGGTGGAGAGTTTAGCAGGTAATCTATCCTTTGCTGAATATTAAATTAATTTATATTTTTATGCCAAGTTTTGCAGAAAACTACGCAAAATATAAATTAATTTGAGAGTAATATGTGTTCTAACTCTCTGGAACTTTTCTCCCAGTCGCATATTAAATCTAGAAGTAGAGACAGAGTTCTCTTTCTTAAAAAACGTGGTAAAATTATGTGAGATCTGATTCTCTCTGGCATGGGAGGAGGAAATCCGCTCTACCGCCGGTGTGGCATCTGATCCAGGCTAAACGTCCGCTCTACCGCCGGTCTAGGAGCTGATCCAAGCTAAGCACTAGAATAGGGGGCAGCACTATAATGGGCACGGCCAAAACCCGGGCGTGAGCACTCTCATTTCCTCTCTGGTAGCATGTATTTTTTGCTTTATAAAATTGACAAGATTGAGGTTATTTAGACTTTTTGTTATTTTTATTATTGTATATGTTAGATTTAAGAAATTTATTCAATCATTTCCTACGAGAGAGTCTTTCTAATTTCAACAATTCTATAATAAATAATCTGGGAGTGGTCAATTTGACAGGCATAGGTAGGTTTAGTGTTAATAGAGGAGCAATTATATATTCAATTTTTAAAATTTTTCAACAACTTCCGCAGTCTAATAATTATTATTTCTTTAATAAAAGAGTCCAACAAAATTTTGGTCTTCGTTTTTTTATCATTTCTAAACATTTCTAAAAAAAATCGATTATTCAAAACATCGATTATTTTCGAAACGATTATTAGTGGATCGATTCTTGAAGCTTCGATTATAATCGATTCAGAAAAATCGATCTTTTTGAAAATAATCGGCATCTCTAGTTCCAATGGCGAAGTACTGACTCGCATGACGGTTGCAACAGCGAGTTCAACTCGCGCAACCGTCTAACAAGTGGCAAACGAAGAACGCTTCGCTCCACTTCGCTCTTTCCTAACCTGGGAGCAGGACAGCCAACTCCCAGTTAGGGCTTTCACTAGGCACTAGGCCTAGGGGAATGGCGCACTAGCGCTATATAACCTCCCTACACCACACAACATGGCCGCAGTCAACCATCCCTCCCCGCTCGCGTGACGCCCCCTCTCACCCAGAAGTCTACTTTACGCTCGTCCGTGGTTCCGACAGTGTTCCGATTGAGGCTTCAATTTCTCGCGCATGCGCGGCCAAAACAGTAGCGTATCTACAATGACGCAGCAGAGCGGCCAGAGCCCTAGCGTGCCCTAGCGCCCCGAGGCAGTTATATTGGCGGAAGTGTGCCGGTATTATTGACGAGTGATAGTCATAGATAGTCATAGATAGTCATAGAAGAATAAGTATGAATTATATTAAATTTCAATATTTCATATGTAGAGACTAATAAATTTTTAAAAGTCTGCGGGGTGCTCAAGCTCAATTTCATCGAAAAGGTTACGTTACTGAGGCTGAAATTGCCGCGCATGCGCGAGAAATTGAGGCCTCAATCGGAACACTGGGTTCCGATTGGTTTCGATAGTACTGGATATATAGTATTATGAGTTGTCAATCACAATGTTGCTCAAGATTTTCCGGTTTAAACTGTCGAAGCTTTGATGCAAATTGAAAATCGAAACATATTCACGAAAATTTCTTTCTAAAACAGATGTTCTATTAAGAACTAATAACAAATATAATAATAATAGTCTAAGTATGCACAAAATTTTGAAACATAACCTCTCTCCTGTGATCATTATGTTGCATAAATCGTTTTCGACTTTATCAAATTTCACATGAATTGTATTCGAGTTTAACAAATTTGATAGAATTTTCAGTTAATCGATATAGCTTTTTTCAACAGTGTTAAAATATCTTCTCGTTTGAAATTTTATGTTACATACGTTTGACACGAAAATCGCAAATTAATTGAAACTACATGGCATTGTTTAAAACGTGTCTATTTAGTCAGATTTTTACTAAATAAATTAAAACACAGTGACATAACAATGGAACTGTCGAAAGATGTTATCGAAAGCTTCGCCAACATCTCGAACATAAACATGATCACCGATGACAATTTCCTGCAGATTTTAGATGCTGCTGTTTCTCACTTACAAGCAAATCCTATAGACACAAGCAGTAAGTATACTCTCTATTAATAACAAACAACATTAAATGTTACAGCAATGATTTACATTGATCAAGTTGTAGGCATTGTCAAGACAGTAGATTCTAAAGCGATTCTGACCAAGAAGATATTCGCAGACATGTTATGTTTGTTCGTAAAGGCAGCTCAGCATGATTTAGACAAAGAGAGTTTAAACAATCTGCTGTGTCAAATGTGTAGCAACGAAAAAAGAAGAAAGAGATTGTGTGATGCATATATTATTAATAAGAAGACTATACAGTCTCGATTGGAATCGATAAGCAGTAATCCGCCACACATTGTTGATATAGACTGGCACCTAGACTACCGTGTCAAGGTAATCGATTAATTTGATCCACTGACGATTGCTTTATTCGTATAAAAATGATTTTTAGGTGGACACGTGTAACTCGCTGGGCGTTCCTTTGTATCATGTACAGCTTAGTACTAAGGAACATGAGAGGATAAATCATGTGACATTCTTGTGTACGATACAGCAGCTGCAAGAACTAGTGTTTAAATTTAAGGATGCTATCAGATACTCAGAGAAACTAACTAATGTGTGACTCTGTGTAATAGAGTTTATGATTTTTGTTATGGTGTTCACTTAAATACAGCATACGCATGTATGATGTCTTAAGACCTCAATAGAAATATTTTTATATGTAAGTACCATGTATCTGAATGGAATTGCGTGTGAATAACACTGTTTAACAAATTCTAACTTTTTCTTTACATTCTCATGGCTTTTGATGCTTGAACATGAATTTAAAGGTGGTTCTTTTCCATCACTCTGAATCGTTAAGAAATTGAATTTCGAACGAAAACTTGTATTTTCAATCTTAAACGAATTTTGTCTACTTCAAACATGAAAGCTGTACCAATGTTTCTTACATAGGACGATTTTGTAGACTCTCTCAAACATACCAATATATTTTTTAATAACACTACTGCAATAAAGCAATAAGTGCTATGGTGTATTATTAATTATTATGGTGTAGTTAATAAAACTAATGTTGTAATTTTTTTTACAGTTTCCGAAGGAAGTAGTTTTTTGTTTGTGATGTGGTGTATTATAGATTTTGCCTCGGACCCTTAATTTTCAAAATAAATTGAAAAATATTCAAGAGAATTAGTGTGGTACAGGCATCTCGCTCTGTTCGAACATTCTTTGAACATGTTTCAGTATTTATATAAATGTGTATGTAAAAAACTATTCCTATGTAATAAACTTTCATAGAGCATTCACGATGAAAACGCAAACAATTTTCAGTTAAGGAGTCGATTTGCTAATAAATATCTAAAAAATTGAGAGTTTAAAATTGAAAATTGACTGATAGTCAAATATAAAAATTAGTGTCGGACAGTGCATTCGCTAGCCCCGAGCTTGACATTATACATGCAAAACGTGAACATTTACACAAGAGAGTTATCATAGTAATCGTTTAATAATAAATTCAATTTTATGCATATAAGTGTAATGGTAAAATCTTCTTACAAACAACAGACTGTGTAAAGTATAATCAACTATATTTTTCTTCTCATAATTAAAACATTCCCTACTTGACGTAGTATTTATTATTTACTGTACTGATAACACGCGCGCGTGTGTGTGAGAGCGTATGTGCGCGCGCACACAAACATACGCGGAACACTTGCATAAATTCGAAAAACAAATGACGATCAACGTTTCCATAAATAAAACAAATCTCGAAAAAACTTCATTCGAGCCGTTTTCCCAGCTGAGAACCGATACTCGCAAAATTTTTCCTCGCGCTGAAAAAATCCTACACACCCACCATATCTGTTTTTTTCCCCGCATTCGCATAAATCACTCACTCACTCACTCAGGTACACCTTGTATACAAAAGAGCCGCGCGCGCACACAACCAATAACTTATTAAAAATACATTGTCGCCTTTTGCTCTACAGTCAGACATCTCTCTAAAAATTGCTTTCTCGTAATAGACAAAAAAATACTATCGATATACCGGTTCTTACGTGGCTAGAAAATATGCGTGTTAAATTATATTAATGATCGATAATTTCTTGCCTTTTTATATCCTAATACATGATATAGATTTTTTTTCTTTGAATCATTATACATTATTTACAAGTAAACGTGTCTAAAAAAAAGATCATCGAATATTAAAATTTCTCTATACATTAACTATTTCTTTCTTTCCGGCACTTGGCGAAATTAATGGTGAATCGTTTTTCGTTTTTTTTTTCTTTATCCATGCGTGCTATCTCGATAATTCGGTGCAGTACAATACATCGACAATGACAAGTAATCAAGTTGGAAAGAGAGAAATCTCTCGGATGTAATAACTTCACCACATTTGTCCTGTTAACAACTATCTCTTTTGATCGATTCTTTTAACGTTACTTCATATATAAGTTTACTGTGTTAAGGCCTCGGAAATTTTCCTATAACTGCTTCCATTTTTTGTCGAGAACCAAGCCAATCGAAAAAATAAACTCTCGTCATCGCTAAATCTATTTTATCGAATCCTCGAGGCTTTGGTTGAATGAGACGACAACAAAATTTCTTCGGAAGCGTCATAAATACTGACTTCGCGAAATTATTTCACATAAATAATGTCACAGATTATCGCAGAGTCTTCTTCGTCACATTCTCGAAAAGCAACGTGCAATCTCCTCATGCCAAAGACCCCAAGTAAAAAAGCTTCGTTGAAGATGTGAAACGTAGTAACAACAAAAGCATAGAAATTTTACAAAAGCATACGGTAGATTACTTTGAACTTTGAAATTGCACCTCCGTCTTGTTTGTCTGGGTCTCAGATCTTTTCTCTTGTTCCTCAGTTCTCCCACGTTTCTCACGGTTCGACTCCTGTTTCTCACTGTTGTCTGTTTGCATTTTGTTCTGCTCCTTCTCCACTGGCCCTTCGTCACTGTTCTTGCCAGTGAGACTCCCATTCATTTGAGACACTGATTTCTCCCTTTTCTTATTTACACTATCACTGACTTCGTCGGGTCGTTTCTTCTCCACACTCTGTCCCCTTGTGTGATAAGCATTGTCCTTGTTGCACCCCAGTGAGATTTCCTGAACCTGTTCTGCAGCTTGAGTGTTCTCCTGCTTGTTCTTTGATGCACTGGCCTTGTTCTGTCCAATATTCGAGACAGCAGTTGTATTGACACTCTCCGCACTGCTGAAACTGCCAGTCTTAGACAGATTGAATGCACTGAGATCCTCTTGTGGTGCATTCTCTAGAAGAAGTAGATTGTTAGTCTCGAGGGACGTTGTTGCAACGATCTGGGCCTCGGTTTTGGCTAGACCGTAAGATGTGGGTGAAATTGCAGTCAAGGAAGTGGTCTTGGGAGACTTAGGCGAAGAATAGGTGCTTGGTGGTATTCTCTGGACCGTTGGGGGTTGGGAGACTGAGGAGAAGCCAGTGGTTTGTGGAATATAGCTGGATCGTTGATACAACTTGTTAATCGAAGGTGGTAAACTACTGTGGAAGGCACTGGGGGATGGAATTCCTATCGGTGAACGGATCAGAGGGTTTGGAAACCTGCTGGCATCTGGGAATGGTGGTGCAAAGTGGGGGTAGATTAGCCTAGGATTCATATTTGGTGTCGGAGAGGGAATAAACGGGCTCGTTGAGAGCATGTTCACTGGTGAATTCTTGGGAGAGATTGGCGAGCCGGTGCTCCTGCAGATGTCCCTTGAGAATGGAGGGTTTGGATAATTCCTAGCGCTTGGAGAATATGGAGGAGGCGAGACGATGGGCGAGTTGATCGTCGAAACGATCGGGGACAGGGTTTTTGGGTCTATCTTCATCATACTTAGGTTCCCATTCTTTGAGCTACTAGAAGTGTTCGTGGTCGACGTCGGCGTGATCGTCGACTGTTCTTTTTCTTTGTTGTCGTTGCCGATCCCGTACATTGGCTTTACTCCGGAGGCGGGATTGCCCAAGTACCTTGGCATGTTCCTCATCTTGAAGATCTTCGCCGGCTTCGACTGGATTGTTTTGCTCCGCTCTGAAAGCGCGGTTTGGTGTAATTGACTTTGCGTCTCCTTGCTTTGATTCTTCACCGCTACATAATTGTTTTTGGATAGTGTAGGGTTCCAGCACCTCGGAGGGTCACGGAGGGTTTTGTAGCCCACCGCTTGAGTTTGCTTCTTGGAAGCCGAGGAAGCTTTCTGTATTGAATGCGACGTTGTCATCGGAGAAGCAGAGGCCAGCGAGGTCACCCTATGGCCGTCCTTCACGTTCGAATAGATGTTCTTGTTTTCTGTCGTCATTATAGTGCTGCTAGGCGTGTACACGGGCACGTTCGAGATGTTAGCGAGATGCTGCTGCTTGGCAGCGTCGCCTGACACCGATGACGAGCTACCCTTCCTTGCAATCTTCAATAAATCTGGAATGTCCGACTTGTTTCTCGTCTCTGTTTTGTTCTTTTCCTTCGAGTTCTCTCCGATCTTAGCGCAGATATCATTTATCTTCGAGCCTGAGGCTCCGATCTTAGCACAGATCTCATTCAGGTTCGAGCCCTTTGTGATCAATTCATTCTTGCGGATGGTGGGTTTCATCAGAGAAATTGGAATGGCATCTGGGCAAGGGGGGGCAGAGTATACGCTGGTTATCTCCAGGTTTGCCTTTGAACTCATCACTGATGTTGGATAACTGTTTTTCATGGAGGAAGCGATGCTCATGGGGGGCATAGTAAATATTGTTGGATTTTCTGGCATTGATGAGGTCACTATGTTCTCTGGAATCGTGGAGACAGACAATTTCTGAGCTGTGGATGTCGCCAAACTTTTCAAAGAATTTTTCAGCATCGCACTATTTACTAAATCCTGAACAGCGTGCGAGAATGTCGGCGTACTCTGACTCATTGTCGACGTGGATGGATTGATTCCGTTTCCAATTGATTCAGTCAGAGATGCAGTCACGTTCAGGGTAGCAAGATTCTCATTTGCAAATGGTTCGGCTTGTGTGTATGGTGACTTCTGAGGAATTGCAACGGTCTGTGTGTTGACTCTTTGGGTTGACTCTACAGAAGCTTCGTCCACTGTCTTCTTCTCTGAACCACTTTGCTGCTGATCAGTCAATTGCACATTTTTCACACAGGACTTCGCTTCTTCCGAGTTAGAATTGTTTGTGGCTGTGATGTGTGTCGAAACAACTGGTTTAATTTCCTCTGACTTTGGCGACATTTTTGTGGTAGAAGGGCCTAATGCTTTGCTCACTGCCACTCCACAACTGTCTGTCATAGTTTCTGCAGGATTTGAGTTCTCTGTGGATTTTGTGTCCACTTTCTTGGATGCCTGTGGCACGAACTTTCTATCTTTTATGTTTTTTTTCAAAGAGCTATTGTTGCTATTGTTGATTTGTCCCGTTTTCGGTTGAAACTGTAGCTTCACGCTGAGAGCGTTGATTTTTGATCCCGTATTTATAAGCTTGGCTTCATTTTTCGGATGGTGATTGAGAATCTCCGATTTCTTCTCCACGATGATGGTGTTGTTGTTATTTTTTGATGATTCTTTTTTGTCCTTATCATCGCCGACATTACATCTGGTTTCATTTTCGTCCGCGCATTGCATTGTTTCTTGACATTGCACATTACTTTTGATTTCGACATTATTATTATCTGATTCGTCTTTCGATTGCTCCTCGTTTTTAGTTTTAACACCTTCCATCTCCTCCACCGAAATTTCATCAATCTCCACGGTTTTTCTATTATCAAAATCAACTATTTTAGAAGATTCGTCATCAGTGACATGTTGATTTAGGGATTCTTCGTTGTTTTTAGCAATCTCGGACCTATTGCTAGTATCTTCTTGTACGGGTGATGCATTCACAGTTTCAACATTCGCAATGGGCTCCTCAGTTTTCGTATTCTTTTTGAATTCTTGATCGGATATATCCGTGATACTCATTATGCCAGTTTCGGAGATTTTCAGTTGCACCTCTTTCCACTCTCTCTTCATAGTTTTCTCTTCTTCGGAGTCAATAGGATTGATCCCAGCATGAAGCAATGATGTTTTATAATTGACATTGTCCTCGGAAAGTTTTATTCGCTTTGGAGAAGATTCGAATATCCTGTAACTTAAATGCAATGGCACTTTCTGAAACAAACAGAGTAACATATTTGTAGGATCAAAGTTAACATGTTTCTCAATGTGTACGGATCATTAATATTTACCCGCCTCCAATGGTAAATGTACATCACATCCATCAACGTGTAACTACTGTGTAGCGGTTCCTCCTTATACATAACATCTACCCTGTGTGCATCAGTTAACCCATACTTAGCTCTTATCAGTTTCTGTAGGTGAAAAATCGTAACTGCAGCAGGACAACGAAGGTATCTCCTCAGAAAAGGTTTCACAGATATTTCCTTGACATCCTTGGATGGACTAAAGTATTCTAACGACAAACTGAGAGACTCGTCTGGAGAGTATATATGCGACTCTGTGGGTTCTCCTCTTGCCTCTGGAGACACTGTTTGGGCACATGCCTCTGGATGCTTAGAGTAAAACTCTCGCCGGCATCGCATCTCGTCTAGAACAAAATCGATCGAATTAATTTTCTATAGTACGCATCACTATAATCATTCATGCAACTTACTTTGATAGCATCCGGGTACCAATTTGTACACAATGTCCTGCAAAGTGTGGTCCGGACGAATGTTAAGTAGTGGTTTACTTTTGTGTACCTGCACCTCGCATATTGGACAGTACTTATTGTTCTCCAGATATTTGACGATGCAGCTCCTGCAAACTATAGCGCGATATTAATCGCCTAAACAATCGGACCGCCGCTTAACTCTTTTGCAACGTTGATGTCCAACTGGTTCAACATAGGCAAAAGGATTAAGGAAGTGATAAAAGAATACACATACACGAATGCAGGCACTCAATGATGGTGGTGGCGTCGATAAAGTATCCACCGCACAACTTGCACGTCAACTGGTCGTTGAGCTTGGACAACCTTAAACGATGCCCTCCACTCTGACCTGACATTCTACCAAATAAGAAATTGATTTGTATACTTGCCGTTCGCACGCAACGAGTTTTACAAAGTAAATTAGGGTAACATGAAAAATTGATGATATTGCGCGGTATTGGAGTATCGTCACGATACAAATAAAGCGGCACCATCGCACGATTTTCGACGCGTTCAACGTCGATAATGTTACGTTACAACTTGCTCGGCGACTTAGTAGATTTAAATTGACAGACTTACGTGGCGTACGACG
The DNA here is from genome assembly GCA_028455795.1 of Lasioglossum marginatum. Taxonomy (NCBI): domain Eukaryota; kingdom Metazoa; phylum Arthropoda; class Insecta; order Hymenoptera; family Halictidae; genus Lasioglossum; species Lasioglossum marginatum. The sequence continues at coordinate 2,054,747 of CM052248.1, forward strand.
CGAAAACTGCCCGTTTTATCTAGTAATCGCCATTTGATTGAAGAAGTCAGGAAAGTTGGGTCGGAGCTCGAGGCGAGATTTCACAAATGCTCTTCGCGAGAACATTCATCGAGAAACGAAATCCGATCCGAATCTGTGAAAAACACTGTCCACTTGATGCACAGGGTATCGTCGAGTCCGACGATTTTGTTAGATTTTAGTCAATTTAGTTCATCGTAAAATAGGCCACGGTGCCAGGAAAAACTGTGAGAGAACGACAGCAAAACAAAATGGTGGATAAACAATCATCCCGATGACATTTCCAAAAACATGGGTTTCTTTCTCCGAATCTTTCTTCAACGGATCACACGAGTTTCTTGTGAAATAAACGACCGAAATGAAAAACGCCGATAATTTGCTTTTCTCGAAGGGTATTCCGGAAAATACAATTATTACAAACTATTTCGTCCATCAGATTATATAGAGATATCATTTATCGATATCGCCGTAGTAGTACCTTGTTGCTTACAGAGATGGCGGGATTCTCAAACATTTTTAGCGGTTTATTTGAATCATTCGAATGAGATGAAAAATATCAACAAGTATATAAAATATAGGTTAAGTGAACTGTTTTTGATTAACTTACAAAATAACGAATAGACATCTGTGAAATTAATTAATAAAGAAGCTATTGGAAAACAGTAAAGTATGCATATTTCGTTACGTGGGTACATTATGCATTGTAAGAATCCATATATATTTTATAAAGAATGCCATAATTATATAAATTGTATAATTGTTATGTAACGAATTAAAATTTATGGTCAATTAAACATTCCGTTGAAACTACTCTTGTACACACACGCGTGTATGCACATTGTACACGCATATGATTATGATTTGTGGTATGGTATACTGGTCGGGTATGTCAACAAATTTGTATTCATTGTATTGCAAGAAGCACTTCAAAACCTAACCTTACTTGAAGTCCTAACCTATATTCACCGAGTAATGTGATTCGGAATATTTGTGAGGTTGCTGTTTTCTACATTATTTTATAAATTTGTGTAGTGTACACTATATAATGCAGTTTTAAACGGTGCAATGTAACTCTTTACAATTAGTAAAAAATAATTAGATTAATTATGAAATAATTATCACCAAGATAATTTGGTGCTGCAGTGAGTTAGTTTTCTGAATAAAGTAAGTATTTCACTTATTTGCAATAACAACAGTTGTAGTATCATTGTTTACGACTGAAACATCATCTTTCTTTATTAGAATTTCTTTAAACAAAGTAAACATTTATCATTAAAATGGTTACGTTACAAGATATTAGTGTACAGCTTATGAAACCAGCTAAGGATCTAGCCGACTGGAAGTTTCCATTATCCCAGGTATACAGCAATATTAAAATAATTGTGACAACATTATAATTACATTGTTACACTCTATTTCAGATTTTAGAAGAATATTACGCGTTGTTGGAGGAACCGTGCAACATAAATTTTGGAGAAGCAGCGCTTGTTTTACAAAATTCGGCCAATGTATATGTGCGCAGAATTGAACGTCTTTTTACTGAAATTGAAGTTTTGAAGCAAACATTTTTCGGCTACGAGTAACTATTGCTTTTAGATACAATATGAAATATAAATAATACAGAACAATAGTTCATTCGCGTTTTTAACAGGGAAGAAGAAAGAAAAAAGTCTATCGGCAAAGAGAAACGGGTGTCCAAGAAAGCGTACATTGATTTTGAAAATTTTGTTGTTTGCGATCTTGAGAAACAAGTTGGTAAAAAGATTGATAAAAAGCAGCGTTTTTCGACACAGAAAAAGATTAAACTGTTAAGTCATCGATTTACTCAGTTAGAAAACAGTGTCGCACAGTTGTGTATTACCATCCAAGCTTTTGATGTGTTGGGAGAGATCATAGGAAGAAAATATGATTTTCGGTAAGGAGAAATTTATTTAACTTGTTTTCCTATCTGAAATTAATTATAAATTTCAAGGTGTAATCAAGCTATAAATACAACTGGAATGCTGGTAGACGAACTAACACCTTATGACTTTAATCATGTGATCGGTTCCCGTGTTCAAAAAGGAAGAAATTCTCTGTCGTCTTACTCAGAACCAAAGACTCCTGGCACTGGAACATCGGGGTATCATTCGGCTGCTTCCATAAACGATAATGAATTTGTCACATCGATCAACGAAGAGTTTGAAGAAGAGGATAACTTTTCTTTGGCCGTAACGGATACCTCCACAGTAACTGACTTAGGAGTCACAGAAAACGAAAACGTGATAGATACAGATCATACAGTTCTGCCTACTACCATTTGTTCTCAGCAATATATCATGAATAAAGATTGTTGCAGAGATCAGCATAGTGAAAACGATGCTGTTTTGAATTCAATTGATGTTAGTGTTCAAAATTGCGAAGATGCTAATCAAATTAAGAAAAAATGTCTGAACGAAAGTCTAGAGCAAGTTGAAGAAGAATGTAAGAGGAACGATCAAAGATGTAAGATTACAGGGAAACAGGAAAATGATGAAGCAAATAATAGTAAGCATTCAGGACATAATTCTAAGGAAGATCAGCTTTCTCAGGTAGAGGAGTTAGATAGTGTACAGTGCAAGGAAGGACTACTTGGAGTACGGAAAAAAGGGTATGAGTTACATTTAAAGTTTATAATTCTACTTCAACGTATACATATATTAATCTTTTTATTAGGAATGAGAAAACGAAAGTATCGATATGTTCTGTGGAAGACATCAATGAGTCTGATTGGAAGCCAATGCCGTTAGTTCAGGGAATGAAAACTATTCTCCCTGGCAATTCGCCTGTTTTAAAACTTCCAGAATACATTTCTCTTCTGGAAACCAAATTTAGTTCTGTATGTACAAACGATTGTTACACTGTCTAACGCCAATCTTGTGTTTCAATAACCATTTGTTTTGTTTCCAGAAGAAACGTAAGCTAGCATCAAAAGTACACAAACCAGAATGTCTAACAAAGCTTTTCCTACGTGAAGCTGAATCATTCATGCAGAAGGAAAAGAATTTTATTTCACAAGCGAAACAGAAGTTCAAACGTTTGCAAAAACGTAAGTTCAATTGAATTATTTTTCAAGAGGCGTTGTCTTGTGTTGTGTTGTCAGCATTTTCTTGTTTTGAACAGAGGAACTGGAAGATTTCATGAAAAATTTTGACGAATGTTTGAATGGCACAGAAAAAGAGAATGATGTTTCAAGATATGAGGCTATGACAGATTCTACCATTGATTTACTGGGCTTTCGAATATGTGAGAAGCAAAGCAATTGCATCCAGAATAACACAGCAGAAATTATGAGCAGAAGTCCTTCCCCTGATGATGTCAGATTAGAATCGGCTCATAATTCATTCGATATCACTCCGCAGTCGCCTATCCTGTGTAATGATTGGTACGAGCCCTCTATCTCGGAAATGGACGTATCTTATTCGTTACCAGATTATCAAACGTTAATCGAGGATAAGATGAAGGAGATCTTCGAAGAATCCAACGTCACGACCGAGTTAGATCAATCTGTCGCCAAATGGCATGCTTCCGTGCAGCCAATATTGTCCGAGGCAGAAACTAGGCCAACATTCCGAATTCAAGATTACACTTCCCACATAATAGGAACGTTGCAGACATTGGAGCAAAAGAATACAAAATTTGACAAGCTTGTTCAAAATAAACCTGCTTACGAAGTGGCGAGATACTTTCTTGCATCTTTGCAACTGGTAGTTTTCATTATGACTTTGCATTATCTGAAAAGAAAGATATTTTTATAAATTTTCTATCTTTTGCAGGCCAATACGTACAACGTAGAAATAAAAACCATAAACGGTGATGACAACATAGAAATAGCATTGCATGATGGCAAAGACTGTGTAAAGAAATAAGGCAGTGCGGTAATGCTTTTGACAGAAGAAGAGTTGTCAAATGTACAAATATTGTTTTTCGTATTTATTTGAAGACAAATTATTGTTTTTATTTTTGATGTTTTATAAAAATGAAGTTATTTTCTTATCAATTTTACGATTCAATCTGAAAATTGACTAAATTTTAAATAAAAAGCCTCTATAGAATATCAGAATTTAAAATTTACCGCCACGGTTGAGCTCAAGTTGAAGAATTCTATTTAGGACAATTTAGGAGCGAGACGCGCGGAGAGGTCGTAGTCTTCGAAAATGCCTCGGATCAAGAAAATAATTCCGAAGCCTGGTTTACTCTTTCATCAAACCTTTACTCTCGTCTCCTACGTATATTGACGTATATCTTAGACCATATATACTTATAGACCCGGCGCAGATAATTTTCCCCTCGGCAAAGATGAATTCAGATCAATTCAGATGAAGTACTGCGTGACGTCACATTCTCGAAAGATGTACATATGTATAAGCTATGTTCATCGACAGTGCCTACGCTTGGCTTATATGGGGTGGGGGCTGAGGGGGATCAGCGGGTGCGCCATGTACCCAGTACGCGGAAAGAATGGACAGGATAATTTCAAAGAATTTGGCATTGTATCATGAAATAATCAATTATAAACTGTATTTGAGATACAGACGTTTATTCTGTATGTTTTATTAAGATTTAAAATTCACACGGAGCAAACTGGAGCAAACGAACTTGTTCAGGTTATGGTCCAAGTGTATAATGGCGTAGTGTCGGCGTCGGTCTGCCGTTTCAGCCATTTTGAAATTATCTTAAATCCTCTTTCAGTGTCCTTTTCCTCGTCCAATAGGAAAATTCAGGTCTCTTCCTGGGCGTTGATTCGTCCTCCGGCTGCTGCTCGATGGTGATTGGAGGTGCGCGCAAGGGAGCGGGGTTGACGCGAGGGTGTAGGATTATGTCCCTAGGTGACCAGTAGGGAACGCGGCCTACTCCGCTTGGAACTAGGAATCGAAATAAATTCACTGCTGCGCGTATACTTTATTCCACTTAGTAATACGACTAAGGAACGACTCGTATAAACGTTTAGCAAGACGGCTAAGGAAAGAGAATTGACCACTTAGCAAGACGGCTAAGCAACGAGTGCTCATAGGCGGTAAATCGCACTAGGCACGCAGACGAACGATCGTCTAGAGGGGCGACTCGCTATGCAGCTCGCATGCTGCAATTGCGAGGCGACACTAGCGCCGTGGCAATGCGCGGAAGCGCATGTAGTCCCTACAAGTAGTGATGGGCACTATCGACTAAATTAAATTATCCACTTAATTACTATTTAGTTGCCACATACTATCGAATATTTAGTCGATAGTTTTTAGTTGACTGAAATTTCGTTTCAGTGGTTACGTCTAAATTGCGGGCTATAGTCTATGCCTACGTATAGGTCTCATCTCTCACTCACTCTTACAGTGCTTGCATGCAATCGATTCATGAAGTAAGAGTCGTATAATAATAATGCAATATAAAGGCAAAGTGTTAATGAACTTTTTAAAACTTTTTAAAAAAATATCTAATATTGATAGATATAATTATAAAATATTATTGTTTCTTTAGGTTGTGATTAATATCTTATTAATATTCGTATAATATTTGTAGTATAATAATTGTTATTTATGCTACATACACATGCTTATTGAACTTGTTCGATATCGCTAATGAGTGAATGTATTTGATAGTAAATCTTATAAAATCTATTCAAAACTCCCGCCGTTAAAATTCAACCAATAGTTTGATAGTTTAAGCGAAACTGAATTTAGTCGATAATTTAAAAAATCAGTCGACTGAAAATAGTAGTTGGCTACTATCGATTTAGTCGATATAGTTTTAGTCGATGGTGCCCATCACTACTCTGAGTTGGCATTGCTTGTATTGCGTTGCAGCGTCTAGAGAATCGTGTTCGAAGGCGTAGTCCCTGCGAATCAGCGTTGAGCTCCGTTTCTACCTGCGGCGTCCTGTACTGTCAAATTGGAGTTCCGAGTGTGTTCGAGTGTGTCGTGAAACAGTGAAAGTTCAGAGCGAAAGCGAAACGACGCGACGGGAGTGGCCCTTTACTCAGCACAATCGACAGTATCCGATAGAAATGAATTGATTCCCCTTCCGATAACTCTTTCGCGGAGTGTTGAAGCCATTCGTGTTTGGAATTCCTCGTTCTATCGTATATCTGTAACTGGAAGCCATGGAAGACGACCTGCCGACCGAGTACGATGTCATCGTCGTCGGGACAGGTATTGATTTTTGCGATACACTTCCCATTTATTTTGTTGACTTCTCGTTTTCGATCATGATAATCCCACGATCATCTTCCGCAGGTATGACGGAGTCCATTGTCGCAGCTGCTGCGAGTAGAATCGGTAAAAAGGTCCTTCACCTAGACAGGTATGTCAGACATTCTCTGTCTTTCTCTCTTTTCCTCTTCCCCCCCCCTCTCTCTCTCTCTCTCTCTCTCTCTCTCTCTCTCTCTCTGTCTCTTTTTCTCTCGCTTATTGCATATCTGTCTCTCTTGTTCAATGTTCTCTACTTTTTCTCCTATTTTTCGTTGTCCTCTTCTTACTCTGTTTCACTTTTATATTTAATATTTACACTTTGAAAGAGAATATATAATATTTAAGAATGTAAGACTGTGCGTGAATAACCGTAGCGAAAACGCAGAATGAAATTTTACCATTCGAGACTTCGTTTTCGGGAAAATTTTCGGAAAAAGTTCGTTTTATGTTTTTGTTTATTTCTTCTCGGTGAATAAACTCTTTTCTCGATTGTATCACAAATATTGTGACATCCTGTATATACTTCTACAATACATTGTATGTATGTATGTGTGCATGTGTATGGTATGTGCATGTATATGTATATATACTCGTACAGAATTTTTATCAAAGATATTGCGAAAGCTGTTGTTCTATAGTTAATTACATAATGTATATACACAAAAATTTTTCTTTTGATGGTGATAAGGAACAATTAAAAACGTTCCCATAAGTAATTATGGGATCAATAGCGTTTTAGCTGAATTTTATGATCACAATAAAATCATTTTTAATGTAATTACGACATAATTGTTACTCACCGATCTAAATTAAATTTTCTTTCTGTCGATTATATCATTGAAAAAATTACATTGCAGTAACGAATATTATGGTGGCCTTTGGGCAACGTTCAACTTTGACGGTCTGCAAAAATGGATAGAGGATTTGAAAATCTCGAAAAGTAACACCAAAGATGTATCGGGAATAGAACTGCAACCGGAAGAAAAGTTCTTGAAAGCTAGCGATCAATATTCTACTGTTGAGAATATTGAAGAGACTTGGTACATCTCAAAGTAAGTTCCTTCCTGCAAGTTCTTGACTGTGCTCTAAATTGGAAATTAAACCGCCTTTCTATCATAGCGAGGCTGATTTACCTGTGGTCTCTTCAAAAGATACTCAAACTGATTGTAGTGGGGAAGGTAGTGGTAGCGGAGATGAGAAAGCAGACGAGGATAAAGTTGATAAAAAAGAGAATGTTAAACATTGGAGCATAGATCGTATAAGAAAGGAGTATAGGAAGTTCAATATTGACTTGGCCCCGAAGGTACAATGAAAATTAATAAATTAAACTCGCTGCTCTATTTATATTTCATTATTGCACAACCACAACTTTTTTCTGAACAGTTGCTCTTTGCACGAGGTGAACTCGTTGAGCTATTGATTTCCAGTAATATCTCTCGCTATGCTGAGTTCCGATCAGTCTCGAGAGTGTCAACATTCATGGATGGAAAGCTGACACAAGTACCTTGCTCGAGAACCGATGTATTCGCAAACAAAACTGTTAGTCTCATTGAGAAGAGAATGCTTATGAAACTGCTTACATCGTGCATGGTGCAAGGAGCTGACAGCCCGGAGTTTGATGGTAATTTTATATATATATATTCTAAGAAATTTTATATAGTCTAAGAAATTTTGTATCCGCAATGGCACTGATTTAAAATGATTTTGTTTCATCAATAGGATTCCGGGACAAGACTTTCTTAGAGTATCTTCACACAAAGAATTTGACACCGATCGTGCAGCATTACATAGTTCAAGCAATTGCAATGGCTACTGACAAGACATCTTGCAGGGATGGTGTGAATCGCACAAAGCATTTTCTTAACAGTCTTGGACGATACGGTAGCACACCCTTCCTTTGGCCTATGTATGGTAGCGGGGAATTGCCTCAGTGCTTCTGCAGGTGAAGTTGTTCAAATTTTCATTACAATTATCGCACTAGAGCAGCATTAACTAATTAAAAGGGTATAGTCGAATAAGTATGGGGAAAGTGTCTCCAAACTAAATAAATCTTTCAAAGATCATTTCTTTTGTTCTGTTTAATTAAAAATGATAAAAAAATAATCAGAAATATTCTACCCGGTAACGTAAATGTTTAATCTTTTACGAAACTGTTGATGCCACACTGATTTTGATGAAGAATCTCGATTACTTTCAGATTGTGCGCAGTATTCGGAGGGGTGTACTGTCTGAAAAGGCAACTCGATGGTGTAGTAATAGATAACGAGAAATGTAAAGCTATCATTAGCGGCAAGCAAAGATTGACCTTGGAACATTTAGTCGTTGGTCAAGGTCACCTGCCACCGGAGATTGTAGCCTCCGAAGGCGAACAACGGATATCACGTGGAGTATTTATTACGGACAGGTAATAATTATCATTAGAAAAAGAGAAACACATTTTTATAGAACGATAACAAATCAAAGTCTTAAATAAAATCTCTACACAAACAACGTGTGTATCTACCATGATTTTATTGCAATTTTTGTAGATCAATAATGCAGGGTGAAAAGGAGAATTTGACACTTTTATATTATCCTCCAGAGGAACCTGGTCAAGAACCTGTTACGCTGATTGAATTGGGACCATCAACAAATGCTTGCCCTCAAGGACTATGTACGTAAAAATGGTTGTGAAGTGTCATATATTTTAGAATTTCAGGCCAAGCTTTTTTATGTTGAATTTATTGCTGTGTTCCGATACAGTTATGGTCCATATGACATGCAAGCGAACGACAAACGCAAAGGAAGACCTGGCCTATGTTGTCAATAAATTTTTGAGAGCGGAGGCCTTCGATCCGCTGGCCAATCGTGCATCCATTCATAGCCATACACAGACTGTTTCTCCAGACAAGAGACACCTTCAGGTTAATTCTCCTTCCTCGTTCACATCGTGAAAGAATCTCCATTGCTTCGTGATAAAATGAAGAACGTATTTTCAGGAAGGTGAACAGGAGAACGACAAAGAGGAGTCTATGGAGAACATAAAACCCCAAGTTTTATGGTCATTGTACTTAAATCTACCCGCAAGTGATATTAAATTAAATGATACTGCGCCGAGCAATCTACATCTCTGTTCCGGTCCGGATCTAGAACTCGACTTTGACTTTGCTGTTAATCAGGTTAATTTTGAAATTGTTACCAAGACTTATCCGGATATCTTCAAGCTATTTTGTTCTGCTTCATCGAAAATTGTGGAAAAAATCGGGAAAGTTTTATCTAACGGCGTACACATGAATTTATCCAGAATTTTTTAATACAGCTTCGATTTTTAGGAAAGGGTATAGCCGGCCAGGGTAATGCCTTGCCACGCAGGGCTGTCTTTGGGGGCCCTATCGAATGGTATGATGAAAGATTAATTTGATTTTTGGAGGCACCTTATCCGGCTATACCCTTTGCGAAAAATTTAGAAACGCTGTTTTTAAAATTAAACGCGATGTACAGTTTCAGTTTCATTTTTTTTCATTATTGTTTCAATATTTCATTTTGATGCTATAACCTCTAGAATAACGTTGTATACATTTTCAAGGCAATGAGCATCTTCAAAGCGATGTATCCCGACGAAGAGTTCCTCCCGCGAGCTCCAGATCCAGAAGAGATCGTGCTGGACGACGAGGAGGAGCCAGGACCGAAATTTGAGGGAGATATAGAGGCTGAAGAGAAGCAGGATGTCGAGAAGGCTGAGAAGGAGGAATAAATGGTGTTTATTTCGTCTTTTCATCTTGGAAACACGGGCCAGCTCCCTTAGCCGCACACCTCTTTCTATCCAAAGTTGTACGCGCCTCCTTACGTTCGAAAGTTGGCCAATTTTTATCCGAACGATCGACGAACCAATTTTTACTAGCTTTGTCATGTCCGTAAATAGTGCTAGACGCCACACGTACTAATTGAAACGATTATCTAATCAAATCATTTTATTATACAATCGGAGACTTAACATATTAGTTTGTCTAGCACTCTTTGTAGACGTTTATTTCTTCTTTCAAAAATTTCTCAGGACCGAGAGCAAAAATTGCTCGTCGATTTTCGAATGAAATGACCAGTCAGCTGGCGCTCAAGTCTGCGTTACACTCGCTCTTATCAGATTACAGTCTGGCCGACCGAAAGCATTTGTTTTTCTTCCTTTTTTTCTCTATCTCTCTCTCTCGACGAAAAACATTTCTCTTTTCCACCGTTTCGTTTCGAGGAAACAAAGCGTAGCTATACGACACATAAGAGAGACGTGGGGGGATCGATCAGTCATTGAAAATAATCATTAGAGAAAAACAGTTTTGAATTTTATGATGCATATTTGTAATCGGTTTCTAGTTTAATCCAGATATTTAAGGCCTATCCGGCACCGATTATATTTATGAATGATGAAATAAGAGGGGATACGATTGTTGTTAACTTCGTTGTCTTGATTGCAGTTGATTGTTAGCGCACATGTAAAAAAAAAGAAGGAAAGAAACAAGAACATCGTTCCACGTTCCTCTACTATATAATACAAGTAAATATTGTAATGTCTTTTATCCGATCGTTAATACATATTATACATCATTAGTGTATTTATTACGTACTGTATTACATAGCATAGTTTAATCATTATACATTGTTAGTATAGGGACAACTCTAGGCTGCGAAAAATCAATCGTTCCTCGACTATTTATATACATTTCCTTAATTTAATTAATGGATAACACTTCGTTCGTTTTAATTTTAATATCGTCATTTAATATTCGTTGCACTCAACTTTATGTAATTTCCGATTTTTATTTTATATATTATTGTTGTTACTTTTGTACGCTTCGATTTTATATAGTTCGCTTTTCTCTCTTCGATAAGTATTGACTATTTATTAAGTTTTTTGTTTCACTTTTCGTATCTTTTTTTCTTGAAATATTGTCACCTTTTTTCGAATAAAAGAAGAAAAACATTCCTTCAGACGATTTTATGGTTAGATATATGTGTGTCTTTTATGATTGAAAAGAAAGAAAAAATGCTGTCGGTTGGTTTCGCTCGTATAGTATGAAAATTTTTAGACACATTGACCGTAGAGCGGCTTGAATGTCAGAATCGATAATCTTTTTCTCGCCGTTGCTGCTTCGATGTGCGCGCATTTATTTACATTTATCTGATAATACGCCGTACTCAGCATTGAAATACAGTAAACTGATACGAACCGAAATATAACAATTCATTTCACCAGACATGCATCCTAGAAAAATATTATTTGTTCTTTCTTTATTCAATTTATACAATTAATTGTCGCTGAATTTCTCTTACCCGACGTTTTGCGCTGCGATTACCTATTTTAATAATTACCAAAGAATGTTCTAGACGAAAGATTTAAATGGGTCATTCTGTACATACGTACATACTGTATTTTAGTAATTATACAAAATTTGATTTGATGTTTCATAGTTTTACATCGTATTTGCTCCGAACAGGATTTAACTACCTGATTATTTCATTCTACCGATAATTTCTTTTCAAATAATGATCTCGAGAGAAGCTATTGTTTTTAAATTATTATAATTGTCGAACAATTTATAAACTACTTTTTGGTCAAGCAAAATGTTGAACATCAAATTATAAATGATTATTTGAATGGAAGGTTCTATTGATCGTATAAATATGAACGAAACCAAAATTGTAAATGAACCATATATTATTCCTCGCTCTCTTCCTCTCTCAGTTAATTAACAATCTTAATGGTCATATAAGTAGAAAGCTGTTCTTTTAGAATACTTAAAATTAATGGGATTTTTTAGACGGTGCTATCCGATGGTAGTCGAAGAAATTTCTGCGAAATGTTTAAAGTTCCACGACGATCGATTCGCGGATGCAGGCGAGGAAGTGCGTGCGCACTCCTGGTGCATACACTCTTTTTATTAAGTGCTCGGTGCAAAGCGTGTGCTGTACCGAAAACGAAGTATGCAGCTGGTGTTGTGACGAATCGTATAATTCTTCTTTTCTGTGATACATCGAAGTGGCTGTGCTACAACGTGTCTTCGGAACCACTGAATCGGTAAAAATGCGCGACAATGTGAGTCTCCTAGCCCGTGTCGTCACGGTGCATCCATTGCATCTGGGTTTCCTCTTTCTCTTCATCGGGTGCCGGAAAAATTCAAATTTCCCATGAAAAACGCATTCGAAATGATCTATCACATTTCACAAAATAATATGGCTCCAACAACTTATTTCATGCACAGTGCTTTCATTGTTTACGGATATGTTCAAAAATGGTGGGAGAAGAGAACTCAATTTAATATAACTTAATGTTTTCTGTTGAATTTTTGCAACACTTCAAAAAGCAATATAATTTTTGTATTTTACAAATGGAAATGGTTTAAACGATTTTTCAAATGTAACCAGAGCAGTTGAATAAATTTCATGGACATTTTTTCCGGAACTCATCGATATTCTTTTCCACATGATTGAATTTGAGTCTTTGAAATGGGAGATTGTATATAAAGAAGAATACTGAAATGATTTCGAATCGATCGTTTGTTCGCAGGAAGGATTGGCGTTGCATCTGTTACTGATATTGGTTCTGTGCGCCGACGTGTATACGACAACTGCCAAACACCTAATTAAAAAACGGAATTATAGCGATCAGAGCGTCAGAGGCTACCTGGCGGAGGTAAGTGGAGTGTAAACAAAATGTATCTTTGCAAAATTGTGAAAATTGTTATACGTAAAAGAGGTGGTATTCATGCACCCCAAACTTCGGAGGCTATGTTGACCCCGTTTGATCTCTCCGAATGATATTAGATGAAATATAATTATTATATTTCCAATATAAGTTTCAACAAAACACAATCTTTAGACGAATTTAGAGCGTCGCTGTAGCAATATATTGGATATCACTGGATTCAGGAAAATCTACAGAATCTTTTGCTGTGGAGAACAATTCAATATATTTTATAATAACATCACAATATTTGCTTAAAGTTGAAAAATATGTATTTTCTTCAAACTCAAATTTCTCAAAAACTGTGCGTCTAGGAGAAAAATTAAGGGCTCTATAAGAATTACATAGCGATAATCGAAACGTCAAAAAAAGTCGAAATTTGTTGGACCGTGTTATTATATTTCCAATATAAGTTTCAATAAAACACAATTTTCATACGAATTTAGACGAAGTGGAGGCCCCAAGCGGTAAAAATTTTGGGGCCCTCAAACTCAAGTTAGAAATAGAAGTTGCAAGAAAACTTTCATAAACTTATTAACAAAAAAGAAAAGTAATGAAAAATTTCATACCGTTATACATTAAATTTTATTCAAAATTCGGGGCCCTATGGCATCCCGGGGCCCCACGTGGCCGCTTAGTCCGCTTACCGTTAGATCCGCCACTGGTGTCGCTGTTGCAATAGTTCAAACAAAAGTTACTCAGTTTTGCAAGGATCATCGAATTATGCTATTAGCGCAAGCATATAGGGCGGGCCTGTATGAGCAACAACTCGGTCAACATGTTTAGACACGTTTAAACAATCATAATGTATTAGTATTGGATATCACTGGATTCAGGAAAATCCACAGAATTTTTTGCTGTGGAGAACAATTCAATATCTTTTATAATAACATCACAATATTTGCTTAAAGTTGAAAAGTATATATTTTCTTCAAACTCAAATTTCTCAAAAACTGTGCGTCTAAGAGAAAAATTAAGGGCAGATTCGGAATCAGCGCGAAAAACTGTATAAGAATTACATAGCGATAATCGAAACGTCAAAAAAAGTCGAAATTTGTTGGACCGTGTTATTATATTTCCAATATAAGTTTCAATAAAACACCAATTTTTATACGAATTTAGACGAAGTGGAGGCCCCAAGCGGTAAAAATTTTGGGGCCCTCAAACTCAAGTTAGAAATAGAAGTTGCAAGAAAACTTTCATAAACTTATTAACAAAAAAGAAAAGTAATGAAAAATTTCATACCGTTACACATTAAATTTTATTCAAAATTCGGGGCCCTATGGCATCCCGGGGCCCCACGTGGCCGCTTAGTCCGCTTACCGTTAGATCCGCCACTGGTGTCGCTGTTGCAATAGTTCAAACAAAAGTTACTCAGTTTTGCAAGGATCATCGAATTATGCTATATATTCGTGTAAGCATGTAGGACGGGTCTGAGCAACAAATTGCTTACGTGTTCCGGCGCGGCGCTTATAGGAATAAGACTTATTCCTATGTCCATGATGTTGACCTATACTACTCAGGGCCGGATTAAGCCAGCGCGGGGCCCGTAGCAAATGTTACCAGGAGGCCCCAGAAACAAACAAAAGTGAATGATCTTTTTTTTAAGCAAAAATATCTGTAAACGGTAGCCAGGGCTATTACACATTTTCTGCTGCAAGCGCGGGGCCCACCAGAAGAGCGGGGCCTGTAGCATTTGCTACTCCTGCTACTGGGCTTAATCCGGCCCTGATACTACTGCGCGAATGATAGCCCTTTTGGCATAGGGCGGCGCTGTAGCGAGGGTAGCGCTTCAAGGGGATCAAAATTTGCTTTTGTTTTTGTAATTATATGATCGAACTGTTGCGCCGAGAACACTATTACATCATTTGTTCTATAACTTTCGTTTGAAAAGTTCTCCGAAATTCAGCAGGAGTTGAGAGTTACAGCAATTTTAACCATTGGCGTAGTCACGCAGGGTTCGCAAACAGCGCGGTCAGTTCAAACCGCTGTAACTTTCGATACGTGCGCAGAACTTGAAGAAACTTCTCGAGCAAAAATTATTTAGTTTTTCAAGAGAGTGTTTAGATGAAATTTTGCATTGCAGCGAACCTGTTGGTGGAACGAGGTCTGCAAGGAGGAGTTTCACAGTAAATTTCGGTGCCGTTGCCCTCGGTGGTCCTACTGCCGTGCCCCTGGTAGATACTACGACGCACACTGCAGCATGACTCAAACCGGCTACATCTGGACCCAGCCGGAGACCTCGTTGACGCTCGAGGTCAACAAATGATCCTTGCATAGGGCCTGTCTCTATCCGCTCGTCCCTTTCTCATAAATTTCTCGCAACAAATTCCATGCTCCACGAGTAGTCGCGTTTTATAGGAACTATTTACACTTGTTAATGTTATCTCTAGACTAGATAACCGAATTCTTCTGCGACAACGACAGAGCCTAGCATACAACTTCTCTTCTTTGCTTCAGAGTGCTGCCACTCGACTAACGATCACTACAACAATCATTTCCGAACGCGTAGACAGAAGGTTTTCCATTAAGTTCAATTCAAAAATTATAAGCAACGATCGTAGGATATTTTGAAAAATTTCAAATGTTGATTTTAGAATATTGTGAACGGTTTCTTGGTCTCACAATTGACAATAGCAAGGTGATACGGTGATAATAGGTAGACTTTGGTTGAAAATTGTCCGACCGGACAAACGAATTTAAATAATAATAGGATTATTGTAGTTAAGTGATATTGTTTAATATCGTAGCTTATTTTAATAATTCGGTCATGTGATTAAGCATAAGTTTAGGGTAAATTCCGCGAGTTCGAGCAATGAAAAAGTGTTCATATATAAATGTGTGTCGACTTTTTTGGTGTCCTTGTAAATAATATATACCGATTTAATAATTAATATTTACGGTTTTAATTATAGTTGCTAAATAAATGGAGACGCCATTGAAATTGAAGCAGGTTTTTATTTTTCCCTCCAACAGCCACCAACTTGGGACCCATGCATGTAAGTGTTCAATAGACAATATATTTTATAAAGTGATTGCAGATATATATATAATTAAAATATCAGTGAATACTTCATTATCGCAGCTCGTAATTTATTTTAGATTTTAATAATGACATTTATACAAATGTATTCTCTTGATTGCACGCGGTAGATTAGATTACAAAATTCCTGATACTGAAGTATGATAAAAAACAGCGGATATTTTCAATGATCACGTGAATTATGTACACCTTTTTATATACTACATACATTATTTGTTATAATAATAATTTTCAGCATGATATGCGTTTAAGCATGCGAGACCAATATGTAAAAAATCTAATTACAATTATTCCGTAAGATAAATTAATGAAACTTGCTAAACGTAATCGAGATCGATAATTAATTAATATATCCATATAGTAAATTTTTACATTATACAAGATAAAACGCATTATATTAATTAAGTATCGAGTAATTACATAAATAAATATTGAATTCATGAAATATTCATATTAATTATACTATACACCTATTACATTAAATATCATGTACTTCTATACAAAGTGCATTGTGCAAATTAAAATTAATTTTCCATCATTTATCAAAAATTAGCAACTGTTTATGTTTTATTAAGGAAGCTTATTTTTCTTATAAATTACTTCTAAAAATTTCCAAAAGATGAGTGTAGAAAAATCGTCGCTATATAAAAATGTAAATTTGGGAACATCAATATTTTTATCATTTTATATAAATATTTATAATGTCTGGTGCTTTATATTTTTATATTTACTAATTTCATGTTTTTTATTCTTTGCAAAATTTTGCCAGCGAATAAACCGTGTAAAGAATAGAATTTCATTTTCTTTCTAATATTGACTGATATAATGAGATTGTTTTATATTTTCAAAATTCTCTTACATACAGCGCAAGTATACAGGATATCTCAACTAAATATCTACTTTATTTATTAAATTTACCATAATGTATCACGAATCACATGTTATGACAAAAAGAATTTTTTCTTAAGGTTGTTTGTTAACGAAATCTCAATATCAACATGCAGTTATCGAATTAAAATATGAAGTAGACCTTATCTCAAAATTGTATGATCCGAATAGTGTAGTTATTATATAGTTGTTGGATATGTATTTTATTTATGTTTCAAAAAAATATGGAACCAAAAATACACGGTCTTATCAAAAAAAAACTTGGACGACCTTGAAATCTTATTAGCAAACAAGTTTAGGAAAAATAATAGTAAACGAGGTAGATATTTAGCCGATGCATCCTGTATAAATAAATAATGGAGCAATTGTACTGTACCACTTGATTTGTACTATTTCCATCTATTTACAATTTAATCCGAAATCATTATATAGTAATCTGGAGGATATTTAAAATAGTACTATCGAAATCTAACACTAGTTTTATTGCAATCAATTCCGTGCTTAGGTTAAAATATCTACTATATAAAATCTTTCTCCTGCATACATCTTTGATTCTACATTTTTCAGAGCAATTTTGAGATCATGAAAAAATTTAAAAAATCCAATTGCACTAAAAAATAATGAATCCGATGTAAAAGCTCTAAAAAATAATGAACCCGATGTAAAAGCTCTAAAAAATAATGAATCTTGATAGCGTTTGGTGTACCTTCTTGGCACAGGATGCAATTTTGGAACAAAATTCATTTTTCAGGGTCAAGAATCTTTAAAAGGAATCTTTAAGAATCCTCTGTAAGATAATCTCAGTAATTTCGGAGCAAAATTAACTTTGTGAAAAGCAAACATTTTTAAAATGCGTTATACCGTTACGATCGTTCGTCTACTCGATAAATTCGTCGTCGTCATCGTCGACGAACCTAATATTCTGATCGCAAAACGAGCCCTGTTTCATGCAGAACGATTCAATACCGTAATGCTGGCTTTCGATGTTCAAGGTCGCCTCGTCCTTCAGCTTTCGGACTTGCGCAAAGTTAGTCAAAGGGCTCCCAGACAACTCTGTCATGGGAATGTTGATTGTGCCCTTTTTGTGTACCAATGGCTGCTTGCAATCCATCAACTCCTTGTACTTGCATGACGTCGTATCATCATCCACATCCTCCGAAATCTTTGTCTGCAAAGCTTTCTTCGGTGTGCAAAGCTTTTCCTTCTTGCTTGATTCGTTATATATGGGACTCGCGTGGGTTTTCGAGGGATTCAATTCGTCGACGGCTTCGTCGTCTTTATCTGGACGTACCCTATGAATCGATGGACTAAGATTAAGTTAAATTAGTATGAATCCTATCGCAGTTGTCAAACGAATATGTATATATTACTAATTGTAAGATACTGACAAGTGAAATGAAAGGGTTTGGTTTGAAACATATGTAACTCCGTGAAGAAAAATGGGATGAGGGTCTACGCGGGCTCATTCTAAGGCCGCTATCGGACGAGGCCACTGGTGGCGCAACTTGGTGGCGGACACTGGTGACGCCACCGAATTGGAGGGCTTTAAGGATGTTCTGGAGGTACAATGGGAGACGAAACTACAAGAAATTCGAAATCCATCAATATATTGGCAATGAAAGCCATTCATGAGTATATTTTGCATTAAACTTTTGCGAATACTGTACCCTCTGTAGCTATATTCAGTGGTCTACGCTTGTCGCGCTTCCATGCTAGTGAGAGACAACATGATAAATTTGACGTTTTGTAACAGTTTATAATTTTTTTGCTCGCTAACTGTTTAATGAATCCTAATAAATTTTGAACATAATTAATTACATAATTTTTACTACATATAAAAAAAAAGAGGTGGAGTTTCCAGTTGCGTTTTTTCAAGGTTTAAATAGGGTTTGAAGCGGAATTTTGTGAATTCTCCATAAGAAGACGTGTTAAAATGCGCAAACTTTAAGTTGCTATAATTCTTAAACGGTGCAGTGAATCGAACCCAAACTTTGGTAATTGCATCAATTTAGTAAGAATTATATCTTGTCAAATTTTCAAAAATTTTTATATTACCTCCAGAACATTCTTAAGGTAACTGGTGGTACCACCAGACTGTGAAAGTCAATTGTTTATGTTTTCGCCAGGGACGGATTAAGCCAGCGCGGGGCATTCACTGGTGGTACCACCAAGCGTTCATTCCTGCTGTTTTAGTCCGGCCCTGGTTTTCGCGATGCTGGTGGCGCAACTTGGTGGCTTTGTCTAATAGGCTACATTCAAAACAATGCCCCGGCTGGTGGCGGCGCCACCAAATGTTGCCTGGCCGGTTGCCGATGCTGTCCACCAGATCGGCAACAATTTTTGATGGCTCCACCAGTTACCGTCGTCTAACAGGTTCCATTTGATTCAATGCCCCGCAACCAAGTTGCGCCACCAGTGGCCTCGTCTAATAGCGGCCTAAAGCGTGAAATTTCTACTTTCAAATCTGCTAAGTTATTTATTTTTGAGGATATTTTTGTGTTGGGTAGCAGGCAAGGAAGGGTGGAGAGGATTCCACCCAGAGCATTATCCCAGTAAGGAAAATGCTCGTGCAGCTGCGTCAGCAGTAGGATTGCTGCTGGCAGGGTGCGCCCGGCAGAAGCTGACGGCAGAATGCTGGGCGAATGAAGGCATTCTGCCCTCTTAAACGAAGGCAGAATTCAGGAGCTGCCTTCGTTCTGCCAGCATTCTGCCTTCAGCTTGTGCTGATACACCCTGCCAGCAGATGCCGACTCTTTCTGCCAGCAGAAAACTGACTGATACTTCAGCTGACGCAGATGCCCGTTCAAAATCGAGCATTTTGCTTACTGCGTGGGCAGATCTTCAAATATTTCATTTAAAAATTTGACCTATTGGAACCTTGTGAAAAGAAAAGTCGGAAGACATGCTACCAGAGCTGATTTTGAATCTTAAAGCCTCTATCAATGCCTTTAAGTTATTTTTTCGAGAGTCTTCGAAACTATTCTAACTTCGTGAAAAAATAATCGTGTAACAAATCCACTTGGGCTCGTTTTAAAGCGTGAAGCGATTCATTTCGACAGCCCTAAGTTGTTTTATTCGAAGGCAAAAAGCGACACTTATGTAAATAAATATGGTTAGCTCACCTCCTGTTTGGAATAACGCAATACGGTTTATGTTCAAGAGCACCAGACACAGATTCCATGCTTACTTTAATACTAGAATCTTGCAGAATCTTTCGAACAGGAAGTAACTTTTCGTACGTTCTTGCTTTCGAATTGCCGGAGGTTTCGTCTCGATTTATGTTTACATAATTAAAATTGTGGCAGTAATTTTCTCCCTTTTGCATATACCGGTCGCTATCAACAGAAATCTAGTTACTCTCATGCTAGGAACAAGACACACATTATTTACAAGGAACTTTCAAATAATTATAATCCAAACTTTCAACGGAATTATAAGGAATCGTAAATTTTCGCTATCCGGATATTACACTTACTACTTGCTATGAATTTTCCACATGTAGTTGGCGATGAACAATCACAGTCATTTTGTTTATTATTTATAGTTTCAATACTCACCCTTGCGGAAAGTCAAATTCGAAGTCCTCGAAGTTCGATAGCTTCATTCTTCTGTATTCTGATGGAGTCAATGCTGCACCTTCAGTTTCTACTGTTAAAATAGAATTTCTTTTGCTCCTGCAATCAAATTAAAATTAATTATTTTTTTCTGAGATACATGGTTATACAAATCGATCTAAAGCGAGTTATCGATCTAAAAGTTACAGCAATTTTAACGCATTCCATTGGCGTAACCAGAGGCGGACTAAGCTTCGGATACGAAGGGGCCCCGAGCTCTTAAAATATCTTAACTTAAAGATTTTGGAAATGACCGAAGAGGTTCAAAAAACCCTCCATAAAATAATCGAAAAAATCTAATATAAATAATAAATACATATTGTGTGCGATTTTATTTTTGTCACAATATTTATGTTCTTGTGAACAAAACGTAATGCCTCGTACAGACCTGAACATTTCGACGAACCGCGCACAACGGCGAACGGGACGGATTTGTGCAATTTCCAGAATTGAATGAAACCGCCCTAATGATAGTGATTTGGAATACTATTTCACAAAGAATAAATGCTACTAATAAATCACTGCAATCAGTGGAGCGCGAACTATTGAAAGGATCTACTGAAGTCATTAAAAAATTTTATAAATAATTTCAGAGAAGAATTTGAAAAAGTTGAAAAAGAGGCAACTGATTTTTCAGGGCTATCATTTAATGTAGAAGGACAAACTCGCAGACACAAAAAGAGAAAAATGTTTTTCGATGAAAACAAAGAAGTCGGATATGAATTTACAATAAGAGAACATTTTATAGTCAATTCATTTTATGTTGTATGTGATAACATCAAGGCAGAACTATCTCGAAGAATTCAAGCGTGTGAAGTTGTTGTAGAGCCTTCTCGAATATTTTTTGATTTGAATTTATCGAAAGAAGAAAAAAAGATCGCGATGAATAAGTTGAAGGATATTTACAAAAATGATATTGATGTTTATACTATTGAAGACGAATGTGACCATTTTTTAATGTTTCTGAAAGAA
The DNA here is from genome assembly GCA_028455795.1 of Lasioglossum marginatum. Taxonomy (NCBI): domain Eukaryota; kingdom Metazoa; phylum Arthropoda; class Insecta; order Hymenoptera; family Halictidae; genus Lasioglossum; species Lasioglossum marginatum. Next base: position 2,076,194 of record CM052248.1, read on the forward strand.
AACGAGGACAGCATAAAGACCACACCAGACATCTATCGAGCAGCCAAAGAAATGTCTTGCACATTTCCGAATGTTGAATTATTATTGAAATTTTTTTTAACAATTCCGTTATCTAATGCGTCGGGAGAAAGATCGTTTTCTGTTTTAAAGCGTGTAAAAAATTATTTAAGGAGCACTATGGGAGAAGAAAGGCTAAATAATATGGCTGTTCTGTATATGGAGCAGAAAATTTTAAGCCGGATTGATACTGCCAAAATAATTCATGAATTTGCAAGAAACAAAGCAAGACGGAAATTCATATAAAATAAAAAATGTGTAAAATGTATGTATGTTTTTTAATAAATTTATTTAATGTCTTATGGTATGGAATTTCTGATTACTTTTCTTTTCTGTTTATAACTTAATGAGAGTTTTCTTGAAACTTTTTGTTGGGGGGGAGGGGGCGAAATTTTGACCGCTTAGGGCCCCCACTTGCCTTGATCCGCCACTGGGCGTAACCATACAGGGTTCAAAAATAGTGTAGTCAGTTCAAACCGCTATAACTTTTGATACGTGCAGAATTTTGAGAAACATTTCAAACAAAAGTCGCTCAGTTTTTTGCGGGTCGTGCGACTGCATATAAAAATTGCGACTACCATGCATCGTTCCGAAGTAATTACCCTAAATAGATTTCATCGGTGTCGAGCTTGAATTCGTCAATTGGCGGTATCCACACGAGAAAGGCGGGGTCCATGCCTAAATAGGAGCCTGGGACGCCGCTGGTATTTGCCACATTGTAATCATAGTAATCTAACTCCATTTCTGAGTCAGGGTTTGCCAAACTGAACTCCGATCCTGGTCCTTGCAACAGTTTCTCGCGATTTCTTCTCTCTTTCGTCTCCTTTCCGCTTCCCAATGTCGACGGGCTCGAGAGTACACTTTCTGGAGAGGATTGCGACTGACACGACAACCATAATTAATCATTTAATCATTTCACAATCGAAAAATGGAAAATTATTTTTACCGGACTGAATTTACCTTTTCTTCTAAAGAATTGGTTTCGTTGCTCTGACTCGTGTTCAAGTTTGGCGGTTTCTCGTCTTCTGGCTTCAGAGGCTTTGTTTCTGAACTGTCAAGGTCTATCGTCCGCAACCTGCATAATAATTAGTCACAATTCCAATTAATTTATGTAATAAATCCAATTAATAATATGTAAAATTAATGTTTTACACGCAGTACAGTAATATGCAAGCTGGCAAACTGCACTTTTTGATAAACCCACTTAGAATTGAAAAGTACACAAATAATAAAATAAGACTTACTTTACAGGATAGGCGTACTTCACTTCTGGCTTCTTCAAGACTAGGATGCTGGAGGCTGACAATAATTTATCACAGTTCGATTTGATCGATGTTATTGTTTTGTCCGATGAGCTCTCCATTGTGTTGTTTAATTTCAACGTGCTGGTGCTCAATGTGGAACCATCTTTGTACCTGTATATTCATAACATAATAACTCCCATTTAAATTAGAGAATGCTTAATTTATTACAAGTAAATAAATTCAATATTATCAATACGCTAAAATTTATTACGTTCGGCATCGTTTGATGACTTTTTTTATAATACTTACTATTAATCAATACGTTGAAATTAATATTTTGTTATCATTCTTACCCGGTTAGCGTTTCGGTACTATTATAATGCTCCTCCACCTCGCATACGGTGTCTTTCGGAGAATCTTTCACAGTAGCTTCGATCATTGATATCACATCTGATATGATAGTACTTGTGGACAGGTATTTTGAGCTTCCTGGCATTAATTCTAGTGACAAAATTAATAAATCTATAAATTAACATACACAATTATCATGTTTGTCTACTTGTCATATCATGATCAATGCATTAAAAAATATATATAATTGCATTTGAAAAATAAACTTGAGTTTGAAATGTCCTCTACGAGACCACTTGCAATAACAAGCAAGGACTGCATTTTTATCTGGAATCTTTTCGACAAAGTTAACAGCTCCGAAAATATTTCAGTATCCTAAGCTCATGTTTTACTCGATTGAAGGTTTATAAAAATATTAGCTCGTTTTATATTAATTGATTTTGTATTTGTTGCAGGAAGCGGATTGTTTGTATATATTTTTACCGGAAACATCGCTGAAAGAATCCATGTCCTCGGCGATACGGTACTTTCTGTATTTGATAACAAACTGCAGCGTCAAGAATATCGAAACGATGAACATCAGTATCAAAAGCAAAGCAGTCACCAGATGCGCTGGCTTCCAGAAAAACCATTCGTTCACTACGTTCGCTGAGTCTGTTTCTAAAGGCACAACAGTTATACTTCCATTCCTTTTCAGAAATTTTTTATCTGGAAGAGCAATGTTAATAATTGATTATATTAACGATATTAATACATGAATATCAATATATTATTATAGACATGATTAATTGTAATATACAGTATTTTATCCATAAACGTCCCAAAAGTCTGGCCTGTAAATGTCCCATATCTATCCCCACTACTGCGGGATATACCCCCTTGAGGGGCCGTGAAACTCGAGAGGCCTCGGTCGCCGAGAAGTATGATATCATGCGGCTCGAGTATATCGGTGAGATCACACTAATCCGAATTTCTAACTTCTTTATTTTTCATTATTTTTTTATGGGACTTCGAAAAACGTACTCGTGGCATTTTTCTAATGCAAAATCATACCAAATATGATATAATTCCGATGATATTTACTTGTAAATGATATTTACTTTAATCGTCTATTACAAGTTTATTTTTCATTATCTTTTTTATGGGACTTCGAAAAACGTATTCGTGGCATTTTTCTAATGCAAAATCATACCAAATATGATATAATTCCGATGATATTTACTTGTAATAGGCGATTAAAGTAAATATCATTTACAAGCACATCGCTCGTTCGTTGTCCAGAAGCCGTGTTTTTCAATGACAACGACGCTATTTTTGATTTATGACTGCGTCTAGAGTATCGCGCCGACCGCGCCGAGACTTCAATAGAGAGCCGAACATAGAGAAGGACAGAATGAAACACGGATCGGTGGCCGAAGCGTATCGCCGTCGCCGGACAGATCCGAGTCCCGCGTGTTTCATTTTTACAGACACTATGTACAATTGAAATTATATTGTGTTTGGTGTCATTTTAATCAGAAAAATGCCAGAAATACGTTCATGAAGGTCCCATAAAAAAATAATGTAGATTAAGAAGTTTGAACATTCGATTCATTCGAGTCAATGTAGTGGTGCTCACACCGATATACCCGAGCCGACATCAATCGTCGCCGCCCTGCGGAGCGACGCGGCGTTGACAGGCAGTGGAATGGGTAGGCACTGGACAACGATCCTGCCCACCATGCCAGACAACGAACGAGCGATTACTGTACAGTGTTTTATCGATATAAGTCCCCAGCACGGGTCTGCCGAGGGACATTTATGCGCCAGGGATAGTATTCTTTGACTTTTGCCGAACGTAGATAAGGACAGCCGAGCTCGAGAAGCTCGGTCGCCGAGAAGTGTAAACATAACTAATCCGAATTTCTAACTTCTTTATTTTTCATTATTTTTTTATGGGACTTCGAAAAACGTACTCGTTGCATTTTTCTAATGCAAAATCATACCAAATATGATATAATTCCGATGATATTTACTTGTAAATGATATTTTCTTTAATCGCCTATTAATAAATATAAGTAAATATAAGTAAATATCATCGGAATTATATCATATTTGGTATGATTTTGCATTAGAAAAATGCCACGAATACGTTTTTCGAAGTCCCATAAAAAAATAATGAAAAATAAAGAAGTTAGAAATTCAGATTAGTTATGTTTACACTTCTCGGCGACGGAGCTTCTCGAGCTCGGCTGTCCTTATCTACGTTCGGCAAAAGTCAAAGAATACTATCCCTGGCGCATAAATGTCCCTCGGCAGACCCGTGCTGGGGACTTATATCGATAAAATACTGTATTTGTGTTATACAACATAGCATAAATTATATATTACATTTCCAACCAATTGACACACTATAAACTTTCTCGATAAGAAGCATAATCTTTTACCTAGAATGGCAGCATGAGCAAGGAAACCGCCGATGCAAGCATCACCGGAAGCAGTGAGCTCGTCGCTGAAGAACTCCAACAGCAAATTCTCCCCGGTGCTAATTAACGTTTTCGACGTTAATTGGATTTTGTCCGAGGCAACGTCGGTCAATAAATCCGCATTTAATGAATTACCATCACGGACGCGGAAGTATTGTCCCGGACAAGGAAATTGTAATTGATCTAAGTGCAATCCGATCACGAAATTATCGTTCGCCTAAACAGAAACAATGTTTTTAAACGTATACTTTCACCGAAAGCATTCAGAATATAATTAAATTTAAGTTTTACTAAAGTGATAAAAAAATGAACGAGACTGTTTTGTTAATTACATATTTAATGCATGACATTGATTAATAAAATTTGTTAATTATGATTTATAACAGTACCTGTAAAAGCCAAAAAGACCGGCCAGGACACGACTGGGTATTGGCTCCAAGAATTTTTCTAGAAAGTTGCTCCTTTAATCGAATTCGACAGCCGCAACGGCACTGCGATCCAATTTCAGCAGCGATTTCCGGTTTCGTTGCAGCCAGAACCGCGCCGTGACAATCGGAGCCGTCGAGCCGATTGCTATACCATTCGGTTTTATTCAGAACTTCCGAAAATATTCTTCCGCAGAGCTTAGTTTCTACTGCCTTCCCCTGCAAATTCAAAAATAAAACAATATTTCATGAATAACATTAGACGCTAGTTCACCAGCAAATCACAACAATAACTAGAGGTCTGCCTCCACGGGATAAACTCCGGTTATTTGAAACTATTTAATATTCGTTTAAATGTTATCTCTACTGTCACAGCAAGTATGTGTGTTTTTTTATTTCTTTTTTCCATTGGATTTACACGGCTGTGCTACAATATTTGTTCAAAGTATATTATACATATATTATTTTTCAGACGCAAAAAATGTCTCTTTGAGAATGATCCACATAAGGATCGAAACGTCGAGAAGCATGTTTAACTAATTGCACATTTGCTGTTTTTCTATAAATGATCGAACCTTGCGCCGAAATCATAAAATTTATTATATAAATAACTAGAGGGTTATTCGGGAAAGAACTTCCCGATTCGTTAATTGCAGTATATTATTATCATTATTAAGTGTACGTTTTAAGAAGATTATACGTTTTCGGGGAAATTCAATATAGTTTTCTACTTATCAAAATGTTTGCTATATGGCGTCGCATTAAACCAATATCGTATATGCTCGTTGCTCGCTTGGTTTCTTGTTATAGCAGAGTAATGTTGCAAAATAAATTGCAAATGCTCCACAAGCCTTCCCACATATCATCAATCGATGCAGCTGGACATTCGTTATAAAAAAAAAATATATAAAAAAACTTTTTAAAAACCACGCTTATATTAAAGTGCACTAAAAAGGAGAAAATAATTTTTTTAGACATTGGCGACGCACACGCACACACATACAAACATTTTGCTGAAAATAGTCTAAAATGACTCCAATGACCTTGAAACGTGAAGATCTGCTAAAAAATCGATTCTCGATTTTCGGGGTCATTACAATAATTTCCCTATAAATCGGGAAGTTAATTGTTTGCACTCATCAATTTTTGTTTTGTGTTTCCTATTCTCCTCCTCAATTTTAAATGAAATTTTTCTCTATAATTCCAGACCTAATTTCTGTGTTTATTAATACATTCTTCAATATTTTCCCCTTAAACTTCTCTCTACAACTTTCGCGATATTACTGTGCAGAATATGTCTTTTTATATTTTTCCCTCAAATTATACTTCTACATTTTTCGTTGAACTTTTTCCCGGAATGTGTCTCTATGATTTTGTCTCCTACATTTTAATTACCTGGCAAAATTTTGCTCCATATTTAGGGGGTGGAGTGTCGCAGAAGCGATACCGATTTCTGATCCCTCCGAAACATGAGCTGCTGCATGGACTCCAAGGACTCCATGGTCCCCATCCGGCTGCGTCACCTTCTACGTAAAAATATATCGTATTTAAAAATAGATTTCTTCTTTTAATAATTTCAACAAGTTGGAAATAGTGTAATAAATCTTCTCAAATTCTTTGAATGTCTTCACAGCCTTGCAAAAATGTACCTTGAAAAGGGAAGGTAGGAATGCAAGATATCTTCACGTCCATCATGGCGCCGGTTATGGCCTGGCTGACGTATATGAAACAGTACTCGACGTATTTCTCAGTGAAGAGGTCGCAGTCGAAGGTCAACGAGTGCCTGCCAGGGATCGATCTGGATTCTGTGATGTAGTGAAGACTCGAAGGTGAAGCGACGGAAGTGACGTCAGCCTTCAGCCGACCGTAAACGCGAACGCGATCGCCTTCGAGCCGACAGGCAGGATACTCGAATAAAACAGCGACACCGCCAGATCCTTCGCAAGGATATATCGATCTCGCGTGGACCGTCAGCTTGAATTCCTCCGACCAGTTCACCTGTAATTTTTAAATTAATAATAATCACTCTTTTTTCATTATTTTCTTATGAAACTGCCACCAATAACATATCCGTGACATTTCTCTGATCAAAATCAGACCAAATGTGACACAATTTCGAACGTGACACTCGAATAATCCACGATACAGTAGAACCTCGATTATCCGAACCGATATCTGAATTTTCCAGTAAACAGTCCAATCTAAAGCGATCCGCATGCAACTCGATTTATTATGGAAATCAGTAAACAATCGTGTTTCACTGATTAGATGTAATACTGTCCAACAAATTTAAACTTTTTTTATGTTTTCATATAACTGTTGGGTCTTATAGAGCTTTTTGCGCTGATTCCGAATCTGTCCTTAATTTTTCTCCTACACGCACAGTTTTTGAGAAACTTGACTTTGAAAAAAAAACCTATCTTTCAACTTTAAACAAATATTGTGATGTTATTATAATAGATATTGAACTGTTCTTGGTAGCAAAAGATTCTATATAAACTTTCCTGAATACAGTGATATCCGATATTAGTACATTATGAATGTTTAAACATGTTTAAACAATCATTAAAGACGGAGAGGCACCACTTTTGCACCGTTTTTCGATGATATTTTTTAATTTATATGAAAAAATAAGGGTCCAGCGGAAAATCGAACTATACCACGCGATAGAGCAGACTTTTATCTTGAGAAACCAAGTTTCCAATGTGGCTTAGTATCCGAAATGTGTCAGATTTTTTTCAGAATTTTTAATTGTCAATAAGTAGGGAAAATGGGCCAAAAACTGGTTTTTCGATTTTTCTCAATAACTACCCTTACAGATGGGGCTGAAACTTGGCAGAGAGGGGTCTTTTTGGATAGGCTATCGAATGGTCCTCGATTAAAATCCCGCCGGGGACGAATTTCGCTACCAAACCCGGCTATAGCCTTTAGCGAGTTTTGAGGTCATATATCTCGGAACCTTTTTCTTTGTTCATTTACGTCGCTTCTTCAACTGCTAGGTTATTAAGCGACGGGACCTACTGTTTATAAAGGTGGGTTCCGAACCACCTATTTTGCCAACAACAAAAAGCAACCGGGGGCCACTTCCCGGCTTTTACCGGGCGGTCACCCATCCTAGCGCCGTTCACGTTCCACGCTGTTTAACTTCGGTGATCGGACGAGAACCGGTGTTTGCAACGGGACAATGGTCGTTGACATATATCTCGGAACCTACTAATGTTGGAAGATTAATGTTTTGTCAATATTGAGACATGATAGCATTTAACAAATGTACGAAATTACATCTCTCCATCTGCCTCCAGTGTCGATTTAGAAGCCTCCAAAAAACGGCTAAGTTGTTTCGTGTAAAAGGTGGTAGTGCGAGAACTTAGCTGGTGCACCACGTGCTAGATCCGTATTGTGCCGTGTTTGAACCAATTTTTATCAGAAAAATGTCACAAATCTGTGGGCTTGCAGATCAAGACTCGAAGAATAAAATTCAACAACAACTTATATATTACCTTGAAATACAAGCTAGTATTCGGTGCAGTAGGATTGACACTCGAAGCTTTCAACTGAACCGCGTAGTTTCCGGGGAGTCCGAAAAATTCGCATCGAAAAAAAACAGTCTTTGGTGGGACAAATCCCCTCACCTCTTCATAGTACAAAACCTATAGAATCGTTTCGTTATTGTGTTGTATTTTTATTCATTATATGATAATGATTCCACCATTTTTATGATTAGATATATATACTGATAGAATGATCTGGTTTATTTACTTGCGTATGAGTGTTGTTATGCAAATAACAGGCAGTCAAGCTTGCGCCGCAATAAATTAATTGTAAAACGTAGACAGCTACAGGAACATTCTCCAACGGATTACAACTCGCGTCGTTGTATCTTACAGTGGTAGTAACACGATTGTTTGGATAAGTTTTCACCTCGTGGGAGTCTAAAAAAATGTTCGGCATCGGCCACTTTACGTCTACGATTCTAGTTGTCTGCGAATCAAATTGTTTTTGCAATTATTCTCCTCGAATTAAGCGAACACGTGGGGTTTTTAACACTGCATTTCTCTCATTCAAATGACTTGCGTTTTGGTAGAGTTCGATTAAAAAACCTGCAGAACCGAAAGAATGTTCTGAATTGACAATTTTAAAATTATATGGATCTTATAAAAAAGCTGGAAAAATTGTATATAATATTGCAAATATTATTAATCAAAACACGAGCATGCTTTCTACTTTTTGTTCCGTTTCTATCAGAAGTCTCGCCAAAATGTTCCGAATATTACAGACTGGCGAGACAATAATCGAGTGATCTTTGAGAAAAACGTCCGAGACGAAACTTTTATTTTTTTGCGTATACAATCCGAGTATGTAATAAAAAATACCAGGTCCCATTAAAAAAACGACTTCCGGTCGGAAAATCCTATTTCCGGTTGGTACCGGAAATTGCAACTAAACCGTACTCGAATTAGTTATTAAAATTTTTTAAATTTTCGATAAAAATCACTATTTTAATAGGGGTGGACGAGTGGTCTAGGACACCCTCTATATAACAATATTGATGAGAAATGCAAAGTTAAACGTAAAAATGTGTATATTGTTTTGACCCTTAACCCTCCGTCAGCTTTTTAATTGTTTAGTTTCTTCGACCCGAAGGTGCCGTTGTACTCCCGCATCTAAAAGAAACTTGTGTCTTGTGGCTTTGAGTGTCCAAATACTGTTTAATTAATTTAATTTAGTTCAGAATACTATGAGGGTAAAACAAGCAACGTGCCTCGGCGATCTGTTCTGCCATATCAATCTTTTGATAAGTCTCATTCCACATACTTGGAGTGAAACACCATGCTGCCGGCGAAGAGTTAAATTGAAAGCTTGAAAAATTTAGCGAGAATCATAGATTATCAAACCTGATAAAAGGAGGTAACAGGCACTGTTGAATTTTTGTATTTGTACTCTAGTCGCAGAGCGTAGATACCACCACGCGTGAAATACCCGCAGGGGATTACAATGGAGATGGTCTCGTTTTCTGAAGGCAACTTTTCCAATTGAATCTCTCCGATCAATTCAGATATGTCGTCAAAGAGGTACAGTATTCTAGAAACAGCAAACGTATAGTTAACAATTTTGAGCAACTTTATCTCATTTCAATCCAATATTAACCTCTAAATTAATTTTAAGTATTCTGAAAATCAATGAACATAGTTTATTAAATATTTCCATTGGACTTTCCAACAATTTTCTTCAAATTTGTCACAAAATTTTTAATACATAAATTACAGTCCATTGATTATCCTAAAATTTAGGTAGATTTTTATGGTAATTTTTATACTAATTTATTTGTAAACAAAATTAAACTTCCATGTCTATTCTATGTATGAAATATTTACCCCTCGAAAATCTAATTTGAAATCTACCTTTTACGAAAATATGAATAATAAGATTTTAAATTTTCCTATGGTATCAGTCAAAAATAAATTATGGCGTATGAATAGAATGAATTGTGAATTCTTACCGTAACGCAGGCGATTCGGTAGAAGCACTGTTCAACTTCTCACTACTTGCACCGTCTTCTAACATTTCGTTTGTCTTTACAATAAATACCGTAAGATCTCCCGAGAGTGCGACGTGGGAAGATGGCGAATTAATTTTCAAAGCACCGAACTCTTCTGCGCCTACCATTGTTGATTTTGTGGCACCTGAACCCCTCTCATTTCATTAATTTTTATATTCTCAAATTATTGGGTCTTGTAAAATGTCCAAATACAAGTTTAAATACCGAAAATGTATGCAATAAAAGAAACGGATAAAACAAATTTAATAGTTCTCTTAAATGTCCTTTAAAATATATTTTTAGAAAATTGAATTAAATTGGTATATGTAAATATTTCATTTCTATATAATTTATTTAATAAAAATATAAAATTATTGATTTCTCTATTTGTCCCTAACACTGACGTACTCCAAAAAATTATTCAGAATGGAATTTTCTTTCACTCATGGCTCAAAATAAACAAAATAACGATTCATAATAATTTTACCATATTCAAGGAGGATGGTATTTAGTATTCCAAAGAAGAGCCATTTGGATTTCAAATTCATATCCAGGTCGTCATCCGTATTCAAATTCTAGACTTCGTTTCTGAGCTGGACGACACAAAATTAATCATATTTTAACACCAAATTACGTTAACCGTCGAGATTAAGTTGTCGCTTAAAAAATAGAAATTTGCGAACCTTATTCGTTCGCTGCGATCATGGTTGCTGAGACGAAATTTTCCTGGACGATGAGAAAACATAAATGTGCCGTAGTAATTTGCAGGGATCAATATCCTTCCGATGACCGGCGCGAATTTCACTCGCTGACCCACCGATACTTTTTCATTTTGATCGTTCCGAATGTTCACATTTCACTATGCATACAAATTTTACAATTTTATTCAAAATATTCCATTTTACATCAATTTCCACAATTCAAGAGCAAAAACAATAAAATACAAAATTATAGGATCTAATTAATGTAGAAAACAAGCTATAGAAATTTGAAATTAAATTACAAGATCAACCGAATTTTCGAATTTTATTTCGAAAATACCTATTGACATAAATGTTGATAATTTATGATTTTCGATTTACATTGATATTGAGAACAAAAAGTTTCGATTTTGATTAGAAATTGAAAAGAACATAAAATCCGATTTAAAAAATTCTGGGTTGCATAAATATCCACGATATTGTCCATTATTTATGCTAAGAAATATGAAGGTATAAAATTTTGGAATCGCATCGAAACAAGGATAATCAAATAAAAACGTCGAGCATCATCTTGTAATCTCGATTCTAAACCAAAAAGAAATCACAAAATTCGAAAATTACTACATTCTTGAAACACCCACACTCTGTCACTATTATTAACAAACAACAAAAAATCGGAAAATTTTGGGGCTATCTTCGAATCGAAAGCAGCGGAACCTTTTTATCACCTTCAAAGAAGCAAAGATAAAAGCGTCTGCGAAAATTTATCATCGTCGAACAATTTTAAACACCTTCCCAAAAATTTCTTCGAATTAATTAACGCGATCTAATGCCGAAGAAATTGTTTAAAAATATTTCAAATGCTCGAGCATTAACATTTCGAACCGGCTGCCGTTAAATGGCGAACATTGCAAAAATCGATCGCGCAGTCTGCGGCCTAATCGCCGACAGATCGGCGATTTTACCAATTTACACGAAAAATATTCGCACCTTTGTTCCCGAGGCATCACACGGTAGATTTGGATCGACTGCGGGGAAAGTTGTCGAGTGGTGCATTTAATTCGAGAAAAATACGAGAAATTCGAATGTAGAAACGTAACACCAGCGACGCGAGCTTCGTAAGGCAACTAACACCATCGGGGTCGACGGCCAGTGTCCCCTCCCTCATACGCCCCACTATGGGGGTTGTTCTTTGGGGTAGAGAATTCTGACAGAACATCGACTTCAATCAATGGAGGGATTATATCGACCTGCAGTCTGCTCCTCTGCGGCACTCGCTCTCTATTCTCTCTCCCTCTCTCTCTCCTTCTCCCACTCTTTCCTTCACTGCTCTCCTCCCTCCAACCCTTTCCACTTTCTTTTTGTTTTGAAGCGAAAGGTCATTATTTTTCGCGCTAGGGTGCCGCAATTGTCTGAAGAGCATTAGTCAGTTTTCTTTTTCTTGTCGTGTAATTGGACAATTTCCTCGAAAACTTCTGGTCTTTTTTTTCAATGTTTTCAATTGCGTACATAGAAAAATGTTGTCATATTTAATCAAAATTCTCTGTGAAATTTATTTCCAGATTTGCATTCTTCGTATGTTGATGTACAAATACAGTTTTTAATTTGTAGAATTTTTCACGTGGTTTCTTTTAAATAATGTAGGAAAAATTCAAAGAGAGAGAGATATTGTCATTATTGGTATCAAGCGCGTCTAATTGACATTTTCTGTGGACTTTTTTTTTAACAATTGAAACCCTTACAAGTTTATTTAGATACACCAATAGAAACATAACGGAAAAATACAGTTTGAATAATATCGTATATATAAATATAAATAATACATCTAACAAGCTATTAATTAAATGCACAGATTACATGGTCTTTGAGTTATTTCTAGATTTATATCCGTCATGTTTATACAACGAATAAAACTAAACACTAAATATTTGGAATATATTAGATATAGTAAAATGTAAAATAAATTTTATTTAGTACATAACGCATAGAAAATGTATTTTATATATATTTTATATTTTTTTATATTTAAATATTGTTTCTCTTCATTTTACATCAAGATACCATTTTGAAATGTCCCGCCACTTTTCCGTTACGATCATGTGACTTTTATTTACGTCAAGTCCAGTCAAGTCTGGCACTCAACTGTACTTGCAAACCTGTTATATACAACATTTATAATATATAGCTAATTAATATATATATATAGCTAATTAATTAGATTAGATGACGTTTTATGTACATTATCTTCATTACGCCTTTCGCTTCTGTCAAAAGATTAAATGAATTATTATCAATAACTCAATCTATTCTACCATTATCTTTAATTGAATATCTTTTATCACCATTCTCGTTTTTCGTGAAATTATTTTTGCGATATCATTTACATAGTGAAAATATTTTTTCGAAGACAAAACGAAGTACATATGTGCATTGTTAAGTTGGCAAGTTCGGTGCCATGATCGAAATCGAAGCTATAGTAAAGCTGCCAATGTAACGTGATAACTGATGGTGAATCATTGTGCATCAAAATCTTCGTATTTTGTGCGGTTGGAGAGTGCAGGGGCCACGAATAAAACTGCGTTTGATGCACAAAAGTAAAATATATGCTGCATACTGTGTACGTTAACCAAAAACTTGTCGTATCTTATGGCAGCGAACGATACATATCGTATACAGTGCATTCTAAACGAATTAAACGTTTTACGACACTGTACTTATTGCAGCTGTTGTTTAACTATATAGAATATGCTTAGATGAACAATAGAAAGTATGACATAGAGGAAATAAGTTTGTTAACTAAATAGATGACGTTGCAGTGGTGAGTTATAGAATGACAGTGACAGTAAATTCATACATCACGCTAATCGTATAATAATAAAATTTTACTACAGATTTTCAGTTCGTACCTTTCAAAAGAGCTACATAAAAATGGACGTGCTGACAAAACTACGCAACACTGTCAGCAACACGATCTCCAACACAGTTCAGAACACAGCATACGGTTTGTCTCAGCTGTCAAATGTCCTGCCAGGGAACCCGGTTACTAAAGAGTTCGAGATAACCACACACATTGGCAGTGCGGGACCAGCGTTGCTGTGGAAGGTCTACAGTGGTTACAAAAAGTCTACGAAGCAGGAAGCAGCAATTTTTGTGTTCGAGAAGCGAATGCTCGACAGGTTTTCAAAGAATGAAAAGGAACTGATATTGGAGACATTGAAGAGAGGCATTACGCAGTTAACAAAACTGCGTCATCCGCAGATTTTAATTGTGCAACATCCTTTGGAAGAATCGTGGGACAGTTTGGCATTCGCGACTGAACCAGTGTTAGCTAGTTTGGCTAACGTCTTGGGAAACCATTACAATCTGCCGCAACCTTTGCCAGCAGCTCTGAAAGACTTTAAACTGCACAATATCGAAATAAAATATGGATTTTTGCAACTGGGGGAAGGTCTAGCGTTTCTGCATGGCGATGTGAAATTGCTGCATAGAAATTTATGTCCAGAATCCATTGTCATTAACAGTCACGGTGCCTGGAAGATATTTGGATTTGATTTTTGTGCCTTAAATCAGAGCGTGGAGGGGAAAGACCCTTTGTGGTCGTATGTGGAGTACGATATGTCCCTTTCAGCTGCAGCACAACCGAATTTAAATTATCAAGCCCCGGAATGCATTCTGGCAAGCAACGTCAGCTCTGCTAGTGACATTTTTTCCTTAGGAGCATTAGTATACGTTCTACATTCTCCAATGAACACGCCTCTTAACGATTGTAACAATGATCTACTGAAATGCAAGAAGTTTTTGAGCAATTTCACTGGTTCAGTTGTGACTTCTAAACTACTGTCGATCCCAGAGGCTATCAAGGACACAGTTAAATTGATGTTGAATCATAATCCCGAGCTGAGGCCGGATGCTCATCAGTTTGTTAAAATCGATTACTTCACGGACATAGAAGTTAAGACATTGAATTATCTGGATAAAATATTCCAGTGGGACAATTTGCAAAAGTCACAGTTCTACAAAGGACTGCCGCAGCTGCTGAAGCAGTTACCGCATAGAGTTATACTGCACAGAGTGCTACCAGCATTGTACAAAGAATTAATTAATCCCCCAATGATTCCATTTATTCTACCAAGCATACTATACGGGATGGAGACCAGTTCTGTGGAAGAGTTTCGAGAATACATTTTACCAAACATGAAACCGGTGCTGACTCTGGATGATCCACCACAAATTAGCCTTGTATTGATGCAACATGTTGACTTACTGCTACAACTGTGCACCACCGAAGTGATAAAAACCGATGTAGTTCCAATGCTGCTGCGTGCACTCGAATCCGAATGGGAACAGTTACAAGAACTGTGTTTATCAGCTCTGCCCAACATCATAACAATGATTGAAGGGCCAGTCATCAAGAATGCAATTCTGCCACGGATGAAAAAGATTTGCTTGCATAGCAAGGGAAGCAATAACAAAAGCCTTGGGGTCAAAGTCAATTGTTTGCTGTGTCTAGCTAGAATGTTACCTAATTTTGATCGATGGCTAGTCCTCGATCAAGTGTTGCCTTTTCTGCAGGAGATTCCACACTCTGGCGAACCCGCTATTCTCATGGCCATTATAGGTTTGTTACTCGTTAACCAGAAATTGAGAATGGAGCTCATTGAACTTTCTTTCTTTTAGGAATCTATAGGATACTATTGAATCACAGTAAACTGGGAGCAAGCAAGGAGATATTGGCGACAAAGATTCTGCCGTTTCTCTTGCCACTGTGCATCGAACAGAACTTCAGTACATCACAGTATGAGATCCTCTCAAATCTTGTAGTAGAAATGATAAATCGTGTGACAACAGAACACAAGGAGGCGTTGAACAAGTTGGACGCAATGCGTCAGGAGACTCAGAAGCTGGATCAGGAGCTCTCGCAAACCTCGAATATGTACAAAAACATCAGTACGAGTAACGATACTGTTAATGTAATTCCTCCAGTTCGTCCTCCAAACACGAATGCAAATTTACAATCGCTGCAGATGGAGAATGGATTGACAATAGAAGACAAGTTTAGGTGAGTGAGAAGAATGGTTCTAAGCAGAGACCAAAAATAACCGTTATTTTAGAAATTTCTCTATAAAAGATCATTAACAAAATGTTAAGTTTTATTTAAATGGATTTGTAAATTATGTTTTATACTGTACAGATTGATTCAGCAACAGGAAGTACATCAGAGGCTGCAGTCTCAGGCGCCATTGACTCCAAAGTCTGTTCAACCACAGCTCAAGAAACCACAAATAAAAGACTTGACGGACACATTGTTACAGTCAAATTTGAATCAATTGAACCACTCGATATCAAGCCCAAAGCCTGATTACACCAGCATGTCCTCGAACTTGAATTCGCATCAACAACAATTCAGTCCGCAAGGAATGAACGCAAATTTAAATCGAAACACAACCAGTTGGGTTTCGAATCAAATGGCATGGAACTCAACTATTCCTCATAACACTATTAATTATTCTATCAATCAAGGAAATTTAGGAACCAATCAATTGGAGTTCAATTCGAATTTCAATTCCAATTCAAGCCAGAAGATTGAGAGCTTGTCTTCGCAAGATATCATGGATTTACTTAGCTAATGATTTTAGTGAAGAAAGACGATTTTTTATTTATTAATAACACTCTGTAAGAACAATTTTGGATCGTGATAAAGTAGGTGATTCTTATAGATTGTTATGCGGATTGCAAATTTAAACATTAGTAGTTTCTACTATTTTTAGTTTTTGAGATACTTAATTTTACAGGTAAGGTAACATTTCTGAGTTTTGGAACGTTTTGTGACTTAACTGTAAAAGTTTGTTTTAAATGTTAATTTCGAAAGCGGACTTTCGAAATCACATTTCGACGCATCAAAATTGATAAGAATCGCTCGTTATCACAACATAAAATTACTATTGTTAATTGATTATTATTAGGAGATAAATGCATTTCTACAACTTCTGACTTAGTACGCATCCTTTGTACAGTTTATGAAATATGAGTCACTGTAGAAAGTCATAAAGCTCGGTAACTACATATAAATGAATTCATGTTGCTTTTATACTCAACTTGTTACACGCTATATGTACTTCATTCAAAGTTTAAGAACCCTATGCTGATGATCACTATGAGTGATAATTAGAATATGATCTTCCTACGATATTTAAAAATGTACTTACTGTACTTATAAATAATTCATTTACAGTAATATTTTGTTTTCCTTTATTTAGAATCATCTAATGAAATAATAAAAATTGCTGATAACACTGTCCAACAAATTTAAACTTTTTTTATGTTTTCATATAACTGTTGGGTGGATCTTATAGAGTTTTTTGCGCTGATTCCGAATCTGTCCTTAATTTTTCTCCTACACGCACARTTTTTGAGAAACTTGACTTTGAAAAAAAAACCTATTTTTCAACTTTAAACAAATATTGTGATGTTATTATAATAGATATTGAATTGTTCTTGGTAGCAAAAGATTCTATAGACTTTCCCGAATACAGTGATATCCAATATTAATACATTATGAATGTTTAACACTAGGTTTACGGGACCCGTCAAAATGACGGCTTCTAATATTCTTAATGTGCGATTATTGAGATTGTAAAGATGTTTCCCTGAGGAATTATTTACCAAATTTTTGGCCATTTCTCCAATAATGTATTCCAAAAGAAATAAATTTGGTAAATAATTCCTCAGGGAAACATCTTTACAATCTCAATAATCGCACATTAAGAATATTAGAAGCCGTTATTTTGACGGGTCCCGTAAACCTAGTGTTAAATAATAATTTAAAATAATTATTAGAAAATATATCAGACACACATCTCCTTGTTCTGCAAATTTTTCCACCGGTTCAAGCGTGTGAAAAATTTTTTAAAAATATAGTATTCTACGTAAACTTGCACAATTTCAAGAAAATTGTGGTTCCGCGGAAAAAATTTTTTTCTGACATGCTATACATCATTTCCCGCAAATTTTTCCACGCTGATTTCAAATCTGGTCTCAAAATTTGTCTAAGACCTCGGGATTTTGCATAAAATCGAATTTTTTGCGAACAAAACTAGTGAAATCATTTCTTCGTTGAAATGATTTAATAACCCACTAGTTTGAAGATAAAAATAAACATGATGAAGTATTTGAATGTTTACTTGACGTATCGCTGCCATTGTCGCTGGCACTCCTTGTAGACTGTGTGTGTGTGACTGTAATGTAATTTCAATTAGATACCTATTTTCCATAGTTATATTTTCAATTACACAAGAAGCAAGGTAGGTAAAAAATTTTTTCCGCGGAACCACAATTTTCTTGAAATTGTGCAAGTTTACGTAGAATACTATGTTTTTAAAAATTTTTTCACACGCTTGAACCGGTGGAAAAATTTGCAGAACAAGGAGATGTGTGTCTGATATATTTTCTAATAATTATTTTAAATTATTATTTAAGAAGAATTCACACCAAGTGGCAGGAACGTTTCCTATTTCCACGATGTCTTAAAGGAGAGCTATCGGTAGTTCGCTTAGAGAAGCCGTGGAGCCCATGGAAACCTTTTTCCCGTGTTCCCTGCACAGCAGGGAGCCGTCAACCCGAGCTCGAAATTTATGGGTTTTGGCTCGGGCTTGCCGTGGCTTGCCGCGAGTATAAACGCACCCTAAGGGTGCGCGCACAAATGCCCGTCCAAAATCCTTTTACTTACTGACATTAATTTTGTAAACACAGTTACATTATTTTTACAGTAACAATTTCAGGATGGAAAACAATCTAATCGATGTGAATTTTTCGCTACGTTTCATTCGGACCAACTTCGCGTCTTGATTACTATGAAAACTATATCACCAATTTCGGGCAACTTTTGCTGAAAATGACGAACCGGGAACGTACAAATTCTTAACGTTTCGTACAACGAATACAAATGATGTCAGTACGTATAATTGCTAATAGATTTAACGATGTTTAATTATTAGAAACGCCGAGCGAAAGATTATGGCGTCTGAAGACGATAAATCTTTAAAAGTTAATAAAGAGATGTCGGACCACCCGTTGGGAATGAACAATGTGATACAAGTCAGCGAATCTGTTGCTCTGGGATTAAAAAATGGTAATAATCACGAATTAGTTATTAATTTAGTCTACATAAAAATGATTTATTCGAAACACAGTGGCGGCCGAAGCAGAAGTAAACTTCGAAGAATGTGAGAACGAATGGATGAACAAATTAGCTGCAATTGACGATGAACATTCGACAAAGTATGGTTTAAATATACGAAATGCAGACCGACTTATAGCAAGTCTCACTAGCAAGTACTTGCCCACACAGGCTGAACGACATTGCTCTTTTGAGTCGAGCATAGTAAGATCTATTCATTTGAAACCTAGCAGACTTAATCACCAGAATTAATATTTTTATTTTATTTATTTTTATTATTTGATATTTTCCATTATCTTTATATAATTTCGTATGTTATTAAATTCTAAACGATTTTATTAGATTATTCTTAAGCAAACAATTATTTACGAAGTTTTAGAAAGAGTAAAATTAAAGTATCAAAAATTGAAATATATTAATTAAAGGTGACTACTTGCTTGAAAGGGAATAAAGAAGACAGTTTAAGCTGCACGAACGAAGTCGACAAGTTCAAAACATGCATAGACAAATCCTTACACGACACAGTCCGCAAAGATGAGAAAGAAAAGAGAAATAAGAAAAAAGAGAGTTTCACTGAGGCTTTCGAGCGGACATATTAACATTTACCATTCGAACCAACCAAATTAACAGTAATTCACAAAAAAATTTTAAATAAATTCGACCAAATGAAAGGTTTTGCATAAAATACTGACACAACGTTGCATTTCTCATTTTTTATTGCTGAGCCAATAAATTGTGAAGCGAGAACTCGCTTATGTTAATGCAATATGCGTGAAATTAATTATATGTGAATATTGTTAAATGTCTATTCTATATTCTCCGATTGCAAATATTTATAAATCATCGATAACCCGTCAGATGTGAGGATCATTTATTTTAAACACTGCGCAGAATAGATCTTTATTGAAATAATAATTACACATTATGAGAAACGATTTGTAACGTTTGAATCGCTCGGTTACAAATATGGGTAACGTTCAGTAACGTTGTTTGACGCGTCGGTATTGCAGATTCTGACGAGTATAAAACTCTTTGATACGACTATCTATCATATTCATAGTTTATGCTCGTATTAGTACTTGCGCTTGTGATTGTGATTTGCGATAAACCATGATTTGAAAGTGTGAACTTGTGTAAACTGTAAACAAGCGGCTAAGACGTTAAGAAGGTACCGTATAAATTAAAAGTAGAAGAATAATGTATCTCCTGCAAATTATTTAACCTAATTTTATTGAAGCATTTATCTTGCATTTTATACAAGTAACAAGTTATAATATACAAAATTATAGAGTCATCGTAGCCTTCAGGCAAGCTCACAGGTTTTGTTTACATTTTCAAAATGTTCGTTTACGCGAATTGGTGGTCAAAGAAAAAATCGTTCGTATATCTTTTCTGGTCATCTGGATGCTAAAAATATTCGTGTATTTGTCATACAAATTCAAAAATATACGATCTAATAATTTTGAAAATATGTGAATATAATAATAAGGTGTTTATAATATATATAAGGTATATATAATATAATAATAATAAGTTTTTGGCCTCGACCTCCTAAATTGTAAGACTTGGTGGTTAAATGATGTGTGCAAAATTTCATGTAATTATTGATAAAAATTGTTAAACTTTAATGCAAATGCGGTAAGTACGTGTTTCTATTGTCCGATTGCTTCCAAGTTTTGCACACATTATTTTCTCACTATTTAGGGAGGTAAGACCAGAAAAAATCGAAAGTCGGAATGTACAATGTCGAATGTACAATGGGCCCCTGGACTTATGTACTAATTGGTTTCGAAACAGGAGACGTAAGTCGGGATACACAGGATAGGCACACATTTATGCATACATTTTCTTTCAAATGTATAGAAATGCTAGAAGAGATCACATTTGAAGTTTATATGTTTATAATTAACAGATATAACGAACTGAATACGTGGATAGCAAAATATCGTTTATCCACGAACTGTGGATAGCAAAATATCGTTTATCCACGAACTGTGGATAGCAAAATATCGTTTAAAAATAATTAACTATCGCGTTGCGAGGAGACGATGTAATTGCGAAACGACCTAAATTAGGAGGATGTAACTCTGGCCCTCACTGTAATATAATTTTTTCATGTATTTATAATATATTGTTAATCAATTAAATTATGTTTTAGGAGCACGAAATCAACGAATACTATACATGTGATGATTATGAAAAGTAAACATAGTAACAAAGTAATTTATAGAACACAGTTACAATATTGGGAAAATTAATACAGCTTGTGCCTATCCAGAGAAATATAAAATATGTCGCCGATGTCGAAATCAACAGGATGCCTTTTTTTGGCGTCCTCGCTTTGCGATGGTTTGGAAGACAATAATATAAAGTAAGCAGTTCTTCTCAGTTTTATTTCGCAACGAACTTCTATTTTTATTTTGCATTTAATTTATGTTGTGACAGGCAAGTAACAACTCTACTTCTAAATAAAGATGCAGATCCTAATACATTGATACCTATGTACGGAGTAACACCATTCCACTTGGTAATAGGTAATGATTCAGAGGCCTTCGCAGAAGAAGTGACTAAGTTGTTCTTGCGCCATGGAGGAAATCCAAATGTTAAGTAAGTAACTATATAATTAGTTGAATAAATGTAAAATAATTTGTCCTGATGTATCTAAATTTTGAACATCGAAGGTCCATGGATGGACTAACTCCAGTTCATGTGGCAGCAGCATGGGGCAGAGTAGCAGTATTAGAACTGCTCCTGGCGAATGGTGGTGATGCTGTTTGTTTAGACTATGAAGGGCACAGTCCATTTCACTATGCATTTGATGGGAAATATTATGGAGCTATCACAGTGCTTGGCAAATACTGTGAAAACGTCACGAAAGAACCCAAGCCAACGGAACCTAAAATAACATTCAGTATGTTGACTGGCAAAATATATAAATATACAATAACATTAATCCGATTTACATCTTTGTTTTCTGTGTAACAGATAAGCTTCTTGTTAACACTGGGGACATGATGGGAGAGTACATTGCACCGTTAAATACTGATAAAGGAGATATATGGGAAGAATTTCAAATAAAAGAGGAAAACAAATTTTCTGATACCAGGGACAAATACTTTTACTTCAACGACAACAGCGTCATCGATGATGACCAGGCAGACATCAAAGATGCAGAACACAGACTTCGCAGAGAAATGGACGATGAGAAATGCTTGCTTAATCAAATAATTAATCAACTATCGAGTTCATTGAATTCGAACTCGAAGGAGGTGACAATAAAAAATGAATACAAACAGGAGAAGGACAGTCGGTGCGATACCAGTCCATTGTCAGTACTAAACTTAAACGACCGTCTAGTTTACAATACACCAGATAAATTCTCATCGAAAACCAAGACAAAGAAGCGGTGTGTTACACCACGGTATAGGCGCAGAATATTGGGGCAAAACAATAATAATAAAATCCCATTGATTCCTCTGCAGGATCCGAGCGATTCCATCATAAGCAAGTCACCGAATTTGCTAATAGGAAAAACGGTGGAAAGAGAACAGAGATACTTATCACCTAAAATATTGAATAGAGAATCGAAATTTAAAACATATACGCCTTGTGTGACGAGAACTAGATCGTTCAGACCTGAGTTCAATTTTAGAAACGAGATAGCGAAATCCACGCCGAGAAGGAAACGCTCTTACAGGCAGTATTCGTTGTACAGGAAATTTAGAAAGAACGATGTATTGACTTCGTCAGAGAACACGAGCCCTGATTCAACGACTTCCTTGTCGCCAGATGAAAATTATTATCCTAAATCGCCTTATAAGTTTACTAAAAACATTAGCAAAAATCTGGCAGTGAAATTATACGACGACGATGCGCCGATAAGTCCACATTTTAATGTCAAATATAAATTGAAAGACTTAGCCGATGAATTATACGACCTAAAAAACTTAGATATTAGAGAATCAGATTGTTTTGGGAGAAAGAGAGATAGTCTGAAAGTAAACGTAAGCTACCAAGAAAAGTGTTTAGAAGAATTAAAAAGCAACGACACTTTGAACAGCTTTAGAGAAAATTACAACGTACTCTTGTCCAGGTAATTTCAAGTATTCACTAATGTGCTTGTTGGAATTAACACGTTACAAATATTATTGACCGATACAGTTAGCGAAATTAGTATAATAATTTATTTAATTTCGGCCTCGCGGTCAAGAAATTGGACTTGGTTTTACAAAACTTCTATATCACTCATCCCTCCATCCATCCATCCTATCCTATGTCATCTGTTAATCTAATCTAGTCTAATCTAACTAATCTGAACTAATCTAACCTAATCTGAACTAATCTATTCTAATCCCTCCTTTTATCTTACATCTAATATTGCCTCTCCCTTTTTCTTTTTGTTTATTTCTTTCCTTCTTGCTTCTATACTCCTGAGCCAGTCTACTGTTTCTCTCACTCTTTTATTTTGTACTATTTTTTCTATGCTTAAATTTATTCTTTCCATCTCTTCGCAGTCTTCTGCCAGATGCTTTAGTGGTGTCTCTCGCACATTATGCACATTCTCTCTTCCTCCTTCCTCCAGTATTTATTTCCTTCCTCTATATTTCCGCATCTTACTCTCGTCATCAGACTCTGGCTGTCTCCTACGCCTGTCTCCTCCAGGTACCTTGGCACTCTCGCTTCGTATATATGTTTGTATCTTTGGCAGAACCTAGAGTTCATTATTTTGCTATATTGCCGCTGTCCCTGAATTTCCCTGTCCCTCTCCTTCAAAGTATCTATCATTTCCATCATATCTTTTCCTTCTCCTCTTTCTTTTTGTATCCCCGCTTGGCTGTATCCTTTGTCGTTCAGGTACTCTGTCCTCTCTTTGCTGTTTTTTGTTATGTCCCACCTCCTCTCTCTCTCCCTCAAGCATTCCTTTACTAGCACTCTTCCCTCGGACCTCTCCGCTTTTTCCTCAAATCTTAACGCTTTCTCTCCTGCTCCGATTCGTACCTTTTCCCTCATGGTTTCTCCCAGTACCATGTAATCAGGCGTTGTTCTGTCCAGTTTCAGGCACCATTTTATGTACTTTGTTTGTACTCTTTCCAGTTCCTCCCTTTCCTTCTACCCATATATTTCTGCCCCATACATCATTATCCCTTCCACTAGACATTCAATCATTCTTTCCCTGAATTCCTCTCTAAACAATTTTTCTCCTATGCCCCCCACTTGCCCTAGTACCATATTTGCTGCTTTCAGGGCCGTTCCTAGGTGTACAGCCGCCTGCGTGCCGAGCAATTTTTCGCCGCCCCCCCCCCCTTTCCCAGCAGCGAAATGAATGACCTTTTTTTTTTGGCGTCACCGAATTCGCGATAGGTCGGTTGCGTTGTTCTATTTCCGAACGCAGTCGGCCGCCCCCTAAAATCGGCCGCCTGCGTGCGGGCACGCACTGCACGCCCGGTAGGAACGGCCCTGGCTGCTTTCGCTCTTTCCTTGACATGCCCGTTAGCGAAATTAGTATAAACGCGCTTAAAAATTATTCTAGGTTAGAAGATATCGACTTGTAACACTTTTGGTGAAATACTGTATTTATATGGAAAACTGTGACGTGGAAATGTTTAACGTAAAAATGGCGAACATATCACATATACGATTGCAACAACATTATTTTACAGAACAATAGACAAATTTTTAAGCGTGTTTATAGGAATGAAATAATCATTTTCAGTTTCAAATCGCAATCGTGTATCCGTGTGCAAGAAGAATATATGTATGAGGATTCAGAGGAAAATATGGCTTTTCTAGAACGCAGAATTTACACAATACCTCCTTGGTAAGTTATGAATACATAAAAGAAAATTGACAAAAGTATTTGGAGAATCCGCCAAAAGTACAGGGTGTATAAAAAGTAATGGTCATCCGTTCTAGGGGTGAATCTACACCTCTGGATCGGTGAACATTTGTAAGAGAAACTTGCCGCAAAATTGTTTATAACGAAAAAGTTTTTTTTACATCAACGCCTTCTACTCATCGAGAAGAGAAAAAGTTTGAAAGGAGCCATATGTCGCAAACAAATAGTTATGGAGATATAAATTGTTAAAGTTTTTGCAAAATTTGATTGTGTGGAATTATACGTATAGACAAAAGCCTACTACTACAGTCCACACGTCCGTGTCGATGAGACAGAACATGATCGTATGCATGCCAGACGAGACAAACGAAATTTAAAGGGACATTCGTCGCTAGACCCGTACTCAGTCATCTGCTCCGAAGCAACGGATGATCATTACTTTTTATACATCCTGTACAATGCATACAAGCACTTTTTTAATTCACACTTATATATCCTTAAATAGTACTATATATTTTTTATGTGTCTGTTTATTACGTAGACATTTTTACAGTTTAACTACGGATCAAATTATTTTAAATTTGTCGAGTCGTCGACACGCGCGTATAAGAAAGCTTTAAAACGAGCCATCTTGTAACCCAGCCTCAACGTTCGGTTTACTAAATGCATACGAGAAATCTCGCGAGTGATACGTAATGTGTTAAGAATTTGTTACTGATTTGATTTAATTTGATTGCAGTGAATCAGGAGAAGATTTTGTTGAGTCCAACGTTTCGTGTAAGCTTCATCAAATTGATTTCATTCTAATCGTATACAGGGTGATCATTTAAATTATTTTTAGGGCCTCAATCATTGAACTTGTCGATGGATCGATTCATATCGAATGAAGAGTTACAAAGAAGATTAATTAATCTGGGTCAGAGACCAGGCCCAATAAATGATGTAACAAGGCAATTATACTTGAATAGACTGATATCTTTAGAAAAGGAAACAAAATTTGTTCCACCAACGATGATTAATTTTGAAATTAAATCTTCTTTAAAGTATGGAAACTGGGTGGATAATTTGGGACGATATAGGATTATTGAGAAGAATGTTTTTCAAGACTTCCGCATTGTGGATCCTTCTAGAAAATGGAGGGGAGGATTAAACAAGACTTCTTTTAATTATCTACTATTGGATCCACAAATAACAAAGGATTTGCCTTGTCGTGCAGAAACTATGACAAGGTCCGAAATTTGGACCACATTTCTGTCTGCCATATTCTATGTCGGCAAAGGTACGTGTAACAGACCGTATTCTCACCTAAAAGATGCTTTGGAATCATGGGTGACAACAGACAGTTCAGACAATATGAAGATCCAAAAAATCATAAATATTTGGAACGCGGGTTATGGAGTTGTTTGTCTCTCTCTATTTCAAAATGTTATCCCTGTGGAAGCTTACACTCGTGAAGCCGCCATGATTGATGCTCTGGGAATACAGCAATTAAAGAACTGCAACAAGGGAAACTATTATGGAATACCAGCGACATGGAATAGAAAAGAAAAATGCAATTTCGGAAGGTATTTATTGCATCAAGCAATGCAGATTTTTTTACACGGAGGCGAGAGGCAAATATATCCCTACGATATATGAAACAAAGTTATGTATAGGGAAAGTTTTAGAGCTTGTGTATATAAATATAATATTAAGGAATAACTGATGTATGTTCATATTTATGCGCATGTGAAGTTTTAGCTGTGCTAATAATGATGTTTAAGTGCAATAATATAAAAAATGAGTAAATAAATTTCAAGCTACTTTCTCGAGATATTGTTTGTTTATTTAATAATTTTAAGGTTTTGAAATTTTAACAAAAATGTACTACTACTCGAATACTTTTACAAGTACGTCCTCTCCAGATCTCCCTTTCTAGCCCTCCTCTTCTTTTTGCTCTCTGGATACCACCTATGTTTCGTTGTGTAAGTTATTTTGGCAAGTTTTTCGATTACATCATCTCTTCGCTCCTTATAGAAAGCATCTGATATCTCCTTTTTACCAATGCACAAGACAGAATTCGATGGAAGTTCTTTCTCTTCTGGTAGAGGCAATGAATATTCATATGGAAACTCTTTTTCCGGGTGCCAACAGACAATCATTTCTTTATTTAACGGTATAACAAGTTCGGGAGGCAATTTTGCTGAACTTGAATATTGTCTGCAGGTAAGTTTCAACACACGTGCAACACACAGTACTCTATTCATCTGTTTCAAAATAAAAATATTTAATACAATTTGGTAGTGTAAGTTATTAACTGGTTAATTTACGTTGAGTACACTTGTCATGAAAAGACGGCATCTTTTATCTAATGACAAGTATACTCGTTATGTAGGAAAAAAATTTGAATTTGCTATAAAGAAATAGTACGAAAAAAGTACAAAAATAATGCCAGCTTAAAAGTAATTAAGCAAGCAAGTGCAGGTTCTTAAAATGAAAGACAATTAACACAGGTTAGGATATTTTGTGTTAAATTAATTTAAAAAATTGATTTGTGTCTATATCTTATGAAATGTAATTCTAAAAATCTCATGACAGGTTTTATCATGAATAATCGAGTGTAAATACATTTGAAAAATTGGTTTGCGACTATATTTTCGAAACATAACCTGAAAAATTTTGAAAAATTTTTTAGCCATTAATAAATAGTGTTTATACCTCAACTATATTTTTAGTTGTTGCAAATTGAATGCAGAATTGATATTATAAATAAATTCCGCAAGTTATATCGGTATTGATATAGGTAAATACGATTATGCGTGATGCGTGATTATGCGTCCGATACTTTTGTTTTGATATACTTTTCGTATTGACTGAAGGGATACAATAAGAGGCGAGGGCGAGGCGACAAATCTATTTGCAGACGCGTGCGCACTGAAAATGAATTCTCGAAAATTTTGGGGTCACAAATATCACCGGCTTCGACAAGAGTTTCGTCTCTATGAAAATTTTCTGTGTACGAACGAGTGCGCATGCGTAATTACCAATAAGATAATACCGGTCGCCGGCTCAAGTGACAGATATTCAGACATGCACATCAATATACAGAAGTGTTCTGCTTTGTCAATTATTTATTGTTAATAGTTAACGAGCATTTCTCAGTAAGGAATAATTCTCTAATAATATATGTTCAAAATATTCAACAGTTTATCTCAATTACAACATTGAACTTGAATTGCGACAAACTTGAAGTGTTAAAAGTTCCATACGATTTATGAAAATGAAAGTCCTATAAATGAGCATGTCTCGTTTCATCAACCACAAATTTGATGACGATAAACCAATCGTTAAATATAGATGTAACGCTGGCTTACACTCTCCCCCTCCGTTTAACTTATTTGATACATTAGCGATAGAAACTCTTTTCGAAATTTTCATTCTATTCTTCGAGAAAGATTATAACAATCTCTTATCATAAGACTAATAAACATGTAATTAGTTTGCAGGAATGTAAAGTGAAAATCAATTGTCGAAAATGTCTCAAGTGCAGAGGATGTTGCACCCGTGGAACCTTTTCCTCCTTATTTTATTTCAATTCTTCATACAATTCTTAACGTCTATTTATCTTTATACTTACGTGGCTCGTGTGGAGACTGATGTCAATATCATACGGACTCAAGATATTTTAGAGCCGGAAAAGCTGTTACGTCGGAAACGAAACAGCGCATTGCCTGTGACGGAGGATAATAAAGTTTTAGACACTTCTAGAGTATGTATTGTTTCTCTATCACATATACCATAGATTTCCAAAAAAATGGGTTGCGACTATCCATTGCATTTTATTCTTGTGTTCCAGATGTGGGAAGAAAAGGACACGTTAAAAGAGTCCAAGAAAGTCACATCTCTACCTGTAGCAGCATCGGGCTTAGCATCCTCGCCGATTACTCCGATGGGACACGACTGGGTGTGGCTAAATGCAGACACTCGTGTCCAGGTTTAGTTTTCGATAAGTACATTACAGAAGACCGAGGAGAAGGATCATAATAATAGCTTTAAATACTATAGGTTGACGCCATTGAGAATTTCTGTCGGTCTTCGATGAAATATTGTCCACCGGGACTACCAGGAGCACCAGGAAGCCCAGGAGCACCTGGTGAGCCAGGTCTTCCAGGATTGCGAGGAATGACTGGTCCGAAGGGACCACCAGGTTTAACTGGTCCTCCAGGACCTCGTGGGTTAAAAGGCGATCTTGGACCTCCAGGTTTCGATGGTAGAGATGGAGTTCCAGGTGAACCTGGTCTCGATGGGATTCCTGGACGTAGTGGCTTAGATGGACATCCAGGGATAAATGGTAAACCAGGGCTGAATGGATCTCCTGGGCGACCTGGTCGAAATGGCACAGATGGTAACTGCTTCATTAGTTTGAATATTTCTTGTTACACGGCAGACAAAAAGAATATTTTAGCCAACCGGGACATTAATTTCAGGAAGGCCAGGTCAAATTGGGCCGCAGGGACCACCTGGACTGCGTGGTAACTTAACCTTCTTTTCCCTCATTCTAATTGCGCATGGGTGAAAACAAAAAACAGATACGTTGTTGATGTGAACAACTTTAGGAGAACTAGGTCCGCCTGGTAGATCAGGCTTGCCAGGCCAAGATGGCAAGCCAGGGATATCAGCCTGGAAGGTGAACATGAATGACTATAATGTAAACGATCTATTAATTCCACCTTCTATTTTAGGTGAGTAATTTTACAGAAAAATATTCAGAAATTTGTATTTTTACCAACACTTTTGTTCCAAAATCTTTCAGATGATAGAATGTTGCCAGCAACCATGAACTCCACAGGACTAATTTCAGTTTACGAAGGGACCAACATACGATTGAAATGTGCAGCGAGTGGGAAACCACAACCTGTCATTCAGTGGTTTAGAACCGATGGTAGTGCCATACCTGTAGGATCTTGGCATGGTAATACAAAACATGACGATCAGCGATATTTAAAATATCTTTTTTGTAAACACTCATATTCTCTACTGTTCTTTCTATTCATACTTGTAAAACTTACTGTATAGTGACTTCTATTGTTGGACATACATTTAACATCAGCGTAGTGAACAGAGAGCACATGGGAGAGTACACTTGTGTAGCTGACAATGGAGTGCCCCCTCGAGCGGTGAAGAAGTTTAAACTTCAAGTAAAGTGTGAGTATCTCAGTGCAAGCTTATCTGATTGTTTGTTACTGAAATAAAAACAATTTTTCAGTTGCGCCATTCATTCGAATACGAAACCAGATAATCCACGTACGCAGTCAGAGCACTGCGATCCTAGAATGTGAAGTCGAAGCATACCCAGAACCCAATCTTTATTGGGAACGTGACGATGGTCGACGACTGAAAATGTCTGACAAGTATAGTATAGTGGTTTCTGATAGGAGAGATATTTATAAGGTAATATAAATGATATTATATCATATGATAAATAATAACGTACAATAAGTAATATTATAATGATTTTTCAGCTGAAAATGCGATTGAAAATTATGAGAATAACTTTAGCGGACCACGGCACCTACCATTGCGTTGCCAAGAACGATATTGACATTACCAAGGGCTCGTTTATAGTCAATGGTCATTTTATCATGAACTATATTATCAAAGTAGAGAGTTAATGAAAAAATTAAATATTTTAAATAATTTCAGATGATATAAAGAACGTAGATAAATTAAAGAGTGGAAAACATGTTGCTTATGGGGATCCAGCACCGCAACACGTTGATTTAGAGGAACTCTGTGCGCCACGCGAGACTTGCGCAGCTTGTCCTGTTTTAAGATGCACTTTTACAGACGTTGCAGAATATTTAAACGTCCAGCCTCTTAGAAGCGTTAACTTTACTGGACTTCCGCCACGATTGGCAGGTCAATTAAACTCTATATTAGGGAGGAGCCTTGCTTTAATTAATAATAGCACATAGTATAGTGATTTGTATTCGTAAAGTTTCAGGCAAAAATTTGAGGTAGTTATGTACTATCGCTTATTTCTCAACGAAAAAATTAGTACACATTCCTTGGGTATGGAATAAATTATCCTGAAAGTTTCAAAAAGAACCGCTTCATAGTTTCTTAGAAAGAAATCACAAACCACCTTATTTTTATTATTTTAAGCCAGGTTTCCCTCTTAAACGTTTTTTGAGCTTGATGAGTTAATTACTCATTAACATTTCCGCAGATGGTGTAATAGAAGCTTTAGGAAAGCCAGTTTTGAAAGGCACAATGGATGATCATTATGGAAGTTGGATGCATGACGCATCTTCGAGAATGGATGGTACCTCCGACAAACTTTGGGTTACCAGGAAGAACGATACTTCTTTCATTTTTGAGTACAAGTCGAAAGATCACTTTAAAAATGGCAGTTCGTATTCCATTGCATTGCCCTATCCGTTTCAGGTGTGTTGTAGTATTTTTAACGATTTATTATACGAGAAATGAAATCGTTTGAAATGATTTATTATTTATTTTCAGGGAAATGGTCATATAGTGTACAACAGATCATTCTTCTACAATCCCATAAATCGGTCTTCCATTTTCCGCTTCAATCTACACTCGGTTTCTGATCATGTATGCGATAAAGAGTTTCTACGGTGTGAACTGCACCTTCCAGGATTACTAGTGAACACAAGAAACTATCTCTACACGCCTAATCACAATTTCAATTATGTCGATTTCAACGTCGATGAAAATGGTAATTGTCAATTTTGTAGAACTAGATTTTAATGCACCGAACGCAAATCCGAAAGCTGTTTTTTTTCACCATTCAGTTTTTGACAAATTTAATTTGTAAGAAAATATTAAAACGTAAAACGTTTCCGTAGAACAGACTACCTTTTTTCATAATCTTGTATACATTTGGACATTCGATATATATTTCTTAACAGGCTTGTGGATAATATATGGATTACCATCGAATAACACAGTTGTAGTAAAAATGGATGCTAGTAATATGAACATTCAATATGCATGGAATATTAGTATTGATCACCATAAATTTGGAGAAATGTTTATTGCCGGAGGAGTACTTTATGCTGTTCATAGTGTCACCGAAGAAACCATGAAAATAAGGTATAGTTCGTTTTACTACTAACAGTGAGCCACGAAAGTATTCGAACGCCCTTTAAAACAGAATAACTTTTTTATAATTGTACCAAACGACCTGATTTTTTATAATCAATTGGAAGCATTGGTTTATGATATGCAGAAAAGATTTTCCAAAAATTATAATCTACAAAGTTACGTGCAAAAATAAAAAAGGCATTTTTTAGAACTTTTTATTTGGACCCTTAATGAAAATTTAAAATATATGTTTTGTAGATTTATGTTAGTTATACATAGGCTGAAAATTTCATCGAAATCGGTTGACGCAGGAAGAAACGACACGCATCGAAAGATGTACGATTCTGTGGATTTTAAGCAGAAACTGATCAAAAGTCGTGTAAAACTATGATTTTCACCATCTTTAACCGCTTGTAGCTCGTGTGTATGTTGATCGATTTCGATGAAATTTTCAGCATGTGTGTAACTATTATAGATCTACAAAACATATATTTTAAATATTGATTAATTAATAAGAATAAAAAATAAATAAAAATGTTTTAAGAAATGCCGTTTTTATTTTTGCATGTAACCTTGTAAATTATAATTTTTGGAAAATCTTTTTTGCATATCATTTTATAGATCAATGCTTCCAATTGATTATAAAAAATCAGGTCGTTTGGTACAATTATAAAAAAGTTATTCTGTTTAAAATCTTCTGTTCGAATATTTTCGTGGCTCACTGTATAGCCAAAACAAGCTCATTGTCTATTTGATAATGGTTTCTTTTTCAGATTGGCTTTCGATCTTTATAAAAATATTACTATACCCGTTCATTTATCGTTCACAAATCCTTACCATAAAACTACGGCCGTTAGTTACAATCACAAAACAAAGGTAAATCCTTTTGATTAAAAACAACGAACGAAAATATCTGAGTGTTCGATTTTGTTAATTTTCAGGAACTTTACACTTGGAATAAGGGAAATCTGCTGGCCTACCCTATCAAATATCAAGGTTTTGCGAATGTAACAGCAAAAGAAGAATTGAGAAGCATAGAAACTGGAATTTGAAATTCCAATCGATCCAGTATTAAAAGGTTTACAAAATATATTGTATATACACTTCGAATTTTCATTGATGTGTGTACAAAAAAGAGACAATAGGAGAAAACATCTTTTGGCCTCTTTCAATATACTTTAACTTCTTTTTTACCCCAAATATTTTTAAGATAATATCAGACATTTTATCAGAATTATCAAACAATAATCTCGAAATCATGGGAAGGTATTTTAAAACGAAATAATAACATGTAAACTACTCTCGAAATCATGAGAACATATTTTAAAGCGAAATTAGAACAAAATAATCACAAAATCGTAGAAAGATATTCTCTAGAAACAGTAAAACAATAGGAATATAGAGAAACATAAGATAATACACCACAGATGAGATATAGGAGTAGAGTTCTATCACCGACGAGATACTGTTAAATTTGGACATCTCACATTCAACATTGATCCAGCCCAGCCATCAATTCATATATTGTTCTTGCTATACTCTTTTTTAAATGAAGTTGTGAGGAAATAAATACGCAGATTTCATATTATCAATTTCTACATTAAAATTTAACTTTTTCCAAATTATAATCGACAAAATGAGTTATTATATTTAAAATAATAAGAGTAAAGTAAAAATGAACGAGTAATAAAATGAAATACATGTATATGTATATTACAGCTACAGTTTCCATAAATATTTATACAGAATGAGATGTGACGACAATTTCCCTTTCCCCTCTACCACTTTAGCTTCGCGGTACTGCGATTTCTCAACATTTTGCGATTTGCTGATATTCACTTATATTACTACTATAATTACCTTATATATTTCAATCTAATTATCACACATATTCATTATACAATTCAATAAATCTCTGGACGTGTATCAAAGTTATTAATTAAAATATATAGGCACTCGCAAATAAAAATATCACAAAATTGAAACATTGTGGAAATAGACATCTAAAACATACTTATTTATTTCTTACAAATATATACAATTGGTAGCTAGAGAATTGTATACAGCAACATAGAAATTTGTACAAAACTGTTTAGTATCAAATTAGGTTACACATAGTGAGGAACCTTTTAAACAATATTAGCTTCACGTACAGGTAAATTGTCAATGATTCTATCGAAATTAAGTTTTGATAAATCAATGGTGGTGTATGTACCATCAATAATTAATTCTGAGATCGCTCTACCTACAGCTGGTGCTTGTTGAATCCCATGTCCACTAAATCCAGTTGCAAACATTAGGTTTCTATGAAAAGGATGCGATCCAATTATTCCATTTTGATCGAAGGTATTATATTCGTAATATCCTGCCCAACAGGATTTTAACTGGAAAAAGAAAGTACGTTGTTTACATTAAAGTTAATTCTTAATTATTCAATATATCGAAAACTTAACTATGGTATTTCAATGGAAAACCGCATGTTATTAATTGAACGCTTTGCTCGGGAAGGTCTATAGAATCGTTCCATCTAACGAATACTAGCATAACTTTTATGATTTAGGCAAAACAAAAATGCTACTTATCAAAACAGAAAATTAATATTGGACAATGTTATTTTTAAGAGGTAGTTCTAAATGCAACATACTTTCAATTTCTCAAAAGCTGGCACTCTATGTGCAAGTATAGGCCAGACTTTTTCATCAAAATAATCGTAATCAACGCTTAAATCTGTAACTGGTGGTTCATCTGACTCTTCTGGCGATCTCCCACAGATGTAAGTACCTGCTAAACCTTCTCTCCTGAAGCATTAAAATACAAATCATGAAAACATTGCATAAACGTGTAAAGAATTAAATGCATCCACAATTTACTATAACATTCACCTAAAATAAGTTCCACTATAATCTATCGTCAATGGAGTGTTTATACCGGGTCCCTCAGGGCAATGAAAGCAATAAACATATCTTTTCCTACATAAGAAAATTATTCCCATAAGTACTCGCATTACTCGTTATTTTGGATAGAGACTTCATGAAGTTTATTGTTAACTAATGACCTTGGTTCAACAGGTAATTGCATGCTCAGCATCCCATCTGCAGCACCAATTTTTGCCAATTTTGCAACTTCACCACTCGCAGCCCCAGCAGCCACAACAGCTATCGCAAAAGTTAAGGTTCTCTTCTCACCCTCTGGAGTCATTATCTATCAAACAACAAGCTTCCTTAGCAACATAACATATGTTTCTGTATTACATGTTACAGATTGAACGAAATATTAAATCAAATCGAAAATTTACAATTAATTTGTCCAATCTCTCATCTGTAGTACCCTTGTACAGGAATCCCTTCGCATCTGCATGAACATATTCCACACCCAAATACATAGCCTTTTTTTTTAAAGCGCAGAGGAGGGACCACGGATCAAACCAGCCTTCCTTGTCCAATCCCAAACAACCTAATGCGACATCTTCTGAAGAGATCCATGGAAACATATCTTTCAACTTAGATGGTGTCATCAAAACGTTGTTTGCTCCAAGAAAATTCTGCAATTTGGAATTGTTTGATAATGTCTCAGCTCCGTTTTCCGATGCCAACATCAGGTATCCGTATGGATGAAAGTATGAATCGATTGCAGGTTCTCCGTCAATGCCTAAATAATGATTAATATTACGTAAGAAGTCTGCACCGAAGAGGGACATCTCGATGTTTTCTTGCAGGGAAAACTGCTGACGTAGACCACCTGCAGAAAGAACTGTTGATGCTGTGGTGTACTGAAATAATTTTCTAATTATCTCATGGTCTTCAGATCATTAATATTTAGTTGATCGCTTGTCCAATAAACGTGAAACGAGTCTATGTACAATTAAAAGTTTACCATGGGATCTTTTTCAACAACAACAACTTTTAAATGCTTGTGAAGTCGCTTTCTCAACCAGTATGCTATAGAACTGCCTATTACACCTCCACCGATCACAACAACATCACAGTGCTTTGAAATTTCTGGTGGACGATCTGACCATGGGACTATGTTGTCATTGGAGTCCCATGGTGTGATAGCGTTTTTTATTGTTTGCAGATGATTTTTAAAATTCTTTAGTGTGATTTCATTGGAATTCTTTTTCTTCTGGCCATCTTGTTTAACGATTCGCTGGAATGTTGAAAAAGAGATGTGATTGAATTATAAATGTAAAGATTACATTCAATATTTTTTGTACACTACAAAATAAATTAGCTATGTATTGGGTTGGAACGAAAGTTTGTAGCTTCTGTAAATTAAAATTGAAAGCTAAAATTCACAGATATTTATTTATAGATTTATTCAATAACATATTTTCCATTCTGTTCTATTACTTTTTGCCATTTTCAAGGTAACTTCTCGTGTTATTGAATAAACATATGAATAAATACCTTCATTTTATCTTCGATTCTTAATTTGAAAACGCTACGTATTTTCTTTCCAACTCAATAGAATTTACTGTGATTTACTATGTCAATTTGCACTAACGTTCAGATTAGATAAAAGTCATTTGTTATATATGGTACAATTAATAATGTTCTTCGTGATGAATCATTTTAAGAACTAGTAACATTTTAATAAATTTTTAACAATTGATGAAATAATATTCTGAATTACAGAATAATTTACTCCAAAAATCCTTTGCCTTTTCTTACATTTTTTCACTTGATTACAGAAACTAACTAAATGACGATGATCTATAAAAACAGCGATCTAAACTAAAAAATTATTTTTCTCCTAAAAGTGATGGTAGTTTCATTCATAAAGAATGAATATAACAATTATTTGAACAGTGCTGGATACAATTTCGATAATTAACCTACAACTTTTTATTGCTTACCTTTTCGGCGAAAGTCCTATTTTGAAGAAAAGCACAATTTTGTAGGAAGTTAATTCGTCCTTTATACTTAAGAATTGTTAACAACATATTTACAGTATATAACTTACAATAATCGGTTGGATACTGTGCCGCTTGAAATCGAACACGTCTTATTTTATAAATACCTGTTTCATTATAGATTTCTGATCTTTCTCGAAATGATAAGATAATTGAAATGAAAAATCAGTATTTTTGATCTTAGTATCATATTGTTAGACCTGCAGCTTTTTATCGCAAGTTAGATAAAATCTTTATCCTTTAATTCCATGTGCATGGATATCGTATATCGTATATCATATCATGATCGGCAAGCATATGTGCATTCTGTTATATAATATGTGTCTCGCGATATATCGATTGTCGATTCGATCAAATAAATTCAAATCAAATAAATTATTGTCTATCATTTTTAAGAATACAATTAATTAATCACACTGTGTGAACGTAAAATGATCGTTGCTGCAACAAAAGCTAAGTTGTAGTTTTTATTTTTCTTTTAAACAATATTTAACCTTTTGCACTCGGTTGTCCCCTCTGAGGCACCACTAAAAATTGCTGTACCATTATTCAAAATATTGTTTACATTATTAAATATGTCGGTATCTAATCAATTATTAAACATTTAAGTATTGTACGAGGTATTATACCAATTTCATATCCATAAAGTTTCAAAAATCATAGGAAATGGAAATATTCTAGGTCGGAAGAAATGTTTAATTTTCCAGTTAAAATAGCTCCGAGTGCAAAGGGTTAAACATGTTTAAATGTTTATAATGTTTTAACAATATATATCATTGTATTCAGAAGAATGTGTAAAATCGTTCTACATAAAAAACATTTACAGTAAACGCCCCTTTACTGTCCGGGTTCGTGGGCACGATCACTGTTCAGTGCCTACCCACTCCACTGCTCTTCTGTCCTTCTCTATGTTCGGCTCTCTATTGAAGTCTCGCTCGGCGCGGTAGATGCAGTCATAAATAAAAAATAGTGTCCGGGTACGATCACTGTCCGCGCAAAACACGGAAAGTAAAGGGGCGTTTACTGTATATAACTTTTGCAGTTGAAGCACAAATTCAAGAGAGTT
Source organism: Lasioglossum marginatum (assembly GCA_028455795.1). Classification (NCBI taxonomy): domain Eukaryota; kingdom Metazoa; phylum Arthropoda; class Insecta; order Hymenoptera; family Halictidae; genus Lasioglossum; species Lasioglossum marginatum. Next base: position 2,114,055 of record CM052248.1, read on the forward strand.
TTCTTTTCTTTTCCTTTTCGATTAAATCTAAAATGTTTAAATGTTTATGCGATCAGAAAATATATCGAACCTTGCGCCGAAATCACAAAGTGTATTATATAGAAAATATATCATTGTGTTCGGGAGGGTTTACAGAGTTTTACTACAATTTTATTGTCATGTAAGAAACGGTTCAAAATTGTCTATGAAATCATCCAACTGGGTACAAATGAGATTTTGCACAGATTCTATTAAAATAAGTGTATTCATGTATAACAGTAGGTTATAATATAACAATAACATTTCACGTATGTACATGAACAATCTTCATGAATGTATGTTACAAAACAGAGAACACCACACTAATTACAAAAATTGTCTTTATCGGAATACTTTCATCACTGCAACAATTGTTGTCCTATTTCTTCTTTCATTGGTACTATCTTCTTATCTTGTTTATCTTACAATATATCACAATAACTTTTGACTTTGCAGAAACCGACGTTAAACACTGTCAACCCTTGTTAGTCTGTCTATCAATCATGTTACATGGTATTAAAACTAACTTGGGGATCATCCCAGGTGGTGCAATAAACTGTTGTGTACTCTGTGGCGTACTACGTCCAGAATATCTGAGCTCAGCTTCTGTCACAATTTTACAGATATTCATTTTGATATCTGCTTGTGCTTTCGGTGGGAGTCTCTTAACAGTTTGGGCCATACTGTCGAAAAAAAGTTCGATACTGCTTTTTCCTTCTGGAGCTAGATAAACTTGATCGTAATTATTCCTTACATCCTATAAATTAAAAAAAAAAAAATAGAAACCGTATAGTAATAGCTATACCCCCAGTAAAAAAAACATAAGGTGAACTGTACTATTGCCGGCACTGCAGTAGTTATTGGCACTTTTGGTTTAAATGGCAAATACAGTATTTTATCCATAAATGTCCCAAAAGTCTGGCCTGTAAATGTCCCATATCTATCCCCACTACTGCGGGGTATACCCCCTTGAGGGGCCGTGAAACTCGAGAGGCCTCGGTCGCCGAGAAGTATGACATCATGCGGCTCGAGTATATCGGTGAGATCACACTAATCCGAATTTCTAACTTCTTTATTTTTCATTTTCTTTTTATGGAACTTTCATTGACATATTCGTGGCATTTTTCTAATGCAAAATCATACCAAATATGATATAATTCCGATGATATTTACTTGTGTAATAGTAATGTAAAGTTTATGTTAAGTTATGTTTATGTTTATGTTATTAATTATGTTTATGTAAAGAATAATGTAAAGTTTCTGGCGCGAGAAAGGACAACGCATAGAAAAGAAAGAGACGCGGAGAGCCACAGTCGCCGGCACAGTTCAAAGGCTCGCGCTCCTTGCGCCAGAAACTTTAATCTATTACACAAGTAAATATCATCGGAATTATATCATATTTGGTATGATTTTGCATTAGAAAAATGCCACGAATATGTCAATGAAAGTTCCATAAAAAAATAATGAAAAATAAAGAAGTTAGGAATTCAGATTAGTTATGTTTACACTTCTCGGCGACCGAGGCTTCTCCAGCTCGGCTGTCCTTCTCTACGTTCGGCAAAAGTCAAAGAATACTATCCCTGGCGCATAAATGTCCCTCGGCAGACCCGTGCTGGGGAATTATATTGATAAAATACTGTATTAAGAATTCCTGGTATAGAAAATCATTTTTTATTGCTTCTTATTTATATTTCAAAGCAACGTTGTAAGTTTTCATAACAGAGTTCCACATATGACTGTTAGCAAACGTGCCAATGACTGTACTATTTGTCTTACGATGTTATTCACTGAATATATTTGATAATAATAGACTCGCAAAACTGTTTGATTTTGCTGAAGAATCTCTATTAGCTTATAATAATAGAAAGTTAAGCTCGTTTAAACATTTCAAAAAAAGATTAAAAAGATTTTTACTACGATTTTGGCTTAGGGTGCCAATCAATGTACAGTTTACCCTACTCAACGTTAAACTTACATCGCCTGTGGGGACAGTTTCATTTGGACTGCCTGCGACCGGTGCAGTAACAAAAATTGGTGTATCTACTGTCCTATTCTTGAATGGTGATGTTTTCAGTATACTGTAAGTTGTAGGCACTTCCGCTGGCTCAACCTTTACCTTCTTTGGCCTTATTTTCCTATACTTCGATTGAATTTGTTGTGTATACATATCTATATCATTTGCCATGGTTTCCTCCTCCACACTTTTCATTCCAGTATCCCCATTATCCATCAATTCCATAGATTCTCGATCCAAGATAGGATCAGCAGTTGTCTCCTCTAGGATTTCCAAGTACTCGCTGTAGTCTTCATCGTTACGATCCTCAAGCTGCTCCAGGAGACCTTCAGAACTAATTCCACCAGCATTTATGTCCTGGATGTAGTCCTCTGTCAATTCTATACTTTGTGGCTGGTAATCAGACTCATATCTAATTGAAGAATTTTAAAAGATAGCCAATATATTCTCCGATTACATTGTAAGAATGCTATTGTACGTACGGGAATTTTAAGAAACTGAGGTGATCCTCGAAGATCCATTTTTTTCTGCGTACTCCTTTCTCCGTCTTGTTTTTATACTTGAGTATACGGCAGTAGGTGTCTCTCAAATTTTTCCATCGCAACCGCACCCAAGTAGCTGAAGATTTCAATAAAAATATACTCGTATTTGTTTGGTTGATGAAATTTGTAAATTAATTTGTAATTAACACATTCACTATTGCAGGTATATTTTATTTGGATTATTCTATTAACTGAATTGATATGAATGTATACAATTACAGTTGAGACAGAATTAAATAAATAGGCAGCAGATATAGGTACCAATAAAGTTACATTAAATTAATTCTAGTGTAATTCTACTGTCTGTTCTCGATGTGTGTACCATTGCAATGGTTTACATTTACTAATGTTTATACAAGAAAATCATCAGTTTTAATACATAAGTTGTTATCTTTGAGACAGATAATGCAGTCAATTTCTAAGAAACATTGTGTTTTTGAATCTATTGTGTAACAATTCGAAAAGATACATTGCAAAAATGCCTTGTGTTCAATACGAAAATGTGGCAAAGCAAAACTTTTCTGTTTTCATGTCCAGTGGTTCAGCCATCACTAATAATTGATATAATCAATCATGTATAACATATACCTTTTGAATTTCTTTTTATGCTTGCTCTAATAATGTTGTACGAGAAATTAAATATTAAATACTATTGTTGATAATCAATGTCGAACTATCGTATATTACACCACATTGCGTGCGATAGAATTAGGAAAACTCCTTTTGAATTTGAATCTGAAATAAATACGTAGCGAAATTTATTTCATTAAATGATTGAGTCATTTCCAAATATAAATCGTGAGCGAATATCCGTTGAAGACTGTCCATCACTGAAGACTGCGAAGATTTTTCAGAAGAATCGATGGGCAATGAATTGTTCCTCGATCTACGAGATGCGCAGAGTAACATGATCTAGCCAAGAGAAAGATAAAAAATATAATACACATGATTAAGAAGAGAGTGACAGAGAAGAAAGTGATTAAGAAGAAATCGATTAAGAAGAATTGGTGATGAAGTAACCACCTTATGAAAATCAAGCTAAGAACAAAGGATTGATAGATCTATAAAAGGGATGACTTCTCATCAGGACTCTCATCAGGAAAATCCAGTAGTCCAGTCTATGTTCGAATTTGTTCGGTCGCTGTTCAAAAAGTCATCGTTCGTCAAAGTTCAATATTCTTAGCAAGTTCAGTAGAGTTAAAAGTTGAAGGCGTGTTAACCCGCCGGATTTATATAA